>JABACO010000013.1:6863371-6927585 GCA_013339895.1 Ephydatia muelleri
TGTTGCAATGCTAAAAGTGCACAAAATCATTATATTGCTTCCCACAAGATAAGCTCTTCACAATGGTCATATAAACGTACGTAGTACGATGTGGTTAGATAATGCATTGCAATGACTGGCTAATAGGTATACACATAGCTTGCAGACATGTTAAAATTAAAATGGAAGTAAAATAACTGTATTTTTATGGCCTAGACTACACTGCAAAAAGTTTAAGTACGAGGAGAAACAAAACAATCCATCTTCATCTGTTATTTATTAAGAGATCGATGTGAGTCCTCTCACTTAACCAGAAGCTCTATTCCTTGAGACTCCTCAAAGAGATCAGGGCTGCTTCACAGTTGCAACACCTTCTCACATACGATGCCCTCCTCCTCTCCAGTCCTAGCAGTTGGTGGGATTAGAGAGAATCATGGCAAACACAGTGGGAGATATGACCTCACCATGAACTTGGGTCAAGGTGGTTTGTTTCAAACTCTTCTTTCATCCTCTCCTGCGAGTACTGTGGTCCTGTCAATTATGGGAGAGAGGGGTTGGGTTTTAAGTGGTATCCAGGGAACATTGTGTATCGGTGGGGGAATCCCTACAACGAGCTGAAGATGCTAGATGGGGGCGAGGCCCAGGGTGCCCAGACCCATGCAAGAGGATGCATATTCTACCAGTGGGACACTAGGGGTGGAGGATGGTGGCAACCATCTTCGTGAGGTCATCATTAACATGCAGGGTCTTCACTTACAATGTACATAAGCAGGCCCGTTGAGTGCCAGGTTGGGGCCCGGGGAAGGACGCTTACGGGGGCCCCCTTGGCCCTGTAGGCTGAAACTATCAGAGATAATCTATGTGATATCTCTGCTACTATGCTCTAAAACATGCAGGCTGAAAGATTAATGGACTAAATTTAATCAATTTTATCTCAGTGCGAAACGTTCGTCCGGCGCCGCGACTTTAGTTTGGCAAGGTCAAAAGCCAGCAACACTTTCTTTGTTGCGATCTGCTGCAGGATCAGCCCCACTCGTGATCGTGTCTGCAGGACAGCTACTTAAGTCGACCTCATCGCCTCCATGTACAAAGTCAAGATGTGAAGAAGACGATGACCCCCCCCCCCCCCCCCCCCCCCCTGTACATGCACATGCATCTAGATCTGTTACTGACAGTCACGTCGTCAGTTTGATTTGGGGTAGATGTAGATGTATCTAACGATGACGATTCAGATGCTGGGACAGCTCGAAAGATAGAATCGAGTCTTGTTGATTTCTCAATCTCAGCTTTTGCAGTATTCAGTTTTCTTTCACCACTTTCGTATCGACGCCGCGTGTTTTTTCGCGCGTATCAGACCTTGCCGGAATTCTATTTATCATTGACCATTAAAATACAATAATTCTCTACGACGAATTTTTTTCCCATGTGTGTCAGGATTGTGCAGTACTAACAGTGGCAGACTGGCAGTGAGTGAAAAATTCAGTGCTCGATCGAAGACGAAAGGGTCGTCGCACACAATTTGAAAAAAAAAATATTCTTAGTGATCGCGGGGCCCGGGGTAATGTACCCCCTTACCCTCCCCTCTCGACGGCACTGTACATAAGTCTGACATTTCAGTTCAGCAATAAGTACATCTTGCTCTTTGAATTCACATTTTAAGACTACACACGAGAGGGAATGGCGACCACTCTGCTCAAAATTTATCCGAACTTATCAACACCTATTTGCTAGATTTAGACAAATCGTCTCTAAACCAACCCTACACCCTAACCCCAGCTAGCGCGGGGGGCTCAACCACCCTAAGTCACTGGGGCTGTGGAACAACCTTATCCCGTATCGCGTATCAACTCACACTCTATCTCGCTACCACCAGTCTCCTGCTAACGGATCGCAATCGGTCTTCCGATTGCCCTAAAAGCGCTGTTCCTTAGGGCTAGCTAGGTGTCCATAGAATCCATAGCAAATAGGTTTTGATACGTTTGGATAAAGTAGTAAGAAATGCTAAGTGCAGTACAATATTTAAACCTCACATTAATTATCTGTGTGAAATTGTCTCTAAATGATCCTTTGAACACGAGACTCTTGATGGGAAATCCATAAGCCTATTAATTAATAGATAATACTCCAGTACAATGACAACTTATAATTTACTGGATATGTCTGACATGATATTAGTTTGTCACATACATAAATGCATGTACACAAAGTTACAGTATACTATAGTTACAACTACTGAAGTTGTACAAGTACGCACGAGCAGCATAGCATGACAGATGAAAGGTGCCACCTATTGTAGATTTAAAATGCCACATGGCTATGTGGCGAGTTCTAAAAAGAACTGTTCTTATGAGAGAACTATATTTACAGTCAAATCACACAAAACATAACACAACAGTCAAACATTGTTAACAGACAAGAGGCATGCGCATGTCAGCAGAGCACACAACTGTCGCCTAAGGTACATGTGGAATACCCCACAGCACTCATCAATGCATGCAGGTGTGGTGTCAGCAAAGCAACTCACGACACTGGGTATGGCGATTGGTTGAAAACAAGAGAAACAACACAGAAATGTAAGTCAAAGGCTGTTCCTTTGTGATAAACAGCATGCGAGATAGCTAAACATACCACATGCCCGCCCTGCACCCATTCTACCCTCCCTCCCACCCTGGCTTCTCCGCCTATTCCTCTTGTCCCCTTCCTCCCTCTCCACCTCCACTCGTCCCCTTTCCCCCTCTCCACCTCCACTCATGCCCTTCCCCCTCTCCACCTCCACTCGTCCCCTTCCCCCTCTCCACCTCCTCTCGTCCCCTTCCCCCTTTCCACCTCCACTCATCCCCTTCCCCCCTCTCCACCTCCACTCATCCCCTTCCCCCTTTCCACCTCCACTCATCCCCTCCCCCTCTCCACCTCCACTCGTCCCCTTCCCCCTCTCTCCACCTCCACTCACACTTGTCTTCTTCTCTTCAGGGCTTCCCCATATCCCATTGTTCTGTACACCATCACCATGTCAATGGACTTTGCCCTCCTGTGATGGATGGCACTAGGAAGTGGGTGTGGTGGCTGGGTCGCGTTCCAGCTCTTCCCGTCACACGGAGCCAACTGAAGGTCACAACTGTTGTCTCCGAAGAAGGATGGATGGGAGGGAGAGAGAGGGAGGGAAGACTCCTCCCACACGGCCTCCTCCTTCCCATCCACTCCATCCTCTTCCCCAGGCTCAACCCGTGCATAGGTACAGTCACAGAGGTGTTCGTACTCCCTGTTGGGGAAGAGGTGGTCATAGTCATCATCATCCTCATCGTTGATCGCTGCAGAGACTGAAGCGGAGATGGTCTTTTGATGAACAGACCATTGTCTATGTGTTGGACGAGAACCATAGACTGGCAGTCTGAGCGACCAGACTTGTTGCTTGACCTCCTGTCAAAGGTGTCTGTCTTCAGGAGAGAGTTTGAGGATTTGGATCTCCTGGCAGGTCTCAGGTGGTCTGTATGAGTGTGTGTGTGTGTGTGTGGTGTGTGTGTGTGTGTGTGTGTGTGTGTGTGTGTGTGTGTGTGGGTGTGTGTGTGTTTGTGCGTGTGTGTGTGTGTGTGTATGTGTGTGTATGTGTGTGTGGGTATGTGTGTAGGAGTGTGTGAGTGTATGTGTGTGTTTGTAGGTTGTGTGTGCGTGTGTGTGTGTGTGTGTGTGTGTGTGTGTGTGTACACATGTGTGCGCATAGGTGAATACATTTGAATTGGTGGGCTCACAAGCGTGCGTGGTAACCTGCAGTGTCACTAGAGGTACCTGCAGTGTCTCTAGAGGTAACCTGCAGTGTCACTAGAGGTCATCATTGTGCATAACTGAGCAAAACGGTTTATAGTAAAGCAAATCCAGGAGAAAACAGCTATGAATTGTCAGAATTTGATGCAACAAATGGTAAATTACTAAAAGATTTCGATCCAGAAAGCGGCCTCAACCATCGGGAACATGGCACAAAAATACTCTAATGGAATCCTTTGTTCGATCAACAGGGGTATCAAAGGTCCAAACTGACCTAAAATATAAACTGTTGCTTCATTTTGTTTGTTACTATACCCCAGCAACAGAAAGCTGCCCTGGAAATTCATCAATTTGTTATGACATTGGGGAAATAGCTGCTGGAAGGATGAAACTGAGTTCTCTTTCCAGGCATGATATACAGCAGTATCTGAAACATCATTTTGTGCTTGGTAAGAATTATCAGTTTTCTACATGCAACGTGCAGAAGAGTTCTGAAAAAAGGACAAACTGTTTATCTTTCCAAAGTTCATGACTTGAGCGGTACAAATGGTTGGTATACAGCCCCTCACAGCAAGGTGGATACTGTATGTATTGCATACTGTTTCCTCCTAAAAGTTCTCTTATAACACCAGGTGTCTTAGTTGCATTGCCTATGCAGAAATACAATAAGGCAACAGGTAGACAAGGGGATTAGCTTTACACGATCAAAGTCAGTATCACAAAGATGCTGTAATGCTTAGCTTGGCCTTCTGTGAAGCTGTAGATAATCCTGAAACAACACTACCATACAAGTTATCAGCAACGGCAAAAGGAACATATGACAGAAATGTCCATATTTTGAAAGTCATCACAAAAGAAATAATTCTCTGTGGTAAACAGAACCTTCCCCTGCGAGGGCACAGAGATGACTATACTAGTGTAGCAGCCAATAAAGGTAAATGTTTTAGCAATTTTGCAAGCATTATCTGAAAATGATGAGATTATGATGCACCACCTTGAGCATGGCAAAAGAAATGCTATGTGCACCTCTAAAACTACTCAAAATGAAATCATTGAGGTACTAGCTAGCTACATTAGGAAGAGATTTTACAAAGTTCATCAGCTGTGTTCTCTATAATAGCAGATGATGTTACTGATAAGCATGCTAATAAAGAGATATTGGCTGTCTGCTTGAGATTCATATCATATAGGGAAATCCAGGAGCTATTCTTTGACTTTGTATAACTGGAAAGAGCTGACGCAGCCAAAGCTATTGTGTACAAAGCCTAAAACGTAATTTTGAAGTGCAGAGAACAAGCATATGATGGTGCTTCAGCAATGGCGTCAGAAAAGGTTGGAGTACAGGCTAGAATACACACCATTTCCCCGCTTGCACTCTACACACATTGCAGAAGCCATGTTAAGTATTACTTCGGCTTGCACTATTCCTATCATAAGAAATATGATTGGGGTGATAAATGAAGTATTCTTGTATCAACAAAAAGGCAGAACTATTTTGAGCATGTGTTAGACACTTTTGAAAATGACAAAGGTAAAGGGTTCATGTAAAACCAATTGGATAGAGAGACATACATGCTTTAAATCATTTTATGAACTTTATCTTTGCAATTGCTTTGAACTCACTTTAGTCTCGGCAACCCATGGCCAGGTCCTCTCTCTAGGTCCATATCTGAATATGCATGTTGATTTGTGATCGGCTCAAGGTTTACTTCACAGTCTCAACACATTGTTGCATTTATTGTAGCCAAAAACGTGTTAGAGTTTCTGAAACCTCTCGCTGTGAAGCTACAAAAAAAAGATCAGGATATTGTGCATGCATATAACATGATAGATTACTGCATAATCTAAAAGAACTGCAAAATTAGATGGATGATGAATTTTCAGACTGGTTTGTTGATGCAAACAGGTTAGCATATAAGGTGGAAACAATTATTGAAATTCCACGTCTTTGTAAACGGTAAACAGGACGAGCAAATGCTATACTGAACAGAAAACTCAAGTACTGAAGATTATTATCACATTAATATTGCAATTCCATTTGTGGACCATGTTGTCCAGGAAATGTCAACAAGATTTCATCCAGACAAAAGTGTAGGATGTGGTCAGTTTATTTTGGTACCAGCAGTGAGTGCTGTAGAGAAAGATTTGCGAGGTCTTTCAGAACGACTACTGTTCTGGGAGCAAGACTTGCCAGCTCCATCATCTTTATTCTCTGAATTGAAGCTCTGGCAGCAATTTTGGATGCAAAAGGCTCAACTTGAAATTCCATCTAACATTTCGGACACCCTCATTTCAACAGATGAAGATGTATTTCCGATTATCCGTGTACTTTTAATTATAGGGAGCACCCTACCCATTTCTAGCTGTGAAGCTGAAAGGCCATTTTCTGGCGTAAGGCGCATAAAAACCTACCTAAGGCCCGGCGCACACCGAGAAAAATTGGTCGGCTAGACCGGCCAGTTGAAGAAAGGGGCGCGCGCGCAATTTTTTTTTTTTACTGCACACCTACACTCAAATCTATCCGTAGACCAATCAGCAGGCTACTGTAATAATCAATAACCAGTGTAATCATCCCACCCCCATCTCGGGAGCCCCGTCGCTTTTCGTGCTCAACAGCCTTACATGAAATTGCTATAAAAACTCAATTGCGAAATCGGATAAAATGCGCGCGTGGTATATTGTGTACATGCGAGTGTAATGCTAGCCCCCAAAAGTCGTCACACGTTAATAACTCAGTCATGATCATATTCATGAGCATTTACTCTATATCAATATTGAAATCATGAGCTATAAATATCAGTGCACACAGTCATTTAAAACGTTCACTGAAATTTTGAATCAAATGATGTTATGCGTGGTCAAGTTATTAAAACTTTCCAAATACTTTTACTCTATGATGTGAATCACCCACAAACTGATTAGCAATTTCTTCTAATTTGATACTATCTGTGAGCTCTTATGAACATGAAGGACCATGAGATTGTTCAGCCTCTGTTGACACATCGTATTTCTCAAGTAGTTCTTGACCCTTCTAAGGGCACTAAAAGGTCTTTCTGAAGTTAGCATTTGTAGCAGGCATAATTAAGAGCAATTTCATTGCAATGACTACTTGAGAGAGCAGAATTTTTTGAGCATTTGTGAGGGTAGAAAAGTACTCAATTAAATCAATTATTGTTGGTGCTCTGCTGGATTTGTTGAAACATTGAAATTCAGTGTTAAATATGCACAACTGAGAATGCAAAAGCTCTGGCTGAAAATCATCTTTGTAGAAAGAACAGACAAAGTCTAACTCACTCTTAAATTCTTTATCGTTGTAGGCAGCTTTCAATAGGAGGTTCTCAAGCTGACAATAAACAGTATACCCAGGCTGCTGAAATCTATCCTTTATGCAATTAATGGCAAGATCAATTGCTCATAATATTGCTGTCGAAAATAGGTTTTAGGTTCATTGTGAATTTCACACATTGCATTGCCATCCTCATACTTTTTAGGCATCTTATGTGGACTAGGCAGAGCTGGTTCTCCAACACCATGGGTTTCTGAACTGTCAATGACTTTTTGCCAAAACAAATCAAATGCTTCACTGCTCCTAAGCTTTTCAAGTGTACGTACCATGCCAGCTACGTTTTGTCCTTCAGCTGCACAAATAGTATTGGATGTTTTGCTGAGATTATCTGAGTGTCGAAGTATCATCTCACTAAGGTATACACCAAACATAAAGCTAAACATTTTCATTTGACTTTGCACTCCTAGGATCCTTACTTTGGTTTCTGTGTCTCTTGCTACTCTTGTGGCTTCATCCCAAGTGTTCATGAGGATTGTACATGTATAGTTTGCTATCACACTGAACAAAGAATCAGCTCTGACTGTCCACCTTGTTGGACAAAGAACCCTAGTACCTACACTGGAACTGCTGTCTGTGAGCATGTCATTTTCCTGCCTGTTAGCTCTGAATATTGCTTCACGCCTTGGAGAAAACTTGATGAGTTTTGTGATCTCGTGAGTTGTATCTAAAGCGTCCTTCATTAGCTTTGAGTTCCTAATGGCATCACTTGCAGCTAAATTTAACGAGTGACCGTAACAGTGTGTGTATACTGCTCTTGGTTCTTCATCCATTATACTTTTAGCAACACCTGACCTCGTTCCCCACTCATTGTGCTGCAGCCATCATAACATTGTCCACGAAGTTTGCTCATTGAAAGATTTAACTTTAACATGACATCCTTTATAACTTCACTTAGAGTAATAGATGTAATGCCATCCACACTGTACAACCCAACAAACTCTTCCTGGAAATGCTCAAGTCATTGTCTACCATTCTAAAAATAATTGTTACCTGTTCCTGGTTTGTGACATCAGTTGTTTCATCAATCATCACAGTTAAAAAAGAAGAACTTTGAAGTTGTTCAGCAATACCTCTCAAAACATAATGTGACATAATTTTGAGGAGCTCATTTTGGATATCATGAGATGTGTACTTGTCCATCTTTTTTTTCAACATTCATTTATAGTGACATCATCCTGTCCCAAAAACTTGAACAATTGGATAAAATTTGCATCATACTCATCACCATCTCCCCTAATTGCATCACACTCATCACCATCTCCCCTAATTGCTAAACCTTGACGGGCCAATAACTGAAAGCAAGACAATATTTTAATCAGCATCTTACGATTACTTTTATATTCTTCTGCAAACTGCGTTGATAATTGCTCACCAATATGTTCACAGGTGGCTGGTAGAGTAACACAAACTTCCACTGCTTCTCGATGGCAGGCCCTGACTTCATGGCTTTTAAACGACAAAGTGCCATCCTTCCAATTGGAAAATCTTTTAGATGAAAAGTTGCAACCTAGAAGTTAGGCAATAAAATTTTAAATGGCAGAACTTACAAATGCAGGGTCAGCTCTAGTGCTAGACCTCATCTTTTTTTCTTTGAATCCTTTTACGCATATATGACAAAACGCTAGATCGCGTGCCTCATCGTAGTGAAGAAAAGTCCATGTTTTAAACCACAATGCCTGGAAAGATCTCATAACTGTATTCAGCGCTTTAGGAACGAAACATGTTGAGGCTGATGCGGAGTATCTGACAATTCGGTGACATTTGTGAGGTTCACCATGAGCAGCTGATAAATTTCATTGAGCAATCAAATTAATTATTTGTCACATTATTTATCAATTATTTGTGGGCGTGGTCAGACACGCCTTCATATCGGGATAAAAGTTGGTCCGGCCAAAACCGGAACAACCGGACCGCCCTGACCTACGCAGCTCAGGCCCGTGGGTGCTTTGGGTGCTGAAGCACCCCCCCGCTGGTCATTAGGTCCGGCGCGGCCACTTTGAAATATGTTATTAATGTTAAATTATGTTAATTGAAAGTCGCGATACGCGCGCACCGCGTGTACGTAAGTAAGTACGTAGGATGCGTACATTGTCACCAATAAAAGTTCGTTGATGCTGAAAAAAATATCCGTGAAGAATTCCTCGTAAAACAATACGGCTCCGATATGCCATCCCCAGAGCTGGGTTGATAAAGAGCTATTGCGATGGAAATCGAAGTACAGCTCAGTTAAGAATGAATTTTTACCATCATCTCCATCAGCAGCAATAAAGGAGTGTGATGCTGACTTATATCCTAATCTACATGTTCTCCTGCAGATTGCTTGTACTATTCCGGTAACCTCATCAGTGTGAATGCGAGCGTAGTGCGAGTGTACTTCGACGGCTAAATAACTACATGCGATCCTGTATGGGAAAAGAGAGATTGGCCAATCTCGCATTGCTGCACATTCACTATGAGCAGATCATCGACGTTGAACTAGTTGTGGACACTTTTGCCCGCCTTCATCCTAGACGATTGGAGTTGGATTCATTAATTGTACCCACATAGATTATCACTAGCTATACTTGTGCTGTGTTGGTTTGCTTTGTTGCTATAGTAATCCATATAGTTATGAATAATAAATGTTTCAGACATAATAGTTATAAAATGCATGCAATAATAGTGTATTGTGTATTATTTTACATGTATTATCATTTGTGACATAATAATATATAAGAGTTACTTTTGTATATTAACAATTGTGCGTAACTTAACTAAATATGTAATGCAATTGATGCTGCCGTACATATGAGGAAACAAACGGAGCATTTTTTGAAGAGGTGTGCCTAAAAGTATATTATGTGAATTTTTTTGTAGCATTTTGAGCGTGATGCAGTAAAAAGCGTTAGCGCTGGGGAGCTTACAGCGTTCCCCCAGACCCCCTAGCTGCGTTTGTGTAGTCCCTAAATAATGCATGGTCCCTATAATGGCTAATGAGCACCTCCCCAGATAAAAGTCTGGCTACGGGCCTGCAGCTCTATGACAACTGAACGCCTTGCAGGTTTAGCTCTGCTGCACTTGCATCATGATGCGCCAATAGATGTTGGCGAGGTCTGTCAATTATTTGTGATGAAGAACAACAGACGATTGTTTCAATCATGTATTCTCTATGACTAAACCAACATGTATGTACAGATTCAATAGTTAAATCGCAATACACATTTATGACTCATATGTGAAATAGCGCATATAAACAGTTGCACGCTACCTTATACATGTACATGCATGCATGTTAAAATATATATTTTAAGTGTTTTGCATTCCATTTTCCCCTCTTAACGGTATAAGCTTACCCAGTGGCTTATGTCATTATTGCCAAGCGCGTAAAATGCATAGCTTCTGGGGCTCCACCCCAGACCCCGATGGGGGAGCTTACAGCGCAGCGCTCCCCCATCCCCCCTAGCTGCGAGACGGGAGGTTCCACCCCTCATTTGACATAATTCATATTGGACCCCCCCCCCCCTTCCAGGAATCCTGTATCCGCCCCTGGCGCTTATCCATGCATGTGAGTGTCAATTAGAATATCGCACTTCTTGTGTGTATGCTTGGTGACCTAATGTTGTGCGTGCGTTGGTGCTTGTATGTGGATAGTGTACAAGCAGGGTAGCTACCATAGACGTATACGCCATGGTATTTTCAAAAGGGATTTGACCCAGCAGCCTAATTGGCACTTGTGCAGTTTAACATGATTGTACACATGTTCTACTTTTGGTGCAGCGACAACTGCAAGCAGGAAGAGCTCCAGTATCAGTTAGGCATTGGAGGCTTCTCTTGACACCAAGATCAATTGGTGGATTGTGTCATCAACACATAATGATCTTGATGGGAGTGAGCACCTTGAATGCAGAGAATAGAACTTCAGGATGTCAGGTGGCATCTCAACTACATGGTGGTCAAACTTTAAGCCCAGTCCCATGTTTTAAAGAGCAGAAAGGCTAGGCGTTTATAGCTTGTTGTGGCTTGAGGGCCATTCATGCAAAAGAGTGATGCGAAGGATTCTCTCCAGGGATACATTGTTCTTATTTCTTCTTTGTTTGTTTTTTTTTTTAATCATTTCGGTACAGTAGCATGCATGTAGATAACTGTTTTTTGTGATTCAATGGGACGTGAATATTTAATAAATTTACATATACATATGCATGTGCATGTTTATCAGTACACAGCTATTATCAACAGAGGTCAGCATACGCATTCTTTGAAACCTGTACAGATTGCTGCACCCACTCCTCATGGTCTGTTCACAATGCTATATTGGTACATGCAGTGTGTAGAGAGGTGGATTGTTATTTTCTTTTGTATATCATTCTCCATCCATGTGTGCCTTTACCTTGCTGGATCATATCTGAGTATGTGTACATGATAATGGTAGCTGGCTAGCAACTAGTGCTATATAATTAACCACTGCAGGCTATTCAAAATAGGCATTGTTTTGTTTAACAATGCCTATTTTGAATATGCCAGCTACTTGCACATTATCTTCTCATAGATGGCCTGGAGCTCTGCTATCTGGAGGGGCAGACAAAGCTCCAGATCACAACTGCGAGGGAGAGATGTCACAGAGCCACCAGGGGATCTGTGATGGCCACTCTGGCAGAGGTGGACCGTTTTCCCTCAAGTACTTCAATCAGGTGGGGTAGTGAGATAGGAGCAACATCTGTATACTGCTAAGCCACACACTTGAATGAAAATTTGAAACTTGGTACATGTGTCATTTAATGTGGACACCATCACATGAAAGTCTCAAAATGTAGAGAAATATCATCAATCCACTACACATTAGTCAGTCTTTGTACCATTTATACCACTACCTTCTCCTCCTCCCCAACCTCTTATATACTCAGCAGTCCAACCCTTGCATCAAGGATTGTCCTCCTCCAAAGAGAAGCTGGCATCATGCTTTATGAGTTGGCTGTGGCTGTAATTTCAATACAACTCTATGCAGACCTATAGCAATTTATGTACAATATCAGACCCTTTTTTATGAAAAAGAAAGAATGCATGCATGCACACACACACACACACACACACACACATGCACACACAGTCAAGCAAAGGCCGTTACTGAGGAAAGAGACAACATGAATCAGTAGATCTAATCTCAAGAAGGGATGTCAATGTTATATCCAAGCGCAGAAAATCTGTGTGTTTGTGCATGTATGTGTGAAGCATGGTATTATGTATAAATATCCAGCTCATTTGCATCATGAATATCTGCTTAGTTGGCTGTTAAGCTATATGTACTAAATGATAGCATGTGACATTGCTAACTGGCATTGATCAGCACAACCACAGCAATTTCTCCATTATCAGCTGAGTGTAGCACTTTGACAGCTTTAAATCCTGTCACATATAATGGTTACAAATGCTGTGCTGCATCATTAATTGCTTTTCACATACACTAGTACTGTAGCTCTCAAATGTAAACACTTCTTATATATAATAGTGTAAAATGCGCTATATGATTGTAACAGCACTAGTGGTGTAGCTCCTTCAAACAGATTCTGCTGCAGTCGGATGCGTACTGATTCGTAACCAAGATCTCCCTCCCTCTCTTGGGACCTCCCCTCAGTGAGGGAGGGAGGATCGAGATTGAGGTCCAGTTCCTACACATGAGTGTTGAGGCACCTTCACAGAGCTAGATGATGGAGAGCAAGCTGCGAAAGGAGAGAGGAAGAACTAACAGGAGGGGGGAGTCTGGGAGAAATGGTGGACCTCTTGGTTTGAGGAAGGGGTTTGTGTGTGTGTGTGTGTGTGTGTGTGTGTGTGTGTGTGTGTGTGTGTGTGTGTGTGTGTGTGTGTGTGTGTGTGTGTGTGTGTGTGTGTGTGTGTGTGTGTGTGTGTGTGTGTGTGTGTGTGTGTGATCATGCAAAACATTTCTTGACACTAATATACTTACCTGTGAAATAAGAATATGCTCTGTAATGCAGTTATGGAAGTGCTTGGCCTCTTCTTTTGTCAACCTCTGATGCAATTTAGTGCTGATGGTCAGCCCAGATTGCTTCAAATGTTCCTGTTGGAGCTCGACCTCTGATGACAGAGGTGTTGCTATAGACCGCAAGCATGGGTAGCATCCTATGACAAAGATGCAAGGTTCGTACACTTTATTTTCACTTAGTCACATACCCCTTGCTCCAGACAGCCCATACATTCTAGTCAGGAACTCGTAATCCCCACACATGAACAACTTCACTGTGTATTGCCTGTAAGTGTCATGCTAATTTAATTCTTTATAACTTAGTTGTTAATTGTTCTTCATTCCTTGTAGATGTGCTATTTGATCTTTATAGCGGTCAAGTGCTAATGTGAAGGTTGGTAATCATGTCACTTGCTTCATAGCAGCAAAACACACACGTGTTGTGGACAGAGTTAGGAGCTGCAACATTAACAATCTGAAAGTTCATTTTGAATGAGCCACCTCCTTTGTCGCTTCCAATTTTTATTCACACTTCACTGGCATATAACCCCATCATGCCAGGTAAGCCATCCTGTCTTGCATTGAGTTAATATTATTGTGCCATGTGTATATCATGATCTCATAACCTTTCATTCTCTACAAAGAGGTCAAAAACCTTTTGAACGAGATAAGGAATGTAAACCAAAGGAGCTCCTCTAAGCTCCACACCACCAGAAGGGAGAGGAAAGGAGAAGAGAGCCATCTCTCCTTTCAGATTGTCACCCACAATTTGTCTGCTGATGTGGCGCATCCTCTCATCCCCAACCAGAGAAACTTTTGATACTTCGAGCCACCTGGAGAAGCATATTTGGGAGCAATACTTTACCGTCTAAGAAGTCTCATTCTGTTCTAAGGAATAGCCACGCCGGCTTTTCAGCAGAACCAATTGCAATGTTTGAGATGCCTGCCTTCTGCAATAGAGACTTTCACTCTTCATCACTTAGTGTGAGCACTTCGTTCTCCATCAGAGCAGATGGTTCCCGTCTACTGACAATGCTTCTCACTGTCTGCATCTCTGCACACAGGTTCACAGTCCTGGAACAAGCAGCTGTGGCTGGTTGTCTCGCTTTTGTTATGTGCATGAATGTCATCAGCAATAAGGTATGGTCGAGTATGACATAACAAGATAAGTGATACTGAATACACTTAACTGCTCCAGTTGTATTATGCCTTTATCGGGAGGGCCCTCTTCTGCTGCTCTTCCCTCACCAGCAGTAAGAGATGGTGTGCATTCATGGCCTTCATAGCAACCAGCCTTCACATCTCTGTGGCACACCATACACTGTACCAGTACATCCTTCAGCAATAGTAGTAATGTGACACTTCACGGCTCTCTGGGTACCAAGTAGCCGTGCTCAGAGCAGCGAGGACACACTGTCGTTGATGCTGCTACCAGCTCCACAACACACCTGTTACAACATGGCAGTTCAAGGGCTGTGATGTAATATTTGAACACACTCACACTTCAACTCATTCAGGACAGTCACATTGTTTTGGCTTGCCAATGGTGGGTAGGGCTCATGTGAGAAGACTGGAGAAGGGGCAATCTTCAAAAAATGTGCAATGAACATGTTAGGTGTGAGGCCTGGTTGACGACCTCTGCCAACTGTCTGCTTCTTGCATGGCCCTTTGCAATGACATTAAAGTGCTCACACACCTGCAGTCAGTATTATTGTACATGATGTTGCATAAAAGAATACAGTAACTGCATGTTACACCCTTCATTTGTATGTAAAAGCGGTGCCAGTGCACAGCTATGTGCACTCCTTCTGCCCTAGTACTGATAAATATCTGCATTGAATGATGACAGCAGTGGGAAAAACGTTCAGGGTGCACTTGAGCAGTATCAGTATGGGTGTTGATGTTGAAAGCAATATCAGGCTCAGCTGCAAATGCTTTGCATTCATAGCACTCTTTTTTTTTTTTTCTTTTTTTTCTCTTTTTGTTTCCTCTTCACCAGCGGCCTTTTTCCACACACTCTGCAGTGCAGCAGCAGCTGTTTCTGGTGGTAATCCATTCCTGTAACCTATGTTTATGTACACAAGTAAATAAAAACATTCTCTAACGAGAAAGTTGTTGGTATATAGGATTGACCAATGGTGGTGTAAGAAGCACGGAAACAAGAGTGACAGAAATTTGACTGGAAAATTGAAATAGGCCTATATTTAGCCCATTACTCAGGCATGTACTGTTATAACGTTAGTGTGCTAAATATAGGCCTACCAGTCAAATTTCTGTCACTCTTGTTTCCGTGCTTTTTACACCACCATTGGTCAATCCTATATACCAACAACTTTCTCGTTAGAGAATGTTTTTATTTACTTGTTTCATTAGTTTTTTCCTCTGGCGTCTTTATAAGTGGTCACAAAATGATTTTAATTTTCAAAGGGAGGGAGGGAGGTTTAAAATTTTAATAATAGAAATTATATGTATAGGAGTTCTAAATGTTATTTACTGTTCGGCCTTGTCCTCTATGTCTCCCCCAGCCTCTTCTATGGCCGCGGCGGCCTGGTTCTGGCCATGGGAGCCATGTGGGTGGTGGTGGCAGCGGCCAGGGAGCAGCAGGCGAAGTGGTGGTGGGGGCACTGGTGTCAATACTGCTTGTCCGGTGGTGGGGCTGGTGGTGGTAGCGGCGGTGCTCTTGCTTCTGCTGGTGGCGGTGGGGGCAGCTCTGCTGCTGCTGCTGGTGGGGGCAGCTCTGCTGCTACTGCTGGTGGAGGTGGGGGCAGAGCTGCTGCTGATTGTAGTCAAACCATTGTGTCAAAAGCTTTTTTTACATCAGATAAGGAAGCCTTTTTGTGCATCAGATCACCCCAATATTCAATAGACAGGTCGTTGAGTCACCATGCATGCTTTACATGTGAAGTGAATGGCAGATCCCTTACATGCGTGCTGTACACATGTTGCATGCACATCTTCCTATAGCTTTTTAATGCTAGTGCAATACAACATGCCATCACATACCTTTGGGTGGTAGTGGTAGTTCGGTGACCCCTGCAATACCGTTTCCTCTTGGGTAGCTCTGCTGCTGCTGGCGGTGGGGGCAGCTCTCTGCTGCTGGTGGTGGGGGCAGCTCTGCTGCTGCTGGTGGTGGGGGCAGCGCTGCTGCTACTGCTGGTGGCGGACGATAGGGGGGCAGCACTGCATCTAGCGGCCGTGAAGGCAGAGAGCCAGCAGTATGATACCCATGCCTAACTAAAATATCATTTTCTTCTAATTTCAATGCATTAACTTCCTGGATAGTGTTTAGCAATGACCCTGCTTTTGCGCTCAGTGCTTTAGAAACCAATGCATCTGCACCAATCTTACATACTGCTGCACAGGCAGATCTTGTAACAACCTTTTGAGCTAGCAATGGATGAGACTTACAAAAGGCATCATTTACTTCACTTAGAAGCTCACTATCCCTAAGAATAGCTTTTTCAAGGCCACCAATATACTCCATTAGTGCATGAGATTTGGGTTCATACAAGGAGTAGCTATATGGGAGAAGGATATGGTTGCAGTAATTTTCAGTGCTCGACCCTAGCAAATGCAATTAAATTCATACACGGCTGCCGTTGTACACATCAGATAATGAAGCCTTTTTGTACATCAGATTAAGGATGACACCCCAGTTGGGTCACCATGCATGCTTTACATGTGAAGTGAATGGTTTTGTGCAGATCCCTTACATGCGTACTGTACACATGTTGCATGCACATCTTCCTATAGATTTTTAATGCTAGTGCAATACAACATGCCATGACATACCTTTGGGTGGTAGTGGTAGTTCGGTGACCCATGCGATACCGCTTCCTCTCGGCAGCACGTTTAGCCAATCGGACAGCGGGGTCATTCCAATACCGATTCCTTTCATGGCAGCTGAATTGTCCTCGTATTTCTGCCTTTTAGCAGCGCGGTTCTCCTCGACGTCCTCTTGATATCGCTGCCTTTTAGCGATTGCTTAGATTCAATATCTGTATTGTAGCTGTCGCGTACAGAGGCCTCTTCTTTTCGGGATTGGCCTTGTAGCTGTCGCGTACAGAGGCCTTCTTCTTTTCGGGATCGGCCTTGTAGCTGTCGCGTACAGAGGCCTTCTTCTTTTCGGGATCGGCCTTGTAGCTGTCGCGTACAGAGGCCTTCTTCTTTTCGGGATCGGCCTTGTAGCTGTCGCGTACAGAGGCCTTCTTCTTTTCGGGATCGGCCTTGTAGCTGTCGCGTACAGAGGCCTTCTTTTCGGGATCGGCCTTGTAGCGCGCTCGGGGATTTAGCCTTGTTTTCTTGTGATAACATATCGTCTTGCTTTTGAAGGTATTCCGCTCGTTGCTTAGAACTTTTCTTGATTACGCGAAGGCATTTAACTTTACTAGCCAAAGTATCGATTAAACTGCGATAATAGGAACACCAAATAAATTTCGTGCAGGTTGGAAGCTTACTGCAAGCTGTACAAATAACTTCATTGAACAATAATAAACTTCTGCAATAACTTCATACCAATTCCTATATAGAACTTGCTACCGCACGAGGTACTTCTCTTTCTAGGTGTCTGTATGACCATAAAGGATAACGTGCAGGTGAATTCCGAAGATATTGGTGCTATTGCCGTTCTTCTAAACCGTTTGTAGCTCGTGTTATACCTTCCTAAGGAAGAAGAAGAATTAGAAGACGACCAAGAATTATTTTGGGACTGGGCACGAGAAAAAGGAATTCGTTTGTTTCTCTAACGACACGGAACAAACGTAGAACTGTAGATCTTTGAGTTCTCGTTCCATCGCGACAAAGAGATACGCGATCCGTTTCTCCGTTGTCCCTCCAGACGCGAGTGAAGTTTTTTTTAATGATTTCATCAATCCTCAATCAATCCTATATTGAACCTGCTGCCGCAGGTTCACATATCTTCAAGCAATGACCACAACATGCATAGATTATTCGTAAGATACACTTGGGTTTTTCCTGAAGACAGAAAATTCAGCAACAGATATGGTCCGTCAAATCTTGTGCTGGCATGCCTTTGGCTTACGAAAACACTAGTCTTACTTTCTATCTTCGTGCAGGAGAACCGTTGAATCTTGTACCCGCCCCTTCCGAAATAAGTGCCGCGTGGGTGGCGTTAAAAACGCGGCTTGCGCACACAGTTAGTACGCGTTTATAAGAGTGCGTGTTCATTATATATCAAAGGCAATTGAGCGTTGTGCTGTATTTTATTTTTATGTGTATTTTTGTATTGCTGTTCTGAAGTTATGTGAGCTTTGCAACATAGGGTGTCTGCATGTAATGAGGTGTTTCGTCACAGATAGGTACCGTAATATACTTAGTTTTCAGCCGCATACAACCGTGGGGGAATAATCTATAACCCAGGAGGATTAATTATCGTGACACCGGCCGGATCACTTTTTGCGTGACTAGACAATGATGTGTTGTCAAAACTTCGGCTAAGTTTTAATATTTCGGAAGTATGAAATGCACAGACTACTCTTTCAGTTTTAATATAACAGTTACTATATCCTGGAGCCGTGTGCATTTTAGGTCCTTTTCGCGGCAATGATCTATAGAGTGCATGCAGCCGGCTATTGGTTGACGCATGTAAAATGGATTGAGCAATCAGTCAAGGTCAACCCTCAGTTGGTATACAGGACGGCCGTCCCGCGTGTTCTCAACCGGACGGTCAGTTAATTGATTAACGGAATGAGTCGCTGCATGCACGCGGGCTGCTGCCCGAATTACTCAGTTACCTGATTGCATAAGCTAGACTTTGTTTTGACCACTTTGACATATCAATCATAGCATTGATTACCTGCCAGACTATCGTATATTTATAACAGCCGGTCTGAAAGGCCATCATGCAGTCTATATAATTATAGTATAGAAATGGCAAATATATACTCAACTACTGCTGCCAGGCAGTCCCTAATTGGACACCTACGATTACCTCATGCATCAGCTAGACTTTGTTTTGACTATTTTGACTCTAATATCATCCAATGAAATTGCTTATATATTGTGACGTGTATTCATGCTCAACATCAAAGTATATGTTGTGTTGCAATAAAGCCCCTTCTACTAATAGCGGTCACGATCGTCGTCGTAAAGGTGTCACATGTAAAAATGGTTTAACCACCGGATAAGGGACTGAGTGGGCTGACAGCCGGTGTAGTGTGACCTTTCCACAGTAGGCAGTTCGTGTCTGTCCGCACATGCCTTTCATGTGTGCGGGACTGGTACACAATCCGGCCAGATTATCATATATAGTGCATGCATGTATGCAGAATTTTTTAGAACTAGTATACGGGCCTCGGATTGAGGGTCTGCTTTTTTGCTCCATGCCGGCATTCATCACTCTTTCTCGTCAGCTTAACCCCATGCACCTAGGCGTGTCAGACTCAACATCACTAAGAGCTGATTGAACAATTAGGGCAGGGAGCAACTTTTACCTGCATGATAGCATCTTGAAACAGTTTAATTATATTTGGGGATTGTCCTACAGAGGAAAGTCCAATTGCTGCACGGTTTAGTCTCGAAGTATGGCATGCATGGAAGGCATGAGGTTGATTAACTGCAAAACCAGTTAGCACTTCCGATCACTTTTGTCCATTCCAATACTTGCTCGGATACGAAGTTCTCAATGAAGGACTTAGTCCCCAAGAGTTGCTTACAGCCGCAGTGCTCACAATAGCGGGCCGAACATCGGACAATTTCCGGCCAAATCATGCACCTGACTGTACAAGTCACATTCACGTGTCCGCGCATTCGTTGTCATTGCTTAGCAGCTATTTGTTTTGGGAGTACTAATTAGTGTTGATAGCCAATTACATATGAATACTGTAGTACGCCTACATTTAGTGATTGCTTCTTTCAAAACCCACAATCGTTCATTTTTAAATGTGGTTGCAAGAACAAAAATGTCAAACGCTATCGATACCACTTGGACGTCCTGGGTGGAAAAAGAAATTAGCAAAGCACGTAAATTAGCAAAGCAAGTAAAATACTCCATAGAAAAGAGGTAATACAAAATGTGGTTTAGGAGGGTTGAAGGATGCTACATTGAAGCAGTTCTACATTTTGCAAATCAGCTTAAGACAAGGTCTGTACGTGTATTTTCATATATGCATTCTTTTCCTGTAGCACTTAGGTTTGGCTACTATTAATGAATACATATTTTCTGGTTCCTTCTCCAGAGGAAAGTACGTAGCCATCAATGAACAGATTCACATGTATCAGATTATTTTAATGTCGTAATTAATTTGTACGCGGCTAACCGAGCTATCAGGCTGGCCGGCCTCAGGCAGGGCCCCTTCCCGGCATGAGGCAGCCCTACCGCTTCTCCACATTAAAGAAGCCAGTAACATTCTGGGCTACGGGGGAGCGCCTTGTGTGATTCAGACGCTCACACAAGAACGTAAATATGTTACAACTCATTACTATTTACGCATGCAAATCTGAAATGATGTAATTAACCACTCTCTTAAGAATTAATGCCTAACTGGTACACACGCGACAGCCACAAAACAAATTATAATTTGATCGGTGAGCATTGTGCTAATAAAGTATGTTAATGTGTTGGTGGTGCACTGGTATTGATCACCACCGAAAAAGGCGCGCATGGCATGAAAACAAGAGAATGAACTCCGGATCCGTAACGGTTATTTGAACAGACAGGACCACGGTGCCGCGTCATTGAATGATGAATGCCGTTCGCACAACAAGCAGAGCTTATTCAGAGACGATATATAGTACATGTGTTTAGAGATGAGGAGTTTGATAGCACATACGAAGCCGCCCACAACCAAAGCAGGCGACGTATGAATCAAATTAACATTCCTTTGCTTATATGTAATCTTATATAAGTATAAAGATGTATGTAGATTATTCATTCGATGTAAGCAAGCGCATATATGGAACCTGGGGTGGCCCGTCCCGTGAGTGTCGTCTACGCTACACTCTGCTTCCTCACCGTTCTCAACGAAGCGTCTGTGGTAGCCTTCCAGTCGACTAGCAGCGATCTGGAAGGGCAGGATCACATCTACCCTAGCACCGTTGCCCCGGGAGACACCCGAACTCCCCTCACGCTGGGTCTGATGCTAAGCTTTTCGGGAGACTACGTCACCAAAGATGCCATCCCGGGAATCCAAATAGCCGTGGACACTATCAACGCAGGAGATATTCTGCCCGGGTACAGATTGCAGTATAGTTTGACCAACTCCCAGGTGAGCGTATAACGCGTTGCCTGGTCTCACAGCGCTGTCGTATACGCGCCTTTTGCTTGTGCACAAAAGCAGTATGCGTCATCGATGTTTTTAATTTCTCCACCCAACGTTGTCAAAACTGTGCGCGTAAACACCACTGACCTTTTTGCCCAGTGCGACCAGACTGTGACGCTGACGCAGTTCTTTGAGGACATTGCGTGGAGCAGACCTTCAAAGGTCGGCTTCATCGGAGGGGGCTGCGAAAATGCCACAATCGAGACGGCCAAAATTAGCTACTTCTTCAACCTAACTCAGGTGGGTGTGGTCAACTGTGGAAGTAGTGGACTATCCACTAAGTGAGAGCACCTGGATGCATACAAATAGCAAACTTGATAGCTACGTTCTCTCAGAACGTTCAGCCATGCCTTTGCAATGTACTACTTCTGTGCAGCCATTGTAAACTTGACTGCAATAATCTCTTAGGCTCTAAGCAACATTGATTCTGACATCATTGGACATAGCTCCCAGCAGATTTGGCACAGTGGAGCTCCAAGATACCATTATCACCAGTGTGTGAAGAGTGTGTTAAGTGTATCACCATAGAAACTTGAATGCAAGGAACGAGAGGATGTGCTTCCTGAATTCCTGAACATTTAGATAGTTGTGTGGCTTCATATGAGGGGTGCCCAGACTTATATCAGTGCATGTGTGTATCCATCTCATCATGCTCCACCTCATCATACTCCACCCCCTCATCATGCTCCACCCCTCCATGCTCCGCCCCCTCGTCATGCTCCACCCTCCATGCTCCGCCCCCTCGTCATGCTCCACCCCCTCATCATGCTCCACCCCTCATCATGCTCCACCCCCTTCATCATGCTCCACCCCCTCATCATGCTCCGCCATTTAAAGTCCCCTTTTACCTTAGCAATGAACTCACCATTGTAAACCCTACCCCTAGCTCCCTCTTATATGTATGGGGTGTGGTTTCCTACTGCCACGCCCTTTGTAATTAAGTCAAATTATCTTTCAATTTCATTGTCACCAGTTGTCATGTGACTCATCAACACCTGAAGCAGAGGACAGAACAAGATTCAAGCGCTACTTCCAAATTCTTCCCAATGACATCCACTTCTCTCAAGCCTTCATACAAATTCTGAACACCTTCAATTGGACAAAGCTCCATGCTATTAATCTGGAGTACGACCTGTTTGTGCAGGTCTGTGGTCTATCTCTGAGTGATGCATACTCCATTCATTTGAAGCTATAGTGGGAGGGCTGAATGGTGTGGTATGGGAGGAGCTATGGGTGGAGCCAAGAGGTATGGTGCAGATGGCCAAAGACGTGGGATGTGGGAGAAGCTATGGGTGTGGTATGGGAGGGCCAAAGAGGTGGGATGTGGGAGGAGCTATGGGTGTGGTGTGGGAGAGTCAATGTGTAGGAGGAGCTATGGGTCATATGCACTAAATGAAGAGCTGGAGGACAGGATAAGTCTAAGCTTTAAATGGTCACTATGTTTTAAACTAGTTCGTTGTGACACAGGTCACAAGTGAATTCATGCATATACATGTATCCATGTAGTGCGTAGTACGTCAATGTTGGTTTTGTGTATTGTATAACATGAGGCACATGCACAGGCGCGGATCAATTCTTTGTTAGTACAGCCCAGTGGGACGTCTAATACCTAGACCTAGGCTGTCACAGTAGTCCAACATAATTCAATGACATCATCAGATTCTAGTCGCATATAGATGAATGTTTGCATTTCATCATAGATTGACAGTGGTATTGGGACTGAAGTAGAATGTCTTTTATGTCACAATACCACTGTCAATCTATGATTAAAAATCCCCTTCAATTATCCAGTGTGCCTGCACTGTAAGTATGCTTATACCGGGAGGTGTGGAGATTAGGCTCCAGGACAACAGGAGTGGGTAGTGAGGTGGCTACTACCTTGCTCATTTGGTCTCCATTTTACACAGACTCTGAACCTCCTGGTGTCATTGGAGCAGCATGGTCCCCGCCATAACATCACCTCAGTCTCATACTCCAGTGACCCCAGAGCCACCAACACCCTGGATGCTATCCTCAGTAATGGACAAGCATTTGTAAGCATCCATGCCTCTGTGTGTGCATGTGTGTGTGTGTGTGTGTATGTGTGTGTGCGTGTGTGTGTGTGTGCATGTGTGTGTATGTGTGTGTGTGTTTGTGCATGTGTGTGTTGTGTTTGTGTGTGTGTAATGTGTGTTTGTGTGTGTGTGGTGTGTGTGTGTGTGCGTGTGTGTGTGCATGTGTGTGTATGTGTGTGTGTGTGCATGTGTGTGTGTTTAACTGTTGAGCTAGTCAGAAAGGAAACAGGTCTGTGAAACAAACCAAGGTTTTTAAAGGGGAAGGGGGTTAAATTGGAAATTTCCTGGATTACCCATAAACACATAAGCACGATTATTAGCTCAGAAGCCATAATGCAGTACTGGTCAGAACAAACGTTATAGTGTAACCAAATACCAATGGCGCTGCCACCCCACTACTACTTGGCAGCCACTCAAAGCCATTGAAGCATAAACATGATCTTAGCCATTCAACAATAAACAGCCTATCAGCGCTTCCAGTTATTGGTATTGAGTTCTCTGCTAGTGCTTCACTAGGCCTACACGAATCAATGTACGATAAATATTTGTTTGCCTTAGGCCATGGATGAAAAGGAGACAGGACAATGTCATGTGGCAATAACTGATTAATATTGGCCTGGCCAATGTATATGTATGGGCCTGGGGACCTGGGTGCAGATGGACTTTATATATCAACTGCAGGTAACCTTTAAAAGGTGTATGTACTGCACAACTGGATTGGACTATGGAATTGATACCATCTTCGTTGCCACTGCACATGACTCTGCATACCCAAGTCCAGTGGTGCAGGGCTCACAAGAACCCCACCCACTGAGGTCCAGTGGTGCAGGGAAGGGCTCACAAGAACCCCACCCACTGAGGTCCAGTGGTGCAGGGCTCACAAGAACCCCACCCACTGAGGTCTGTCGTAGGTTGAACGAAATGTGATGTATGTGTCCATGGTGCTGATAGAGGCACATCTGCCTGATGTGGTCAATAGAGGCACATCTGCCTGATGTGACCGATAGAGGCACATCTGTCTCATGTGGTCAATAGAGGCACGTCTATCTCATGTGGCCAATAGAGGCACATCTGCCTGATGTGGTCAATAGAGGCACGTCTGTCTCATGTGGCCAATAGAGGCACGTCTGTCTCATGTGGCCAATAGAGGCACGTCTGTCTCATGTGGCCAATAGAGGCACCTCTGTCTCATGTGGCCAATAGAGGCACCTCTGCCTGATGTGGTCAATAGAGGCACCTCTGTCTGATGTGGCCAATAGAGGCACCTCTGCCTGATGTGGTCAATAGAGGCACCTCTGTCTGATGTGGCCAATAGAGGCACTTCTGTCTCATGTGGCCAATAGCACCTTTGCCTGATGTGGTCAATAGAGGCACATCTGCCTGACATGGCCAATAGAGGCACATCTGCCTGATTTGACCGATAGAGGCACATCTGCCTGATGTGACCGATAGAGGCACATCTGCCTGATTTGACCGATAGAGGCACATCTGCCTGATGTGTCAATAGAGGCACGTCTGCCTGATGTGACCGATACAGGCATGTCTGCCTGGCGTGTGGTGGAGCCCACCCAGTGAAGTGGGGGGCCATGTGAAGTGGGAGGCCATGTGAAGTGGGGGGCCATGTGAAGTGGGGGGCCATGTGATGCAAGCCGCAGTCCACATGGAGCCAAGTGCCCTCATGTTTGAAGAGATTGGGACCTATTGATATGCAAGTGTCTCAGCCAGGTCATTATTCCAGTTCAAGGATGGCCAGGCTTTGACTCGAGATCATCTGGTTTCTGGTGTGCACAAGGCAATCACAGCAGCTGGCATAAACCTCAGAAATTATTCCAGGCACAGTTTTAAGGACAGGGGCTGCAACAACAGTGACAGCTCATTACCTATCAGACTCGCACATTTAGACACGTGGGGAGTGGAAAAGAGCAGCCTACACAACACGCCAAAGTCACAGGTCCAGGGTGTGTTCCGTCACAGGTTCCGTTGTTTGTGTTTTCCAGAGAAGGGACAGTCTGTTGCAGCATGGTCCATTGATGCACACAACTGAACCGGATCACAGAGCGGGCCTTTTCCATGAAGCAAACTGATTACAGGAAGAGTGAGCAACTCCTGTTCCCTGTGTTTGCAGCCTGGCAATAGTAGTGTAATATGGTATCCCCCTGATGTCATCCTGACTAAGACAATGGTCCGCGCCAGTGGAGAAGCTCAGCCAGTACAGCTAGATTGAAAACTGATTTTGCCTGAAATTCAGTTGCAAACAAATACTGTCTAGACACTGGCTCAAACCATTGTTTCAGGACAGCCTTCGCTTTTGAAAAACTTACATGCATGCTGTCTGGAAAATGGCTGTATGCCTTCTGCACCCTCCCCACTTGACATGTACGCCTTCTGCACCCTCCCCACTTGACATGTATGCCTTCTGCACCCTCCCCACTTGACATGTACGCCTTCTGCACCCTCCCCACTTGACATGTATGCCTTCTGCACCCTCCCCACTTGACATGTACGAATCCACCACAGTTTAGCTGCATCATCCTGTCATTCAGTCATTCAGTATAGCCACGCTTTCGAAGTGTTCTTTCCAATTGGACCAACAGCCGTCTCCGGAGAATGTTTCAGGTAGTACTAGTGGTCTTGCAGCCATTCGGATCTTGCCGACTACGCCAGTGTTAACTGATTAATATTTTGCAGCACAGATAAGAGACATCTCTACAGAACAATACACAACCACAGAACAAAAAGCAGGCAAAACCAGTTTTACAATCTAGCTGTACTGGTGAGCTTTCCACTGGAGCCAACCATTGTCTTAGTCAGGATGATATCACCGTATTACAGTACGCTGAATTGTACTGTGCCCAAGCCAGACTATTGATTGTAGCCCTCATAGCCCTCATGACGGACACCATGTGGGCCTGTAGCCCTCATGACGGACACCATGTGGGCCTGTAGCCCTCATGACGGACACCATGTGGGCCTGTAGCCCTCATGACGGACACCATGTGGGCCTGTAGCCCTCATGACGGACACCATGTGGGCCTGTAGCTCTCATGACGGACACCATGTGGGCCTGTAGCTCTCATGACGGACACCATGTGGGTCTGTAGCCCTCATGACGGACACCATGTGGGCCTG
Organism: Ephydatia muelleri; assembly: GCA_013339895.1. NCBI lineage: Eukaryota > Metazoa > Porifera > Demospongiae > Spongillida > Spongillidae > Ephydatia > Ephydatia muelleri. The sequence continues at coordinate 6,889,871 of JABACO010000013.1, forward strand.
TAGCCCTCATGACGGACACCATGTGGGCCTGTAGCCCTCATGACGGACACCATGTGGGCCTGTAGCTCTCATGACGGACACCATGTGGGCCTGTAGCTCTCATGATGGACATCATGTGGGCCTGTAGCCCTCATGATGGACACCATGTGGGCCTGTAGCCCTCATGATGGACACCATGTGGGCCTGTAGCTCTCATGATGGACATCATGTGGGCCTGTAGCCCTCATGACGGACATCATGTGGGCCTGTAGCCCTCATGATGGACATCATGTGGGCCTGTAGCCCTCATGACGGACACCATGTGGGCCTGTAGCCCTCATGATGGACACCATGTGGGCCTGTAGCCCTCATGATGGACACCATGTGGGCCTGTAGCCCTCATGACGGACACCATGTGGGTCTGTAGCCCTCATGATGGACATCATGTGGGCCTGTAGCCCTCATGATGGACACCATGTGGGCCTGTAGCCCTCATGACGGACATCATGTGGGCCTGTAGCCCTCATGACGGACACCATGTGGGCCTGATAGCCCTCATGATGGACACCATGTGGGCCTGTAGCCCTCATGATGGACACCATGTGGGCCTGTAGCCCTCATGACGGACACCATGTGGGTCTGTAGCCCTCATGATGGACATCATGTGGGCCTGTAGCCCTCATGACGGACATCATGTGGGCCTGTAGCCCTCATGATGGACAACATGTGGGCCTGTAGCCCTCATGACGGACACCATGTGGGCCTGTAGCACTGCACCGCCTCTGGGTGTTTTGGTGATATGACACCTATGAAGACCACAATACACTGGATCCAGGTGTTCAGATCCAGGTGTTCAAATCAAGGTGTTCAGATCCAGGTGTTCAGATCCAGGTGTTCAGATCAAGGTGTTCAGATCCAGGTGTTCAGATCCAGGTGTTCAGATCCAGGTGTTCAGATCCAGGTGTTCAGATCCAGGTGTTCAGATCCAGGTGTTCAGATCCAGGTGTTCAGATCCAGGTGTTCAGATCCAGGTGTTCAGATCCAGGTGTTCAGATCAAGGTGTTCAGATCCAGGTGTTCAGATCAAGGTGTTCAGATCCAGGTGTTCAGATCTACCAGGTGGGTTGTCAGGTCCAATTGCATCAACCAGAAGAGGTTGATGGCATATCTCCAGATCTGATGACAACATTCCAAAGCTATAAATCAGATCTGATAATCATACATAATTAGACCCACATTTTGCAGGTGTCACCCGTAATTGGAACAATTCACCCACTCACCCACAAAGAAAAATCAGACAGCTGACCTGCTTTTTAGAAAAATTTCAGATCAGCCTGAATGTTAAATGTTACCCATACCAGATATGACATAATACAGCGAATAACGCTCTGCAATCTTTAATTATGGTATGATCTATGAGCATTGAAAATATCCAATTGAATTTAAATTCTGCTGATCAGACAGTGAAAAAGAATACAATTATGATTTGTCAAGCCATTGAGCATTCAAACAGCCATTAATTTTGCATGGTTTGTCAAAAGAATGTATCCCACCAAGGAGCACTTGATATGCAAAGGCACTCCAATGGTAAAATTCACAAGCAGTGGATTTTATTTGCTAAAACCCAGTCTTGTTAAATCTGCATCAGACTCCATACATGACCAGGTGATGGCTGCAAAGGTTAGAAACACAGCCATTATAATGCTGCATTGTGCTTTGCTGGACCAATGCTATGTGAGTGCATCACAGACTCAGAGATAGAGTAAATGCAAGAACAAAACCAGCATGTATTCTGAACTATGTCCTGGCTTCTCACTTAAAAGACGAGCTTGTATTGTCTATGAAGAAGATGCCATACTCCCTTAGTGTTGATGGGTCAAATGATACAGGGCTTAGTAACTTTGACTGTAAGAATTTATGATAGAACAGAAAAGTTGTTTCACAAAAGTTACTTGATCTCTGTCTCACAACTGGTGTCACCAAGTGATAGCTTTAAGGCCATAAGCAACATATTGGGAAGAATAAAGTTCCATGGAACTATTGTACTGCTTTTGGTGTTGGGTTTCTAAGGAATGAAATATCATGAGTTTGTGATAAATGAAGCTTTCGCGCTTTTACTGATCCACCACCTCCACACCCTCCCCATGGTGGTGATCCCACCACCTCCACACCCACCCATCACCCTCATAAAATTTTCTGAGGTTGGAAATAACCCAAAATGCCTTGCTTCTATAATCGTGTCCCCAGACCTTTGTGATGTAACGATTATCACAGTAACCATATAATAGTATGATTGTACGGTTTACAGCAATGATTATTATAACATGTAGGTCTGGGTATGAGGCTATTACATGTAGGTCTGGGTATGAGACTATTACATGTAGGTCTGGGTATGAGACTATTACATGTAAGTCTGGGTATGAGACTATTACATGTAGGTCTGGGTATGAGACTATTATATGTAAGTCTGGGTATGAGACTATTACATGTAGGTCTGGGTATGAGACTATTACATGTAGGTCTGGGTATGAGACTATTACATGTAAGTCTGGGTATGAGACTATTACATGTAGGTCTGGGTATGAGACTATTACAGTATGAGACTATTACATGTAGGTCTGGGTATGAGACTATTACAGTATGAGACTATTACATGTAGGTCTGGGTAGGGTTATGAGACTATTACATGTAGGTCTGGGTATGAGACTATTACATGTAGGTCTGGGTATGAGACTATTACATGTAGGTCTGGGTATGAGACTATTACTTTTAGTGGATAATGGGTATTGAACAGAAGGCAATGCATAATGGCAATCATAAATAGTACCATAGAGCTTAGCACATGCATATGTATGCTACTGTATGTTGATGTGGGGGTGTGTTAGGTGGAGTCAGTTACATCCTCCCCAGGCCAGAGTTTCGTATGTCAGAAAATATTGTCCGGACAAATGTCCAGTCAAAGTTAGATTTGTCTGGACATTTTGCTAAAATAAGTGGTCACATCTTTGTGTCATTCTAAAGTGTTGAGCAAACTGCTTTGGCATCAGAATCACTTGTAATGAATATCGTAACTGAACTATTAGTGACTTCTTGTCTATACCCCCCAGTGTGATGTTGTGTTGGGTATATTTTAATAAATGGACTTCAATTATGGCAATCAACATTATTCCATTTTCTTTTTCATGTGTTACTATTACATGTCATCCATTTTCTGTACAGAACACAGAATCGAGGATAATCTACCTCGCCATGTATGTGGACGACATCATACCAGCTCTGTGCGAGGTGAGGAGGCCTGGGGATGAGGATGTCTGCAATGCTATTTGTAGTTAACCAGCCATTCACCACATTACCAAGTGTTTGGACATGTGCTGAAGTTCTTGGCATGACACTCAAACACCATCCATTTCTATCTATCAGGCATACCATCAGAACAAGGTGTACCCACTGTATGTCTTCATCACACTCGGATGGTACACTGATGGATGGTGGGACAGCAGTACTGTGAACTGTACAAGGCATCAAATGGAGATAGCTCTAAACAGATCACTTGCCATCACCCTAGACCCTCAAATCGAGGACACCAATATGACAACCAGCTCAGGATTGGTCAGTTTTCTTAAGTATCAGTGAGCTCATTTTAGTAATTAAAAAAAAAGAAAAGTGATGGCATGGCACCAAGTCATTAAATATAGTATACTTCCTCAAGAATTAGCATCAGTTAGTCTGAAGAGGTTGTTATTCATATTTACTGCATGTGCCATAGAGCATGGTGTGATTTAAGGTGCCACACCCACACCTCCCTCACCAATGATACTTCATTGACAGAGCTTCAACCAGTACAGAAAGCTGTACCTTGAAGGTGTGAGCAGGCTGAACCTGTCTGATGCTTACGACGGGGAACCATGTTTTGATGTAGTTTGGTCATATGCCATAGCTCTGAACAAAACCATTCAAGGTATGGAGGCCACATCTCACCCCTAGGAATTCATATTATGTGACTCTTCCCCAGACCTCAGATCTGACCCAGCCTTCAACAGGCTGGCAGCGGCTGCCTCCCATCTTCCACCCAACTCCACTTTCTACATGGAAAACTTCACTTATGCCAATGATGTCATTTTGGAGAGGATGTATCAACATCTGATGAATGCTTCTTTCGTTGGCATCACGGTACGTTCTGAAGTATAAGCAACTTGTGACATTGATCTGGTGGTGACATGGATGATGGGGACATTGATCTGGTGGTGACATGGATGATGGGGACATTGATCTGGTGGTGACATGGATGATGGGGACATTGATCTGGTGGTGACATGGATGATGGGGACATTGATCTGGTGGTGACATGGATGATGGGGACATTGATCTGGTGGTGACATGGATGATGGGGACATTGATCTGGTGGTGACATGGATGATGGGGACATTGATCTGGTGGTGACATGGATGATGGGGACATTGATCTGGTGGTGACATGGATGATGGGGACATTGATCTGGTGGTGACATGGATGATGGGGACATTGATCTGGTGGTGACATGGATGATGGGGACATTGATCTGGTGGTGACATGGATGATGGGAACATTGATCTGGTGGTGACATGGATGATGGGGACATTGATCTGGTGGTGACATGGATGATGGGGACATTGATCTGGTGGTGACATGGATGATGGGGACATTGATCTGGTGGTGACATGGATGATGGGGACATTGATCTGGTGGTGACAAGGATGATGGGGACATTGATCTGGTGGTGACATGGATGATGGGGACATTGATCTGGTGGTGACATGGATGATGGGGACATTGATCTGGTGGTGACATGGATGATGGGGACATTGATCTGGTGGTGACAAGGATGATGGGGACATTGATCTGGTGGTGACATGGATGATGGAGACATTGATCTGGTGGTGACATGGATGATGGGGACATTGATCTGGTGGTGACATGGATGATGGGGACATTGATCTGGTGGTGACATGGATGATGGGGACATTGATCTGGTGGTGACAAGGATGATGGGGACATTGATCTGGTGGTGACAAGGATGATGGGGACATTGATCTGGTGGTGACATGGATGATGGGGACATTGATCTGGTGGTGACATGGATGATGGGGACATTGATCTGGTGGTGACATGGATGATGGGGACATTGATCTGGTGGTGACATGGATGATGGGGACATTGATCTGGTGGTGACAAGGATGATGGGGACATTGATCTGGTGGTGACAAGGATGATGGGGACATTGATCTGGTGGTGACATGGATGATGGGGACATTGATCTGGTGGTGACATGGATGATGGGGACATTGATCTGGTGGTGACATGGATGATGGGGACATTGATCTGGTGGTGACATGGATGATGGGGACATTGATCTGGTGGTGACATGGATGATGGAGACATTGATCTGGTGGTGACATGGATGATGGGGACATTGATCTGGTGGTGACATGGATGATGGGGACATTGATCTGGTGGTGACAAGGATGATGGGGACATTGATCTGGTGGTGACAAGGATGATGGGGACATTGATCTGGTGGTGACATGGATGATGGGGACATTGATCTGGTGGTGACATGGATGATGGGGACATTGATCTGGTGGTGACATGGATGATGGGGACATTGATCTGGTGGTGACATGGATGATGGGGACATTGATCTGGTGGTGACATGGATGATGGGACAAGGAGTGCTAAATACCTCATTTAGCATAAGTACTAGAAAGGTTGCTGTTTGCATTAGATCCCTTAAGTGCGTCACATTAATTGTGATGGCTGGTCATGGGTCCTTTTCCCCATGCCATCGTGCAGTGAGGGGTGTAGAAGGGAGGCCTTAATACTTCATACCAGAGATGTTTGTCCACCACACACAGGGGAACATATCCTTCAATGCCAATGGCATAAGGAATGCTGAACGTATAAGAATTCAACAGTACAGATTCAATAACAGTGGGTACTTTAATTTTGGTATTGTATCCGTGATTACAATTTTCTCCAATCAGGTAATCAGCTGCAGAAGTTTGACATTGGATACGTGACATTGGACCAGAATGGACAGTCAGTTGCATTTGACTTTCTCCCAGGAGAGTCCATGGAAACAATATGGCCTGGTGAGCACATATCATGAGGGGTCAGGGCCACTAAAACTCCTGACTTCATTCCTGTATCCCTTATAGCTGGTGTTCCACATGATGGAACTCTGATAAAGTCCACCATTAACATTGAGCTAGGGGTCACTTCTGTCATGTACATTCTGGCCACACTAGGGATAGCTCTGGCCATCATATGCTTCATCTTTATGGTGGTCTTCAGAGAAAGAAAGTGAGCAATTAATCCACATAGGGTTACCAGAAGCACACAGTATATCAGTGTATGCCAAGCAGAGTTGTTTGGTGCAGATCCACGTTTCTATGGTATTAAAGCTGTACCATGTATATTTAGACTGTGTGGTTGGTCAGAATAACGCAGTTGATTCATGTAACAAATCTATTTTTCTCAATAGGAATGTGTCATGCATGTACATATAAATCTGTCCTTTGATTCCTCTGGCAGACTCATTCGCCTTACCAGTCCTAATATCAATTACATCACTTGTGGAGGTTGTATGGTACTCTATACCTCCATCTTCTTCCTGGCTATACAGTCCACTGATGAGACTACAGCAACTGCCATTTGTAACGTGAGTGTCAAGAATAGTTCAAACATACATCTTTGATTGTATTTTGTGGGATTAACTTGATTGAATATTGATTGTTGCATTGAATATTATGCATCACACTGACAGTTTTTAGAAGGCTTGTGACCAATATGTGCATTTCAATGTGAGCAATCTGTTGTTTCGTTTTGTCATTCCTTCATTTGCCATTCACAGGTTCGGATATGGTTGTGGGCCATTGGCTACTCGGTTGCCTTTGGGCCTGTTCTGGGAAAGATGTATCGTGTATACTACATATTCAACAACCCTAAACCAAATAAGAAGAGGGTAATGATGAACTAGCAGTGGGCATCTCTTTGTTTATGCATTCATTGTTGTCCACAGGTGGTCAAGGATTGGATGATTGGGGTGTTGATCAGTGTATTGGCAGGCATTGATGTGATCATTCTGGTCATTGTCACAACTGTTCCTGAGTTGAGGACTACTACAATTCTCAAACAGAGTACTGAATACCCGCAGATTGTGTCTGGAGTATGCTTACTGCTCTGTTCTAGTTATTAGCATTAATTATGTATTCCTTCCATATTTCTCCTATGAAGGCCTTCCATGACACAACCATTAACTGTATCTTCATATGTGACTCTCAGAAAGGCTATACCATATGGCATGGAGTGTTGTTTGGCTACAAGGGTCTCATCCAGGTGTTTGCCATCCTGCTTGCATTCGGAACCAGAAAAGTAAAAGTGAAAGGATTGAATGACTCCAAGTACATAGCAGCCATCATCTACGTCACATCAATATGTTTGGTTGTGGTGATCATTAGCTTTGCCACACTGAGGGATAAGGTGAACACATTGGCAGTCATTTACTCCCTTGGATTCTGGTGTGCTGCCACCATTATTCTGTTGCTGGTCTTCATACCAAAGGTACATGACTTCAATTAATGCACAAGAAGTGAGTAATCAGATCCCACTCTCACTAGTTCTTTGCAACATACAAGGATCCAGAGGGACAGACTGTGTTTCCACCAACAGTTGTCCAGGTTGACACAGAGCATGAGAAAGTAGTAGCATTAGAGAAACGAATACAAACCCTTCAACAGCAGCTTGCTCATGAGGTAAGTATTGGTCATTTCATCTCTACACTGCTTGGCTTTGAAATGTTTTGAGCTTTTCCCAATTTTATTTCCAATTTTAGCATAAAGTTTGTGAAGACATTAAAAGATTGACAATCTCACGTGATTCAAATTTGGGGTCTATTGAAGTTTTGGACGAGTGTGATGCACATAGCAGCCTTAATCACATACCACCCACTAATGACACATCTATGTAGCCAAGATCACCACTGATCTTGTTTATTATTTTGGTTTGTATGTTTGTGTGTGTGTTGTATGTATGTTGTATGTGTGTGTGTGTATGTGTGTGTATGTGTCAAACTGTTATTATCTATGTAAAGATTAAAAATGTCCAATTAATTATTGTTATTATTGTAATTGTAAAAACACATCAGAAAGCATGCATACAATAAAAGAAGGTTAAATGAAAAGGTCATCTGTGCAGTTCTGTTTGCAATGTACCCACTACAGAAATAGCATTCTCTCTTTGAACTGACAGGTGTGCAGTGGGGGGGGGGGGGGGGGGGGGGGGGGGGTAGGCACAACCTCAACTTCACCAGTTGCCTGCTTCAGGTGAAACCCTAGTTCCTTTAGGATGGCCAGTGTCCTTGTCCCGCTGCACCTAAAGTACTGGGTGAAGGTGTCAAGATGCATGTACTTGTTTGAGTCTTTCTTCACTTCTGCTTTGGTCAGCCACCATGCCAGCCCCTGTTGACTGCAGTAGAGATGTAGGAAGTAGCAAATGTATCTGGACAAGTGGCATCTCACAGAAGGAGCTGACCACGATCCAAGGGACTAGTGGGGGTTATTCTATCCAGTTGTTTACCATCTGCCCGGGCAAGGCCTGATGGTTTGAGGCATGATGGGATATGTACAGCTGATAAGGCCCTGAGTTATAATGTCATTCCATGCAGCATGTTGGAAATGGCAACCTTCAGTATTGTGGCAGCTATAAGGCCGTGGGGGGAGGGGGGGGGGGAGGAATGCACATGCAAATGTATTATAAGGGTATGCATTATTTAACATGTAGGCATGTTTTATGGCATTGCTGACGAAGTATGAGGTCTGTATAATGGTAAACCCACCCATCCTGATAGCAATTCTGACAGCAGAGTTGTCTAAACAGAGGCCTGGAGATGTCACAGGTGCTTCATTTAACCTCGTACACTCCTGATTCCTTGGAATTGACAGCATTCACTAGTGGAACCCTTAGTGCTGTTAAACAGGGACTCTACATGTAGTGCTGTATAAGAACTCATCTGACTGGTTCATTGTACAATTCTACATCGGTTCGTGTAGCTACATGTAGTTACTACCATACTCATCGTGATAGGCAGGCAGCTCAAGAACATCGCTCATCAAAAAAAATTTACCTGCATGATACATCCAGTTTCATCATGCATGTACAAAGGCATGGGGACATGTTGTATATGCTGAGATCAATCTATGGGACACGACATACCAATCCTATGGAGACACAAGGTAGGTACAAAGGAACACTCGTAAGATATATATACACAGAATCAATTTATGGGGACAAGATGCATGCATACAATAGGGGCCAAACCTATGGGGCCACAATGCAGTGACTTCAACGAACCAATCCTATGTGGACGGAATGTATTTACAAAGGGCCAATACTATATGGGGACATGGTGTGTGTACAAAGGACGTGGACATGTGCAGGTACAAAGGCACAGTACAAGTACAAAGGACCAATCCTATGTGGACATGTACAAAGAACCAATGCTGTGGTACACTGCATGTAGCTACACGTACCTATGTACGGTCTTAAGTGAGGGCTCTATGTCATGTATGAAGGACCAGTTGTATGGGAACTCAACATGCACAGAAAGGAGTTGTCAAAAGGAGTACTTCTAGAGAGAAGTACGTGCAAAATACAGTAGAAAAACATGCTCAGTCTCAGATGGTACAGATAATCAGTCCTCGACAAACATGCACACGAGCAGTTACATGGAATAGAATGCATGTGCATGCGACAATGTGTGTGTGTGTGTGTGCCATTATCACACAGGTTTATAGTTTGCCAGATGTATAACTCATGTGTGCAAGTGTACTGTACATTAGTGTTGTGTTTGCAAAAGAATATGCCATAAGATGGTGTACAGATCCAAGTACACGATGCAAGCATCAAGAGTGTGTGAGCCAGCATGACAGCATTCTCATTACCTGTGTAGCTGAACATTGTGTGGGTAAAACGAGACCGAATGGTACATAAGCCACATAGCTGAGTGGGCAGGGCATAAAACATGATGAGAAGTGAGCAAGGGTTATTCCGAATAGGAAAGCTTTATTTAGTGAGTGCATTGAAACTTAAAGCTTTACACAAGTGTTATTCTTATTCAGATTTGCTACATGTATACAGTGGTGTGTGCATGTGTGTGTGTGTGTGTATGTGTGTGTGTGTGTGTGTTATACAAGAGTGCAGTGTATGTGTACCTCTAGAGGACCAAACCTATGGAGACACAATGGATGTACAGAGGAGCAATCGTTTTGATCATGTACCCCATCTTCAAATGACATTGTCATCCTGCCAAGTAATTTTAATATAATAAAGTGATATAAAAGTTGTTACTGTCATGCAACAGCAGTCTGTCAGGCATGTGCGCATCATTCTAAATGCTGTAAAAAGAAATATTTCACAGTTCTTAAGTATGTGCTCATTAATGTGCATTTTAACTAACAGACTGCTGTCTTTGTCATGTTTGCCATGTGCACAGTTTTTTTATTTATTAATTTGGTACGCATTATGGAATGAATAATCGCATGTAACAATAATAGTAATAACTCACTCTTATTTTTAAGAGTGAGGGTATAATTTTGAGGGTGACATTCTCTCCTGGATTAAGAGTGACTTTCACCTGTTTTTACAGTGTACACAATGTGGAGGAATATACCCAATGTGGAGGTATGTACCCAATGTGGAGGTATATACCCAATGTGGAGGTATACCCAATGTGGAGGTATAAACCCAATGTGGAGGTATATCATATATACCCAATATGGTGCATGACTATGCATGTAATTGATTTAGCCTGTAGTGAGATCTCACTGTATTTCTGGCATGCATATCAAAGGGTACAGTTCATCTCAGGGTACAGTTCATCTCAGGGTACAGTTCATCTCAGGGTACAGTTCATCTCAGGGTACAGTTCATCTCAGGGTACAGTTCAGTTCATCTCAGGGTACAGTTCATCTCAGGGTACAGTTCAGTTCATCTCAGGGTACAGTTCATCTCAGGGTACAGTTCATCTCAGGGTATGACTAGTAGTTCATCCAATAAAGGAACACTTATACACCTAAATACGAACGACAGGCGCCATGTTCAGACTGGATGACCTGGTGATTTTAAACTCCTCTACAATGTTCCATACTAGCATAACTATAAAGCCTACAGCTACCAAGAAATAAATACTAACCATGTTTTTAATGAATGAAAAAGCAATTGTGTGGAAATTCAGAAATTCAACATCATATACAAGAATAAGATGGCGTTACTCAGTTCTAGTAAAGCTTTCACCAGCGGACTTTGTATATCTCCCGTTTATATCCGCGCACATTTATATCGCGATATGGTATCGTGCATCGTGATACAATAATTGCATCGCGCGGCAACACTGCAGGTGGAAAGGGATACCAGTCTGGAGCCGCACTCATTGATAAACACGTCATTATTATTATTGTACACGGTAAATTGTTTTCGATTGCGGTGGGGAGACACAACTATTACTGCGACAAATATTATTTATGAGGGGAGCGCTGACCCGTGGCGCACTCCACGCAATTATCACATGGCTAATAGACCACGTAAACGACTGTAAAAATTAGAATCCTTTGCAACGCACTGATTATGAATAAAATGCAATAATGTGCTGACAATTACGTATTCGTTTTTTTACAAGTGAACTATGCCACTGTCTGTTCTTTGTCCGCGGTTTATATCGCTATGTTTGCTTGCCTTCACGCTGACAGATAGTATTAGCAGCGATCTTCAGGGACAGGATCACATCTACCCTAGCACCGTTGCCCCGGGAGACACCCGAACCCCCCTCACGCTGGGTCTGATGCTAAGCTTTTCGGGAGACTACGTCACCAAAAATGCCATCCCGGGAATCCAACTAGCCGTGGACACTATTAATGGCGCGGGTGTGCTGCCTGGATACGCGCTGAAGTACAGCTTGACTGACTCAAAGGTTGGTCTTTTACTGTAAGCGTTTCCGCCCGAAGCACAAGTAGTGCCTGCAGCTGCATCTCCTCTGCATGCTGTGTTGCCGTTATGAACGTATTTCCTGCACACACATCTTTTCATAAGAAAAAAAAGATTAACTAATCTGAATCAATAGACCTATTGAAATCGAACTCTGTTGTGACACACACTGATACTGTAGTACACGAAATAAGTATGCTTTCTCATCTGCTAAATTTCTGCCATTGCATTTTTCTGTAACTGTATAGGTACCTGTGCACTGTCTGCTTACATGATTTCTATTTGCAAGCCCAGTGTGATATTAATCACTAAACTTTACCACAGTGCGACCAGACTGTGACGCTGACGCAGTTCTTTGAAGACATTGCGTGGAGTAGACCTTCAAAGGTCGGCTTCATCGGAGGGGGCTGCGAAAATGCCACAATTGAAACGGCCAAAATCAGCTACTTCTTCAACCTAACTCAGGTGAGTGTGGTTTAATGGTGATGGGAAGTGGCTTACTGTATTATCTCATGTTCACTGATGATATGTTTTGGGATTGGATGATGAACTAATTAACAATACCTTTGAAAGAGGCCATAGAGAGTGGTTGTGTCACAGGTGTCAAGGAAGTACACTTATGACATCACATCCCCCTCCCCCCCCCTTCCCAGTCCCCTCCCAACTTCCTCCCCTCACAGTGGATATAGGATTTAGGGGAAGGGGAGGCAGAGCCCTAGGAGCTTTTGAAGAGTGTCCTCAAAATCCAGTGGTTTGTATACATGGTTAGTGTACATATTGCACTTAGAAAAGGGGGTGGGGGTGGGGGTGGAGGGGCGGGGCCTACTCACCTGCACGCCTGCCCAAGGGATGCTGTGTAAGGACAATGCAACCCCACAACATCAGTTGCTCATAGCAACCCCACAACATCAGTCGCGCATAGAAACCCCACAACATCAGTCGCTCATAGAAACCCCACAACATCAGTCGCTCATAGCAATGAATATATTTTCTAGTTCACTGAAACACAATGGCACAAGGAGCATTTAAGCAGTCAGGGTTTATATTTGGATACAGTGGATTACACACAACAAAAATGCACCACAGTCTGAGGCAGCCACACCCCTCTGGCCTCCCTTTAGCCAGTGCCTCCCTTTAGCCAGTGCTTCCCTTTAGCCAGTGCCTCCCTTTAGCCAGTGCCTCCCTTTAGCCAGTACCTCCCTTTAGCCAGTGCCTCCCTTTAGCCAGTGCCTCCCTTTAGCCAGTGCCTCCCTTTAGCCAATGCCTCCCTTTAGCCAGTGCTTCCCTTTAGCCAGTACCTCCCTTTAGCCAATACCTCCCTTTAGCCAGTGCCTCCCTTTAGCCAGTGCCTCCCTTTAGCCAGTGCCTCCCTTTAGCCAGTGCCTCCCTTTAGCCAGTGCCTCCCTTTAGCCAGTGCCTCCCTTTAGCCAGTGCCTCCCTTTAGCCAGTTCCTCCCTTTAGCCAGTGCCTCCCTTTAGCCAGTGCCTCCCTTTAGCCAGTGCCTCCCTTTAGCCAGTGCCTCCCTTTAGCCAGTGCCTCCCTTTAGCCAGTGCCTCCCTTTAGCCAGTGCCTCCCTTTAGCCAGTGCCTCCCTTTAGCCAATGCCTCCCTTTAGCCAGTGCCTCCCTTTAGCCAGTGCCTCCCTTTAGCCAGTGCCTCCCTTTAGCCCTCCCTTTAGCCAGTGCCGCCCTTTAGCCAGTACCTCCCTTTAGCCAGTGCCTCCCTTTAGCCAGTGTCTCCCTTTAGCCAGTGCCTCCCTTTAGCCAATGCCTCCCTTTAGCCGGTGCCTCCCTTTAGCCAGTGCCTCCCTTTAGCCAATGCCTCCCTTTAGCCGGTGCCTCCCTTTAGCCAGTGCCTCCCTTTAGCCAGTGCTTCCCTTCCTTTAGCCAGTGCCTCCCTTTAGCCAGTGCCTCCCTTTAGCCAGTGCTTCCCTTTAGCCAGTGCCTCCCTTTAGCCAGTGCCTCCCTTTAGCCCGTGCCTCCCTTTAGCCAATGCCTCCCTTTAGCCAATGCCTCCCTTTAGCCAATGCCTCCCTTTAGCCAATGCCTCCCTTTAGCCAGTGCCTCCCTTTAGCCAGTGCCTCCCTTTAGCCAATGCCTCCCTTTAGCCAGTGCCTCCCTTTAGCCAGTGCCTCCCTTTAGCCAGTGTCTCCCTTTAGCCAATGCCTCCCTTTAGCCAGTACCTCCCTTTAGCCAGTGCCTCCCTTTAGCCAGTGCCTCCCTTTAGCCAGTGCCCCCCTTTAGCCAGTGCCTCCCTTTAGCCAGTGCCTCCCTTTAGCCAGTGCCTCCCTTTAGCCAGTGCCTCCCTTTAGCCAGTGCCCCCCTTTAGCCAGTGCCTCCCTTTAGCCAGTGCCTCCCTTTAGCCAGTGCCTCCCTTTAGCCAGTACCTCCCTTTAGCCAGTGCCTCCCTTTAGCCAGTGCCTCCCTTTAGCCAGTGCCTCCCTTTAGCCAGTACCTCCCTTTAGCCAGTGCTTCCCTTTAGCCAGTGCCTCCCTTTAGCCAGTGCCTCCCTTTAGCCAATGCCTCCCTTTAGCCAGTGCCTCCCTTTAGCCAGTGCCTCCCTTTAGTCAGTGCCTCCCTTTAGCCAGTACCTCCCTTTAGCCAGTACCTCCCTTTAGCCAGTGCCTCCCTTTAGCCAGTGCCTCCCTTTAGCCAATGCCTCCCTTTAGCCAGTGCCTCCCTTTAGCCAGTGCTCTCCCTTTAGCAAGGCCTCCCTTTAGCCAGTACCTCCCTTTAGCCAGTTGCCTCCCTTTAGCCAGTGCCTCCCTTTAGCCAGTGCCTCCCCTTTAGCCAGTGCCTCCCTTTAGCCAGTGCCTCCCTTTAGCCAGTGCCTCCCCTTTAGCCAGTACCTCCCTTTAGCCAGTGCCTCCCTTTAGCCAGTGCCTCCCTTTAGCCAGTGCCTCCCTTTAGCCAGTGCCTCCCTTTAGCCAGTGCCTCCCTTTAGCCAGTGCTCCCTTTAGCCAGTAGCCTCCCTTTAGCCAGTGCCTCCCTTTAGCCAATGCCTCCCCTTTAGCCAATCCTCCCTTTAGCCAGTGCCTCCCTTTAGCCATGCCTCCCTTTAGCCAGTGCCTCCCTTTAGCCAGTGCCTCCCTTTAGCAGTGCCTCCCTTTAGCCAGTGCCTCCCTTTAGCCAGTGCCTCCCTTTAGCCAGTGCCTCCCTTTAGCCAGTGCCTCCCTTTAGCCAATGCCTCCCTTTAGCCAGTGCCTCCCTTTAGCCAGTGCCTCCCTTTAGCCAGTGCCTCCCTTTAGCCAGTGCCTCCCTTTAGCCAGTGCCTCCCTTTAGCCAGTGCCTCCCTTTAGCCAGTGCCTCCCTTTAGCCAGTGCCTCCCTTTAGCCAGTGCCTCCCTTTAGTCAGTGCCTCCCTTTAGCCAGTGCCTCTCTTTAGCCAGTGTCTCTCTTTAGCCAGTTCCTCCCTTTAGCCAGTACCTCCCTTTAGCCAGTGCCTCCCTTTAGCCAATGCCTCCCTTTAGCCAGTGTCTCCCTTTCTAGTGATCCACTCAATACTGAAAGCCTTGATTTCTGTGTGTATGCTTATCATTCATAGCCTTAAGGTAAGTTTCTCTTCACTGGGCCATAGCATGAGTGCAAGGTAGTAGTACATTTGAACACCCATGGCCGATTCAATAAGTAGCTTCTTGACCTTGTCAATAACAGCTTTTCAAACAAATAGTTCCCTGACCCCAGCTTCCTGACCCCTTCTATAAATAACTTCCTGACCCAGCTTCCTGACCGGCCCTGTTTCTGTATGCCATTCATCTTTACGAATTCTCTTTTAATAACATCACTGAATAACATGGTATTTGATATTTCAATCTAACCAGTTGTCATGTGACTCGTCAACACCTGAAGCAGAAGACAGAACAAGATTCAAGCGCTACTTCCAAACACTGCCCAATGATGTTTACCTCTCACAAGCCTTCCTGCAAATTCTGAACACCTTCAATTGGACAAAGCTCCACGCTATTGAGTTGGAGTACGGCTTGTTTGTGCAGGTGTGTAGCTTGAATGTTCGCCATATTATTCATTAATCACCACTTCCTTTCTCATGTGTGCTGTAGACTGTGGACCGTCTGATTTCATCAGTCAGCACAATTCCTGGTTACAACATCACGTCCAGCTCTTTCTCTGGCACATACCATACCACCAACTCCCTGAGCTCCATCATTCTCAAAGGCACTGTGTTTGTAAGTAACCTTTCTGCGTGCACATACAAAGTCTTGCCCATTGATGCAATGCATATTTGATTCATGTCACATTTTAGGCTCGGCTTTGAATGGAGCAATACTGTTGTCCTCATTGCATCTTTCTGCTCTGTAGGGGACAGAATCCAGAATATTCTACCTAGCAATGTATGTGAACGACACATTAAGAGTGCTCTGTGAGGTAAGAGGCTCTTTGTATAGCTATGTATTCCATTTGAGGTCATGATAAATCAACTACATTAACCATCATACGCGGAATTGTAATATTTTTATCATTTTCCACGCATGGTATCAGAATACGTCCATACTGCGTGGCATGTTTTTAAATTTTATTTATTTATTTTTGTGTGGGATCTTGCGAGGTTTCGCTTTGCAGCGATTGTGATTGACGCAACACTTTTGAGCCAGAGTATATATTGTCTCTGATTGAGCTATACATGTATATGTACCTGTAGTTATGTATGTAGCTACTAGCTTTACGCTGAGTGGACTTTGTGTTGTGTGTGGGTGCATACACGGTTGTACGCTGAGTGTACTTAGGGATATGTTGGTAGCCAACGCTGAATGTACTTACATAGTGATGTGTTGATAGCCGTGTATGTGCGCAGAGTGTGCAGTGTCAGGTTCGAAGACCTTATCACGCGCTGCATCCCTCTCCTACATGAAGACTGTAAGATATAGCTATTTAACGTTTGGCACAGACAATGTTGTATCACTCGTTTACGGTCGTCTATACACCATTATCATAACCACTGGCAATGTTGTGCTATACACGGCCAGGGCTTCGTACGCAAATATGCGTCTTCCGCGTATAATCGGTTAACATTGATAGTTACGTATTTGTTCTTGTTTATTATTGTTCTTATTATCAGGCATACCATCAGAACAAGGTGTACCCACTGTATGTCTTCATCACACTCGGATGGTACACTGATGGATGGTGGGACAGCAGTACTGTGAACTGTACGAGGCATCAAATGGAGATAGCTCTGAACAGATCACTTGCCATCACCCTAGACCCTCAAATCAAGGATACCAATATGACAACCAGCTCAGGATTGGTCAGTTTTATGCATATATTGATTTAAAACTTCTGTATCTTCAAAATCCGTGCTAAGTACCGGTCCCTCAATGAAACACTTGTGGGTTAGCATGTGCATTTTTGTATTCTCCAGAGCTATAATCAGTACAAAGCATTGCGCAACAGTCGTGCTGCAGCACTCAACCTCTCCTCATCGCAAGACGAAGAGACTTGCTTTGATGCAGTGTGGGCGTATGCAGTGGCCCTCAACCAAACCATACAAGGTATGCTGGGTACACAACAACTATGGGAGGAACTGTCTACTCTTCCCCAGACCTCAGAGCTGATCCAGCCTTCAACAGACTGGCAGCTGCTGCCTCCCATCTTCCACCCAACTCCATTTTCTACCTGGAAAACTTCACTTATGCCAATACTGTCATTTTAGAAAGAATGTACCAACATTTGTCCAATCTCTCCTTCATTGGAGTCACAGTAAGATGGCTTGTGGTCCTGTGCTTGTATGTACTGAGAGAGAAGATGCATGTACTGAGAGAGAATATGCATGTATTGAGAGAGAAGATACTGAGAGAGAAGATGCATGTACTGAGAGAGAAGGTACTGAGAGAGAAGATGCATGTACTGAGAGAGAAGATGCATGTATTGAGAGAGAAGATACTGAGAGAGAAGATGCATGTACTGAGAGAGAAGGTACTGAGAGAGAAGATGCATGTACTGAGAGAGAAGATGCATGTACTGAGAGAGAAGATGCATGTACACATGCATCTTCTCTCCAGTACGTGCATCTTCTCTCTCAGTACCTTCTCTCTCAATACATGCATCTTCTCTCTCAGTATCTTCTCTCTCAATACATGCATCTTCTCTCTCAGTACATGCATCTTCTCTCTCAGTACATACATCTTCTCTCTCAGTACATGCATCTTATCTCTCAGTACATGCATCTTCTCTCTCAGTACCTTCTCTCTCAATACATGCATCTTCTCTCTCAGTACATGCATCTTCTCTCTCAGTACATGTATCTTCTCTCTCAGTACATGCATCTTCTCTCTCAGTACCTTCTCTCTCAATACATGCATCTTCTCTCTCAGTACATGCATCTTCTCTCTCAGTGCATGCATCTTCTCTCTCAATACATGCATCTTCTCTCTCAGTACATGCATCCTCTCAGTGCATGCATCTTCCCTCTCAGTACGTGCATCTTCTCTCTCAGTACCTATCTCTCAGTACGTGCATCTTCTCTCTCAGTACCTTCTCTCTCAATACATGCATCCTCTCTCTCAGTGCATGCATCTTCTCTCTCAGTACATGCATCTTCTCTCAGTACGTGCATCTTCTCTCTCAGTACCTTCTCTCTCAGTACCTTCTCTCTCAATACATGCATCCTCTTTCTCAGTGCATGCATCTTCTCTCTCAGTACATGCATCTTCTCTCTCAGTACGTGCATCTTCTCTCTCAGTACATGGATCTTCTCTCTCAGTACATGCATCTTCTCTCTTAGTACATGCATCTTCTCTTTCAGTACGTGCATCTTCTCTCTCAGTACCTTCTCTCTCAATACATGCATCTTCTCTCTCAGTACATGCATCTTCTCTCTCAGTACATGTATCTTCTCTCTCAGTACATGCATCTTCTCTCTCAGTACATGGATCTTCTCTCTCAGTACATGCATCTTCTCTCTTAGTACATGCATCTTCTCTCTCAGTACGTGCATCTTCTCTCTCAGTACCTTCTCTCTCAATACATGCATCTTCTCTCTCAGTACATGCATCTTCTCTCTCAGTACATGCATCTTCTCTCTCAGTACGTGCATCTTCTCTCTCAGTACCTTCTCTCTCAATACATGCATCTTCTCTCTCAGTACATGCATCTTCTCTCTCAGTACATGTATCTTCTCTCTCAGTGCATGCATCTTCTCTCTCAGTACCTTCTCTCTCAATACATGCATCTTCTCTCTCAGTGCATGCATCTTCTCTCTCAGTACATGCATCTTCTCTCTCAGTACATGCATCTTCTCTCTCAGTACCTTCTCTCTCAGTACATGCATCTTCTCTCTCAGTACCTTCTCTCTCAGTACATGCATCTTCTCTCTCAGTACATGCATCTTCTCTCTCAGTATGTGCATCTTCTCGTGCATCTTCTCTCTCAGTACATGCATCTTCTCTCTCAGTACATGCATCTTCTCTCTCAGTACATGCATCCTCTCTCTCAGTGCATGCATCTTCTCTCTCAGTACATGCATCTTCTCTCTCAGTACATGCATCTTCTCTCTCAGTACATGCATCTTCTCTCTCATGCATGTGAATTTTTATATATGCTTCTCTTTCACAGGGAAATGTCTCCTTTGGTCCTAATGGTATTCGAGTTCCAGCTCAAATACGAATTCAACAGTACAGATACAACAGCAGTGAGTCACCAGTGGTGTCGTTATGCACAATGAGTCACCTGTTGTATGGTGGTTAAGTTCAAAGCATTGAGTCACCTATGGTGCGGAGAGTTAAGTTATGTCGATATGATACATAGTATCCCATTGGAAACTAGTGTAAGCATCCTCTTCATGCAACAATAAATTATTTCTTAATTGTTGCAGCAATGAAGGGACTCCAGAATACGTACTGCATGGTTGCATTACCTATAACTGTACAATGATGTAATCATTTAATGGCAGATGAAATATTTTGATTGGACTGATTTGTTGTAATAACTTTAAATCTGTGGTCACTTGATCTTATTCAATGCAGTGGTTTAGTTTACCAGAATATAGGAAGTTTAAGATTACCCAGTACACATGTGTTGTGTCAAAATAATACTTCGATTAAATTGATTGGATTTTATTAAATCTGACTAGTAATAGATTTGTAATTTGGAACATAAATTTTCTCACCTAAGACCTAATTTATAAATACAATGTTCATATGAATTCATGACTTTTCATTGTACAGTGATGATATCATCAGGTCGTGTGATTAAAAGTACTGCCTCATCATGTTATTCCATGTGACTATCATGTGCTCATCACGTGCTTGTCATGTGTCTTGTAGTAAAGGTGCTATGTGTGTTAAAGTCTGTTGCCTGTTAGTTGAGGTTACATGTGTGACTAATGTGACAAGACTGTCATGAATGTGATTAATACTGTGACATGATTATGACTGTTGTGTAATTTTTTAAGGTGGAAAGCTACAAAAATTTGACATAGCGTCAGTGCCATTGGATCACAATGGACTGTCACAAGGATTCAATTTTCTCCCTGGGGAGTCTCTTGACACAACATGGCCTGGTAACCAAACATGTTCAGAGTTCCTGTCAAATTTTAACCCTGTTCTGCCATAGCTGGTGTTCCACATGATGGTACAATTGTGAAGAAAACGATTGGCATTGAGTTGCCACTGACTGTTGTCTTGTACGTCTTGGCTATGGCTGGAATAATCCTCGCCATTTCGTGTGTTGTGTTTGTGGCAGTCTATCGGAACAGAAAGTAGGTGCAGATGAATTGAAGACTTGTGGCAGTAATAAATGTATCATTGTGTTCTGTTAGATTCATACACCTCACCAGTCCCAATATCAATTACATCACATGTGGAGGTTGTATGGTACTCTACACCTCCATCTTCTTCCTGGCTATACAGTCCACTGATGAGACCATAACCACTGCCATTTGTAACGTGAGTGTCAAGAATGGTCCAAGCACACATATTTGATGTTATTCGATGTGATCATGTTGTTAGAAACATTCATTGTTTGCATTCAAATGCATCACAGGGTTTAGACAGCTTGCAACCAATAGGTGCATTTCAATCTGAGCAATCTGTTGTTTCGTTTTGTCATTCCTTCATTTGCCGCTCACAGGTTCGGATATGGTTGTGGGCCATTGGCTACTCGGTTGCCTTTGGGCCTGTCCTGGGAAAGATGTATCGTGTTTACTACATATTCAACAACCCTAAACCAAACAAGAAGAGGGTAATGATGAATTAGCAGTGGGCATCTCTTTGTTTATGCATTTGTTGTTGTCCACAGGTGGTCAAGGATTGGATGATTGGGGTGTTGATCAGTGTATTGGCAAGCATTGATGTGATCATTCTGGTCATTGTCACAGCTGTTCCTGAGTTGAGGACTACTGCAGTTCTCAAACAGAGTACTGAATACCCGCAGATTGTGTCTGGAGTATGCTTACTGCTCTGTTCTATTAACATTAATTATGTATTCCTTCCATCCACTTCCTATGAAGGCCTTTCACGACACAACCATTAACTGTATCTTCATATGTGACTCTCAGAAAGGCTACACCATATGGCATGGAGTGTTGTTTGGCTACAAGGGTCTCATCCAGGTGGTTGCCATCCTGCTGGCATTCGGAACCAGAAAAGTAAAAGTGAAAGGATTGAATGACTCCAAGTACATAGCAGCCATCATCTACGTCACATCAATATGTTTGGTTGTGGTGATCATTAGCTTTGCCACACTGAGGGATAAGGTGAACACATTGGCAGCCATTTACTCCCTTGGATTCTGGTGTGCTGCCACCATTATCCTGTTGCTGGTCTTCATACCAAGGTACATGACTTCAGTGATAGTTCCACCTTCATAGCCTTGACAGCATTTTCATACTATACGATTTTGGATCTCATATAATTCTGTGGACTTGAGCATTTCACAGTGCATCATAACTCTTCTTTCTATGTTCCAAACCTCACTGCCTATATTGTGCACTTAAATTAAATGTTACTTTTGTTTAGGTCTATGTTCTGTACAAGGATCCTCTTGGTGAAAAGATCTTTCCAGCCACGGTTGTGGTCCAAACTGAGTCAGATCATGGCAAAGTTTTGAAATTAGAGAGACGAATACAAGAACTACAGCAACAGTTGGCACAAGAGGTGAGCAATATTTGGAACTCATAACTTGAACCCTATACCATATACATGCAGCATCAAGTGTGTGAGGAGATGAGACAGCTATGTTCACAGGCCAACTCTACAGAGGCTATTGTGTGTGAGGAGATGAGACAGCTATGTTCACAGGCCAACTCTACAGAGGCTATTGTTCATTGTGAGACTTCAGAACACAATCCTGACAGCCAAAGTAACGCTGTGCACCCATATACCCAACACCCTGATCGCGAGACCGCAATGTAGAGTCATTGTCTAACTTAAGTCAAACGCACTTTTGTTTTAATATCAGACTTTGAAAGCTTTGTGCCACCCAGTGTTGGTCACCTGCAAAACACACACACATGAGGTTCCATGCACACATAATAATTGTCCACTGAATTGTCTAATAACAAATTTGCAAAATATAAAGCCAGAGGAAGGTCCTGTCCCAAAAGCACCACAAGACAGGTTAGTGATAAGGGGAGTCTAAAAGCATTGCATAAATAGATCGTGCCCTTCATCAAAAGGAACATTTTGAAGAACAGAATTTATTTAATGTGCAGTCAAATAGAACACCTTTAACCAATATTTGAAAGAGTACCCTGGCAACACTTTATGAACTGCAGAAACCTGAGGCCATATTGTTCCCTTCAAGCTATAACAATGACCACGGTGCAATCCATACAGATATTTCTCCATTCCAGAAAACAGAGTGGCATAAGAGACATGGTAAGGATAGGCAGGCGTGCTGATGCAGAAGTGATTAGCACTCAGTAGTGGTGGACACAAGTCAGTTTAACTTTGACCCTGTTTAAAAATAAATAAAATCGGAGTCTTGTACAGATGGAATGAAACTTACGGTGGCGAGACCTTTTGCACTTCCAACTGCTACCACCAACAGTAGTACCTGCTGGAAGATATATTATCATTATTGCTTGTCTTAACCCAACTTGAATTGAAAGCTGACCTTTAGTCGGGTGGCATTTAATATCCTTCTGTCTTCTTCTGCTGGACTCAATGAAGACACCTTTAAACGCTTGACATGCCTCCTGAAGTGACATACATGTAGTGTCAGCACTGGGCAAAGAGTCTGGCGCGTCACGTGACCCTCGATCACCATGGGAGTTTCCTGATGTGCAGTCGCATGTGCATTTTTGACCAGGCAATCCACCACTGTCTAGTTCGCTTAAGTGCACATCACAGCACCACGTAGACTTTCCACCAATCGTTGCAGTTGGACGCGACGCTGACAAAAACTTAGACCACAATTCATCGATTTTTTTATCTGGATTCTCCGTGCCGCTAGAATGGGCCGGGTGTGTTGCAGAATTGTAGTCAGACAATTTTCCCTCCGCCTCTTGTAACGGGTACCAGCGGTCACCGTCTTCTGCGTACATGCAATAATTATGCGGTCGCTATGGACAGCCCGCGTAAGTCTTGATTCCATTCCAGTGTGCATTGGAATCGGGACGAGACCACATGGCTGAATTGGAGCTGTGTAAAGAGTATGTCGAAGGAAATTCGCGTCCCGAGGCTCCTCTGTTGTTAGCCAAAGGTAACCACTAGGTTCAGACCATCTCTGAAACTGCTGTTACGGTCCGCACGTCGCCTTAGGAATTAAGTCCAAGAAAAGTGATCTGCTCACTGTAATTGAAAGCCTTGGGTAGGCACGTGATAATGTCTTTTCCAATCTGCTCACGTGACCTTCTTCTACCAGTGGATACCTCACCAGTACAGTGACAAAGACACGTTGCAAGGCAACAGAGCTCCTCTCGGATATCCTGTGCAATGTGTGCTGTCCAATGGTGCCTAATGTGCTACCACAGGAAGATGGTACAGGGGTGGGAAAGGGAGGAGGGGGGCAGAGGGGTGGAGTTAGGGTTGGAGATGGTGAGAGAGGGGGTGGAGTCAACTCCTCCCCTTCCAACAGTACACTACCTGGTCACTTTCTACTGTGCACGTTTGTGCGAGAGGACAGAAGTACACCCACCTGCCTTAAAAGGGCTGCACGCTATGGTATGTGCATGTGCATACATGTGTACATGTTGTGTGTGCATGTGTATATGTTGTGTGTGCATGTGTATGTGTGTGAGGTATCATATCCTGTCATGTGAGAGGTTAACACACACATACACACACACATACATACGCACACACACATACACACACACACATACACACACACACACATACATACGCACACACCACATACACACACACACACACACATACACACCACACCTTCCCTCCCATATTCCCAGGTGTGTGCACAGGATCTGAGTGAAGACTCCATCTCTACTGTCGCTCAGACTGCTCTTAGAGAGGTCTACGTTCAGGTATTGACCTCCTCATCCCCAGTCTCTTCTTCTTCAGCCCCTTTGCACACTTTTAGTCGATGGGTCAAGCTGTGCGACTGATGGTGTTTGAGATGGTGCAAATGTTCCTGTTTAAGTACACTGCAGGTATGTTCCCTCTCTGATGCAGGTATGTTCTCTCTCGGGTAGTGTTAAATAGCACATGATTCCATGCTAGCGGATGGTTTAACCTTTTCTTTTTCTTGGTTTAACCCTTGTCTTTCAGCGGTCAAGAGATTGGGTTCTGAATTTGTACTTGGAGTCATAAAGGCAGTGGACGGGGAGAAGGTAGGATGGGGAAGAGGCAGTGATGATAGGAAGGGGGAGGAGGCAGTGATGATAGGAAGGGGGAGGAGGCAGTAATGATAGGAAGGGGGAGGAGGCAGTGATGATAGGAAGGGGGAGGAGGCAGTAATGATAGGAAGGGGGAGGAGGCAGTAATGATAGGAAGGGGGAGGCAGTGATGATAGGAAGGGGAGGAGGCAGTAATGATAGGAAGGGGAGGAGGCAGTAATGATAGGAAGGGGAGGAGGCAGTGATGATAGGAAGGGGGAGGAGGCAGTAATGATAGGAAGGGGAAGGAGGCAGTAATGATAGGAAGGGGGAGGCAGTGATGATAGGAAGGGGGAGGAGGCAGTAATGATAGGAAGGGGGAGAGGCAGTGATGATAGGAAGGGGGAGGAGGCAGTAATGATAGGAAGGGGAAGGAGGCAGTAATGATAGGAAGGGGAGGAGGCAGGGATATATGAAGGGGGAGGAGTTTAGCGGAAAGTCAGGGAGTTGCTATTTTAAGAATGTGGGGAGGAGGTGGTAATTACATTGATTATTTATGATGCTTTTCAATATCTTCTATGTTCACCCCTTCCCTCTGCAACCCCTCCCTCCCCACCCAACCCCCTTCCCCCACTCCTCCGCTAGGATCCTCGAAACCTTACTGTTGTCTTTTCCTTCATCCCTGTGTTAGCCCAACATCTTGAGCTAGGTGAGTATCCTGAAGTATGCAGCTAAATATCCTAGTGTGGTTATATGAATAGGAGGTGGCTTGGTGTGTGCAAGTTAATATACTGGAGTATGCAAGTTAGTATACTGTGAATATCCTGGAATATGCAAACAAATTGTCATCTCTGTCTGGAACAGTGTGTTACCTTGTTTGCCAGCTCTTTAAACTGACACGATTATCATGGGACATTACTCAAACCTGTTACTACTGTAAATAATGCTGAATTCGTGCCATGCTACTATATATACAAACATTTTCAAACAATAGTCTCATAGGGGTATCAAGGTGCCTTCGTGCTTGGACAACACTATGTGTGAACAGCGTTATGTGCTTGAGGAACAGTACCATTTTGCTTGAGGAACAGTACCATTTCGCTTGAGGAACAGTACCGTTTCGCTTGAACAATGATAACTTGTGATGGAAGGAATGGTAGTCTTTGTTATTGCCTGAAGTGTAAACACAGTAGTTTACATATTGTAGTTTACATATTGTAGTTTTGATGTAAGCAGGCTTGTGTAAACTGTTAGCTAATGAATTCATACTACTTCTGAACAATACAGTAATACTTTTACCCAATTCTAAAACCAACAGTAATTATTACTATTATGATGTTGTGTTTAATAACATGTCCAGTTATTAAGGTCCTTCCAACTGAATAGAAATCCCTTTTGGTCTATACAAATGATAATATCTGTAATGAAGTGTGAAGAAAAATGTCATATTACAGTACTTATGTAATTGCACAATGACGATGTGCAACATGTGTGCAGTAAATGGTAAGTGCTGAATTACTTTAAAGAAAGTTTATTGGACTTGGATACCAATTCAACATTATATCTTAATTGGATGTGGGTGTGGTCATGCAATTTAATATAGTGTCTTTCCCAATCATATGGGTTATTTGTATCAAGATCTGAAGGGGTGCAGTGTTGATCTGCCCTGGAAAGACCCACCAATTGATTAAATAATCTAAAATTGAGTTGTTGTATAAATAGGTCTTCAAGAGATTACCATGATTTTAACCTTATGAAAAGCATTTATAATTAAAGCATTATTTGACATTAGTGAGAATTGTTGTGACAACACTATACATGTTATTCAGATGTCTAATTATCTTACTGTGTAACCCTCCTCATCCTACCTCCCTCCCCTTCTCCCTTCCTCTCCCAATCTTCTCCCTTTCCCGTCCTTCCCTCCCCCCTTCCCTCTCCTCATCCTCCTCCTCCCTCCCTCCTCTCCCCTCCTCCCTCCTCTCCCCTCCTCCCTCCTCTCCCCTCCTCCCTCCTCTCCCCTCCTCCTCTCCCCTCCTCCCTCCTCTCCCTCCTCCCTCCCTCTCCCCTCCTCCCTCCTCTCCCCTCCTCCCTCCTCTCCCCTCCTCCCTCCTCTCCCCTCCTCCCTCCTCTCCCCTCCTCCCTCCTCTCCCCTCCTCCCTCCTCTCCCCTCCTCCCTCCTCTCCCCTCCTCCCTCCTCTCCCCTCCTCCCTCCTCTCCCCTCCTCCCTCCTCTTCCCACCTTCCCTCTCCTCCTCCTACCTCCCTCCCCTTCTCCCTCCCTCTCCCCTCTCCCTCTTCCTCTCCCCTCCTCCCTCCTCTCCCCATCTTCTCTCTCCCCATCGCAGGTGCTCTCACAGAAGACCTGTTTGAAGTCGTTGCTTGCTATTTTCCTATCGACTTTGTTCCAGTAAGTCCATGTGACCTTTCCCATCTCTCTAGCAACACACCCACTCCCTCACTGCCCTTCCTGCCCCTAACCACACCCACTGTTCCCACCACGCCTCCTCAGCCACCTGATGATCCCTTCCCTATCACCCAAGACGATCTGATTGGAGGGTTACGAAGGTGTCTTACGGCCACGCCTTCTTTTGCTCAGGTTAGTACTTGGTGATGTAGTGGTGTAGTCCCTTTTACCCTACCCCATCCCACCTCACCTCCTCCCCACGTCCAACCTGTCCATCTCCACATCTCCCTCCCCTCCTCTCATCTCTCCCTTCCCTCCCCTCCTCTCATCTCCACCTCTCCCTCCCTCCTCTCATCTCTCCCTTCCCTCCCCTCCTCTCATCTCTCCCTTCCCTCCCCCCTCCTCTCATCTCTCCCCCTCCTCTCATCTCTCCCTTCCCTCCCCACCTCCTCCCGGTGCCCCTCCCCACCTCCTCCCGGTGCCCCTCCCACCTCCTCCTGGTGCCCCTCCCCCTCAGTACTGTGTTCCCCTGGTACTGGAAAAGTTGACATCAGATCTGCATAGTGCCAAGATGGACGCCCTGCTCACCTTGGTATGGAAGTATGGGTGTTTGGAGTGGGAGCATGGGGTATTTGGAGTAGGAGTAAAGGTGTTTGGAATTGGAATATGGGTGTTTGGAATGGGAGCATGGGTGTTTGGAATAGGAGTAGGGTGTTTGGTATGGGAGTATGGGTGTTTAGAATGGGTGTTTGGAATGGGAGCATGGGTGTTTGGAATAAGGGTATGGGTGTTTGGAAGGGAGCTTTGTAATACTCAGAATGGGAGTGCGATATTGGAAATGGAGTATGGAGTGTGTATTGATGTATAGAGTGTTTGGATTGGTTTGTGGACTCCCAGTGAAGTCCACACCCACCTCCATTCAGGCAGCTGGAGGGAGTGTCTTTGGAGAGGCAGGTTTAATGCCTCATATTGAACAGCTGTGGGCTTGTATCAGAAAGAGGTTAGGAGAGAAGTGGTGTAGTCTGTGATATGAGGCCTGGTGTGTGTGTGTGTGTGTGGTGTGTATGTGTGTTTGTGTGTGTGTGTGTGTGTGTGTGTGTGTGTGTGTGTGTGTGTGTGTGTGTGTGTGTGTGTGTGTGTGCGTGCGTATGTGGTGCCCCATCTCTAGGCACTTGGTTCACATGACAAGGCCATACAGGTAAGCATACCCCATAGCTGGGATGAGCACATCCCCCCCCCCCCCTCCTTTCCCAATGGCTACATACCACACACACACACACACACCATGGCTAGTCTGCAGCTCTGGAAGCAGTCAAGTCCCTCACCAAGGGGGTGTGCACCCCTCTCAGCCCCAGACCCAGCCAGCTCGTTGCACTATGTCTAAGAGGTAAGAAGAAGTATTGCTGGGAAGCAATGACTGAGTGGGTGGGGTCTCCTGTCCCCAGACCTCAAGAGGAATATAGTGGAGTCGGAGTTAAACTGGTGGTGCCTTCGTGTCAGCTTTTGCTTGCCGTTGCCATGGCAGCGGACCCAGCATGTGTGCAGGTGGTAGGTGAGGTGGTGCCTGTGTTGGTGCAGAGAGTGTCCCAGAGCCAGCCTGGTCAGGGAAAGCTACTGATGGAGTTGGTGGCCAACTTCGCTGCTGTTTCCCGCCAGTTTACTGTCGATGATGGTATGATGTCATCTATATACCCTCCTCCCCATGTTGCCCTACCTCTCGTTTACCACACCCCGTGGCCACGCCCCCTGTCCCGCTGCAGTGGCCAATCCTTTGGAACCGTATAAGGACCTCTTGTTACACACCGTGCTGTCCACCCTGGGTGGGGACCAATTGGAGTTGAAGGGACCGGCATTGCGTCTGGGGAAGTGTGTGTGTACCATGCTCTCTGGAAATGATGTGAGGAGACTTGCTGATGACAGAGCTGTGACCTACCAGTATCCCATTGTGTCTGTCTAGCTGCTGTTGTGTTTGCAGTCTGTGTGCAAGCTTGCTGTAGAGACCGGAGACCTTCAACTGAGGTAGGCTGCCATGTGTGAGGGTGGGACTGTGCTGGTGTGTGTGCTGGTGTGAGGGTGGTGCTCATGTGTGCTGGTGATGTGTGTGATGGTGTATGTGTAGTGTGTAGCATGTGTGATGGTGTGTGAGGGGTGGGGCTATGTGTGCTGGTGATGTGTGTGATGTGTGTGCGGGTGGGGCTATGTGTGGCGGTGTGCACTTCGCTGATCCATCTCACGGGCATAGATCACCTGCACGACACAAGGTCACAAACTATTCAATAGTCATCTAACTCTAACCTTTGCATGAGAGTCAATTCTAGCTGATATCTGACCGTCCAGTATGAGTGGTGTTAGCTCATTTTCCAGTGATGTAACGTCAGTGTTGAAAGCAGCGGCCATGCGATGCAGATCAACACTCATGTAGGGACTGAAGTACTGCAGGGGTGGTGTGTGACGGGGATACAACTCGCTCCTCTTACCCCTCTGGTACCTGTATGAGAGCCTTGCTCCTGATTTGTGCATAGAGTGTAGCTATGTGGTCTGCCAGATACATGTCTAGCATCAGGTTGTCTCGCATGGAGTCTAGGATCTTGAGACAAGAGGTGTATTTGGATTGGTGGAACTGTACGATGACATCACGAAGCTGTGGTTCTAATTCCAAGAACTGTTTAAAGGAGCTGGGAGGGAAGCTGTAAATGTGGGCATTGCCCCAAATCTGGCATGAGAAATGTACCTGCTGCCAATCACCTTGGAATGCAGGTCCTGCCTGTCAAACGAGGCCAGAGCACAAAGACCTCCATACACAGCCACAGAGTAAGGAGAGAGCAGCTGCCAATGAGAGATGGGGGATGAAACCCACTCTACATTACCATCCTACATACATCGGGAAACTTGCAGTTGTCGAATGAGGTCTGCAGGAATAGGCGGGCTGCATTTTTGTACTTCCTGTTCTCCATCTCAGCTAGGCCAGCCGCACATTTGAGGCGGGACGCTGTCTCCTGATTGGTCTGACTCTTGGCAGCTTCTGTCATTTCACTGGTAGCCTCTGCCTTGCTGTAGTAGTTGAGGACCTGCTGCCAGTTGCCTAGCAACACACTGACCTGCCGAAATGATGGCAACAACTTCTAAATGACACGTGTGTGTGTGTGTGTGGAATGTGGTTACCTTGATGATGTTCAGACACAGAGACACAATATGCTTGGCACTGGTGCAGTGATCTCTGGCACGTGTGTACATCTTGAGAGCAGTGCTGTGAGTGTGTCATGTGTTTGTGGCATGTGGCGTGTGTGTGTGTGTGGTATGGGTGTGTGCGATATGTACACACGTGTATGGGTATGTACACACATGTACGTACGTGTGTGTGCGGTATGTACACACACACACATGTATTTTTGTGTACGGTGTGTGCAATATGCACATGTATGGGCATGTGCCGTTCATGTGTGTGGTGTGTGTAATTGTGCAGCGTGTATGTAGGGTGTGTGTACATGATGTGTATGTGTAGCGTGTGTGTAGGGTATGTGTATGTGTAGCGTGTGTGTGTGTGTGTGTGTGTGTGTGTGTATTTACAGTATGTGTGTGTGCATGTGTGTGTGTGTCAATCCACACCATAGAGACAGTGTGGTTTATTTACTTGAGGTCACCACAATCCAGATGATGGTCTCCCAAGGCATCAAAGCCTCTCCTGTTGGCCCATTACACGGTTCGACAACTCAGAATCAGGACGTTGGTAAACACAACACATGCTTACCTAATACTCTCCTGTATTGAGTTGCTACGGTAATTTTTGAGGTCTGAGTCGAGTCTCTCATAATATTGGGACTTCTCAATAACACAATCATGGCTGTTTTGGATGCGCTCACCGTGATGTGTGCCTTTCTGTTGGTGGAGGTGACATAAGCCACTGCCTCCTCACTATCAGGGGAGTACAGGGAGTCCCCTGTGGCCTGGAAGAGGCGCTGACGGATGTCTGTGTACAGGGAGGTGTTGTGTGTCTGTTCCACTGTGCTCTGGGCAAGTCTGTGTTTGAGGGGGGAGGAGGTGGAGGAGGAGATGGAGGGAGGAAGAGTGTGTGTGTGTGTGTGTGTGTGTTGTGTGTGTGTGTGTGTCTGTGTGTGTCTGTGTGTGTCTGTGTGTGTAGATTGGTCATGTTAGCATATTGGTGGCTATGAGAAACAATCCAGCTCAAGCGTACCCAATTTTCATTGTGAAATTACAATTTTAGTATCAATTGAAAGCTCTAACCATGGGGTATTAGAATAGCAGAAAGGTTAATACCATTTATTAACTATATGAGTTTGCTGCCCTATCCATTTGTGTCTGTTTGGTTCCTGGCCATTCCAAATTACACCACATCAACTTCATTGCATGGGAAATTGGTGTGAAAAAATAGAGTGATATCAAGTGGGACGTGAAAGGAAGGTAACAAACCAACAAACCGCTGTATAAATTGTCTGTATAGATTATGTGGATGGTCATCAGCTTGTTATCTTGTGTAGCTAGAGCATAAAGATAACCGTTACTACAAGCTACATAATCATTGTTACCTTCCTTTGAAATGATCAGGTTAGACCATTTCTTCATGTCTGACATGATTGCGTGGCCATCCCACTCTAAATTTATTCCCACCAACTTCCCCTGCAATGAAGTCGGTGCGGTGTAATCTTGGTGGTATTTGGAATGGCCAGGAACCAAACAGACACAAGTGGATGGGGCAGCAAACTCATATAGTTAATAACCTTTCTGCTATTCTAATACCTCATGGTTAGAGCTTTCAATTGAAACTAAAAGTGTTCACTAGATCACATGAATGCAACAACTGTAAAAGAGAGGAAGCACAAAAAGTGCAACAGGTCTCCACTTTGAAAGGTCATATCATCCCATGGAAGGTCATATCATCCCATGGAAGGTCATAGCATCCCATGGAAGGTCATATCATCCCATGGAAGGTCATATCATCCCATGGTCATCCCATGGAAGGTCATATCATCCCAACGATCCAAATTAAACGTGATTATTTGATCCTGCAAGCATATGTAAAGTTGCAGAAAGTGGGTACACTTGAGCTGGATTGTCTCTGAGGGTGTCAGATGACTACATATGAGGATGTCAGGTGACTACATATGAGGATGTCAGGTGACTACATATGATGTCAGGTGACTACATATGAGGATGTCAGGTGACTACATATGAGGATGTATATTTTACACATAGAACATTAAGGCTATCAAAAATTCAAATCGCGTTGTAACAAGAAATAGTTTGTTTTTTGTTTGTTTTTATAAATATAAATCAACTAATGCATACATGTGGAAAATTAAAAATAAAACAGATCATTTCCATGAAAAGGGACCTAACGCAAGTTTTTTTTTCAAGATTAATTTTTTTAATATTCTAAAAGTCTCAAATGTCCTCTACACATTGCTTCTTACGCACTGAGAATTGGAGAATCTGTCATGGAGTTTAAGGTGCTGGATTTTTAATTAGCCATACACTTCAACGCAAGCATTACATTTCTATGGCGCATAGTGGAAATTGCACTAGGTTCCTTTTCACGGAAACAATACCATATATTAGTTTAAATCTGGGATGAGATCCTTCATGCAGATCAACTGGTGCACAGCCTCTGAAGCTGCAAGGACTGTCATCCTGTAAGGAAGTTTTCTCTTGTGGGAAAGCAAATCAGCTAGACTCTTATAGAATTTATTCACTTCCCATGTCTCCTGAACTCTGAAGCACAAGTGGCATGCCTCCAGAAGTTTGAAGCACAAGTAGGGTGAACACACCATCTTCAATGTCACGCACACGCTGACCATAGGATCAGTTTTTGTCATCCTCATTACTTTTGTACACGGCTGGTAGGTTTCTGGATCTGTAGCTAGGAGCATTTGGGTTGAACGATGATTATTCACCAGCAAATAATTACTCTGCTTTGACAAAAATTGCTCCTTCGCTTACATTTGGTTAGTATCCATAGCTCATTCCAACCATAAGAGTGGATCCCACCAAGCAAGCCCTCAAGCCACTGCAAGAGGCTACTCCCACTGCAAGAGGCTACTCCCACTGCAAGAGGCTACTCCCACTGCAAGAGGCTACTCCCACTGCAAGAGGATGCTCCCACTGCAAGAGACTACTCCCACTGCAAGAGACTACTCCCACTGCAAGAGACTACTCCCACTGCAAGAGGCTACTCCCACTGCAAGAGCTACTCCCACTGCAGAGTACACTACTGCTCCCCTGCAAGAGGCTACTCCCACTGCAAGAGCTACTCCCACTGCAAGAGGCTACTCCCACTGCAAGAGGCTACTCCCCTGCAAGAGGCTACTCCCACTGCAAGAGGCTACTCCCACTGCAAGAGGCTACTCCCACTGCAAGACTACTCCCACTGCAAGAGACTACTCCCACTGCAAGAGGCTACTCCCACTGCAAGAGGCTACTCCCACTGCAAGAGGCTACTCCCACTGCAAGAGGCTACTCCCACTGCAAGAGACTACTCCCACTGCAAGAGGCTACTCCCACCATATCATCTGCATAACAAACCTGCTTGACTGTAACAAAGCTGTTGTAAGTGTCCTATTGTAGGTTGCACAGCAAGGGTATGCATTGCCATAGCAAGAGGTTGTCTTGAGTTTGTGCCTTCTTGCTAAGGAAACCTCACCCTCTTCTTGCTGCGGAGGAAACCTCACCCTCTTCTTGCTGAGGAGGAAACCTCACCCTCTCCTTGCTGAAGAGGAAACCTCACCCTCTTCTTGCTGAAGAGGAAACCTCACCCTCTTCTTGCTGAGGAGGAAACCTTACCCTGTCCTTGCTGAGGAGGAACCTTGCCCTCTTCTTGCTGAGGGAAACCTCACCCTCTCCTTGCTGAAGAGGAAACCTTGCCCTCTTCTTGCTGAAGAGGAAACCTTGCCGCCCTCTCCTTGCTGAGGAGGAAACCTCACCCTCTTCTTGCTGAGGAGGAAACCTCACCCTCTCCTTGCTGAAGAGGAAACCTTGCCCTCTCCTTGCTGAAGAGGAAACCTCACCCTCTTCTTGCTGAGGAGGAAACCTCACCCTCTTCTTGCTGAGGAGGAAACCTCACCCTCTTCTTGCTGAGGAGGAAACCTCACCCTCTTCTTGCTGAGGAGGAAACCTCATCCTCTCCTTGCTGAGGAGGAAACCTCATCCTCTCCTTGCTGAAGAGGAACCTCACCCTCTTCTTGCTGAAGAGGAAACCTTGCCCTCTTCTTGCTGAGGGAAACCTCACCCACTTCTTGCTGAGGAGGAAACCTCACCCACTTCTTGCTGAGGAGGGAACCTCACTCTCTTCTTGCTGAGGAGGAAACCTTGCCCTCTTCTTGCTGAGGAGGAAACCTCACCCTCTTCTTGCTGAAGGGAAACCTTGCCCTCTTCTTGCTGAGAGGAAACCTTGCCCTCTTCTTGCTGAAGAGGAAACCTCACCCTCTTCTTGCTGAAGAGGAACCTTGCCCTCTTCTTGCTGAGGAGGAAACCTCACCCCTTCTTGCTGAGAGGAACCTCACCACTTCTTGCTGAGAGGGAACCTCACTCTCTTCTTGCTGAGGAGGAAACCTTGCCCTCTTCTTGCTGAGGAGGAAACCTCACCCTCTTCTTGCTGAAGAGGAAACCTTGCCCTCTTCTTGCTGAGGAGGAAACCTTGCCCTCTTCTTGCTGAAGAGGAAACCTCACCCTCTTCTTGCTGAGGAGGAAACCTCACCCTCTTCTTGCTGAGGAGGAAACCTCACCCTCTTCTTGCTGAGGGGGAAACCTCACCCTCTTCTTGCTGAGGAGGAAACCTCATCCTCTCCTTGCTGAGGAGGAAACCTCATCCTCTCCTTGCTGAAGAGGAAACCTCACCCTCTTCTTGCTGAAGAGGAAACCTTGCCCTCTTCTTGCTGAGGAGGAAACCTCACCCACTTCTTGCTGAGGAGGAAACCTCACCCACTTCTTGCTGAGGAAGAACCTCACCCTCTTCTTGCTGAGGAGGAAACCTTGCCCTTTTCTTGCTGAGGAGGAAACCTCACCCTCTTCTTGCTGAGGAGGAAACCTTGCCCTCTTATTGCATCACGCAGTGTATAGGCTTGAGCAAGAAAAAAGTGTAAGTAGAATAAGAATCCCTCAAGGATGCAAATTTAAACTGTTTCATATGATAAATGAGGTTTAGGTTAATGGTGTTTTGGCTCAGTGTCTTGCATGCTTTCATTATTCATTCATAGCTCCTTCTCATAGCTAGACACTACAACCCACCCACCCCTCCTCCATAGCCACCCTTGTGGGTGTGGTCACCATACACTTGATGTGTGGCCGCAGAGTGCATGTTGACCTCTCGAAGGACGAGATTTATTAGTGACCTTGCTTGTTAGCTTTGGAGGTGTGTCAGGCCACTGGAAGGAAAGAAGACCTGTGTTGGTCAGGGCCAAGGCTTAGAGGTGTGCCAGTAGCATTGGGCCAAACCTTACACCAGGTCACCTGCAGAAATGTCATCTAATGATGGAACATGTTGCAATCAACACAAATGAATGTGACAGTAATCTAGAGCGTCTAATCTGGCCCACCCCCTGAAATTTGGACTCTTCAGACAGGGATTTCACTCCCTATATATTAGCTACTGTACGTGAAGTGTGGATATCTCCATAATCAGAGTGCAAGGTCCCATGGTGTCAGATTATAGGAATTCCACTGTAGTAACTAAGAGTTTACTGAAATCTTTGCTCACATTCCATTTTGAGTTGCTTGCAACTACCTTGTCACCTGAGTTATGCGAAGCTTACGCGCCCATGAAGGGAGATGGCAGGGGCACGGCCTCAGATACACACCCATGAAAGTGGAGATGGCAGGGGCACGTCCTCAGATACACACCCATGAAAGGGGGCACGTCCTCAGATAATGTGACTCCATCCATACCTGTGTAGCACTTGTATGGTATTTGCTTTGTTGCCTCACTATAGTAAGTTATTAAGTGGTCCGGTTATAATTATAAGCCCCAAGGGGGGAGGGGAGGAGAACTACCTATGCAACTAGTACATTCAGTGGAGATATTTGGGAACTGATGGTTTGTTTTGTTTGTTTGTTTGTTTGTTTGTTTGTTTGTTTTCTTTGCTGGAAAAAGTGGCCCCTACACCCTGACCTTCGTTGATGGCCTTGAGAGAGGTTTGAATATTTTGCAAGTGGCAAGCCACTGCAAGCTCTGAAGTCAGGTGTTGGTTGTTGTGTGAGGCTTGAGGAATTCATGGGCTGAGCCTTGTGGTTAAGCCATGTAAGGGTATGTCTGCCCCTGTGATGGGACAGTGATATTCAATCGTCTGTCACCTGGTCACCATGGAGATGTGCTGTGTCTGGTGGAGATGGAGGGAGGTAATGGTAAGAGGTGTGGCTAAGAGGTGTGGCTATGGAGAACTGAATCATTTCCTGGCTAGTGTTATCATTATGAGAACAGCTGGGGAGGAGGAGGGTGTGTCATCTTCCCATCTCTCCACAGGATGGAAGCAAGCAGTGTGCTCACTCCAGCTGTGCAGCGTCTTGACCCAGGCGTTGTCGTGGCGACACTGGTATCTCCCTTGCTGTCTGCTGTCAGGTACATCAGGGTATTCAGTTCACAGCCACAGGAATGTGAGGGTGGCCAGTTTTAGGGGCGTGCTGTGGGCACATGATATGTTTATTGTGTTATTGTGATGTGGGGACCTGGTGCATGAATGTTATTTAGGCTGTGTTCACACACATTTACATGTACACACACACACACATCACATAACACATGCACACCACCACAGCTGGAGATGGAGCTATGTCTTACTAGCTGTGCTCTCTCGTCAGCGAGAATATTGGTTACCGTGGTATCCAGTCTCCTTGAAGCATTGGAGGCGTCGCCCCAGACTGCAGCGTACCTGTGTAGTGGTGTGAGGGGGGGTGGAAGGTGAGGGCACGTATGTCTGTATAGGATGGGTGTGGCCTGCACATCACACACACACACACATGTGCACACACGTGAATATACGTTATCTCAAAAGGTGTATGAAATATGCAAAAACCATGTTGCAAAACTTGACAATCATATTTTGCCAGGTCTTTCAACAAGACCATTGGTCTATAAATTAATGTTAGCATTGGATAAAAACTAATTTTAACAATATTCAACCAATGATTTCAATGAGTGTATTGTAGAGAATATTTCTGGTCGTGCCAAGTTATTGCTGGTCCTGCCAAGTTATTCCTGGTCCTGCCAAGTTATTGCCTCAAACTGCATTTGTTACTGTGCAATTCAAATTATTTGAAGAATTACTTAATGTATTACAACACAATGGTGTGCAAGAGATGCTTGCATTGTGATGTAATGTTTCTTCTTTGTCAAGAAGCAGCAAAACACACATGTGCATACACACGCATACATTACACATGCACACATGCACACACACATACATATACACATGCACACCATGTGCACAGTGTAACATGTTGTCATCTTCTCTTGTGTGTGCAGAAGTGTGTGATGACTCCACATCTCATCTTCTTCTCTCTGTGACCTGGTTGTTCCCAAGCTGCTTCAACTCACTGTCTGTGCTAGTAAGATATACTCCCCTCCCCCTCCCTCCCTCCCTCCCTCC
>JABACO010000013.1:6927685-7019965 GCA_013339895.1 Ephydatia muelleri
TGAAATGACCAATGCTTACCTCATGAGCAAGCTGCAGTTGAAGAATTTGTATTCGTTTCTCTAATGCTACTACTTTATCATGCTCTGTGTCAACCTGGACAACTGTAGATGGAAACACAGTCTGTCCCTCCGGATCCTTGTATGTTGCAAAGAACTAGTGAGAGTGGGATCTGATTACTCAATACACTGTGCATTAATTGATAGCATGTACCTTTGGTATGAAGACCAGCAACAGAATAATGGTGGCAGCACACCAGAATCCAAGGGAGTAAATGACTGCCAATGTGTTCACCTTATCCCTCAGTGTGGCAAAGCTAATGATCACCACAACCAAACATATTGATGTGACGTAGATGATGGCTGCTATGTACTTGGAGTCATTCAATCCTTTCACTTTTACTTTTCTAGTTCCGAATGCCAGCAGGATGGCAATCACCTGGATGAGACCCTTGTAGCCAAACAACACTCCATGCCATATGGTGTAGCCTTTCTGAGAGTCACATATGAGGATACAGTTAATGGTTGTGTCATGGAAGGCCTTCATGGGAGAAAGATGGAAGGAAAATATGTGAAATACTAATAACTAGTATATAGAGCAGATAAAATAAAGTATACTCCAGACACAATCTGTGGGTATTCAGTACTCTGTTTGAAAACTGCAGTAGTCCTCAACTCAGGAACAGCTGTGACAATGACCAGAATGATCACATCAATGCCTGCCAATACACTGATCAACACCCCAATCATCCAATCCTTGACCACCTGTGGACAACAATGAATGCATAAACAAAGTGACCATCACACTGCTATTTTTTAATTACCCTCTTCCTTTTTGGTTTAGGGTTGTTGAATACGTAGTAAACACGATACATCTTTCCCAGAACAGGCCCAAAGGCAACCGAGTAGCCAATGGCCCACAACCATATCCGAACCTGTGAATGACAAATGAAAGAAATCACAAAACGATACAGCAGACTGCTTAGATTGAAATGCTTGCATTGGTCACAAGCTGTTGAAATGAAATGATGCATTTTGATGCCAAAAATGAATGTTCTACATAACATGATCACATCGTATAACATCAAGATGTATATGTGAACCATTCTTGACACTCACGTTACAAATGGCAGTGGTTATGGTCTCATCAGTGGACTGTATAGCCAGGAAGAAGATGGAGGTGTAGAGTACCATACAACCTCCACATGTGATGTAATTGATATTGGGACTGGTAAGTCGAATGAGTCTGTTTAGAGAGAACAAAAGACAGTCATACCTATTAAGTTACAAATCACCATAGAGAAAATATGAATTAGTGCATGAATAAACTGCATTGCACTGACCACATATGAGGAGCAGTGTATATGAGGGACCACACTAAACCAACCCTGCTTGGCATACCATGTACATTGTGCATGTGGTGCATTTGGATGTACTGCATTGATCGGAGCCCCGATCTGTGGTGCTTTCGCTCACTTTCTCTCTCTGAAGACTGCCATAAAGATGAAGCATATGATGGCCAGAGCTATCCCTAGTGTGGCCAGAATGTACATGACAGCAGTGACCCATGGCTCAATGTTAATGGTTGACTTTATCAGAGTTCCATCATGTGGAACACCAGCTATAAGGGATACAGGAATGAAGTCAGGAGTTTTAGTGGCCCTGACCCCTCATGATATGTGCTCACCAGGCCATATTGTTTCCATGGACTCTCCTGGGAGAAAGTTAAATGCAACTGATTGTCCATTCTGGTCCAATACCACATATCCAATGTCAAACTTGTGTAGCTGATTACCTGATTGAAGGAAATTGTAACCATGGATACAAAGCCAAAATTAAAGTACCCACTGTTATTGAATCTGTACTGTTGAATTCTTATACGTTCAGCATTCCTTATGCCATTGGCATTGAAGTATATGTTCCCCTGTGTGTGGTGGACAAACATCTCTGGATGAAGTATACAAGAATCCCATCTACACCCATCTCACTGCACTATGGCATGGGGAAAAGGACCACATGACCAGCCATCACAATTAATGTGACGCACTTAAGGGGGATCTAATGCAAACAGCAACCTTTCTAGTACTTATGCTAAATGAGGTATTTAGCACTCCTTGTCCCCATCATCCATGTCACCACCAGATCAATGTCCCCATCATCCATGTCACCACCAGATCAATGTCCCCATCATCCATGTCACCACCAGATCAATGTCCCCATCATCCATGTCACCACCAGATCAATGTTCCCATCATCCATGTCACCACCAGATCAATGTCCCCATCATCCATGTCACCACCAGATCAATGTTCCCATCATCCATGTCACCACCAGATCAATGTCCCCATCATCCATGTCACCACCAGATCAATGTCCCCATCATCCATGTCACCACCAGATCAATGTCCCCATCATCCATGTCACCACCAGATCAATGTCCCCATCATCCTTGTCACCACCAGATCAATGTCCCCATCATCCATGTCACCACCAGATCAATGTCCCCTCATCCATGTCACCACCAGATCAATGTCCCCATCATCCATGTCACCACCAGATCAATGTCCCCATCATCCATGTCACCACCAGATCAATGTCACAAGTTGCTTATACTTCAGAACGTACCGTAATGCCAACGAAGGAAGCATTCATCAGATGTTGATACATTCTCTCCAAAATGACATCATTGGCATAAGTGAAGTTTTCCATGTAGAAAGTGGAGTTGGGTGGAAGATGGGAGGCAGCAGCTGCCAGCCTGTTGAAGGCTGGATCAGCTCTGAGGTCTGGGGAAGAGTCACATAATATGAATTCCTAGGGGTGAGGTATGGCCTCCATACCTCGAATGGTTCTGTTCAGAGCTATGGCATATGACCACACAACATCAAAACATGGTTCCCCATCGTACACATCAGACAGGTTCATCCTGCTCACACCTTCAAGGTACAGCTTTCTGTACTGGTTGAAGCTCTGTCAATGAAGTATCATTGGTGAGGGAGGTATGTTTGGAAGGAAGTGTGTGTGGAGGAATTTATGTGTAGAGTGAGTTGTGTGTAGTCTGAATAGAGGGGTGTGTCTGAATGGATGGGTGTGTCTGAATGGAGGGGTGTGTCTGAAGGGAGGCATGTGTATGAATGGAGGGTGTGTCTGAGGGAGGGATATGTCTGAAGGGAGGCATGTGTCTGAATGGAGGGGTGTGTCTGAGGGAGGGATGTGTCTGAGGGAGGGGTGTGGCACACTACGCTAAATGAATATGAATAATTGTTTCTCAGCTGATGCTAATTCTTGAGGAAGTGTACTATATTCAGTTTCAATATGACTACATTTCTTTCAAAACGTTAACATGTTTTAGTTTTCAACAGCAAATACATTTGCATAAAACTGACCAATCCCGAGCTGGTTGTCATATTGGTGTCCTTGATTTGAGGGTCTAGGGTGATGGCCAGTGATCTGTTCAGAGCTATCTCCATTTGATGTCTCGTACAGTTCACAGTACTGCTGTCCCACCATCCATCAGTGTACTATTCGAGTGTGATGAAGACATACAGTGGGTACACCTTGTTCTGATGGTACGCCTGATAATAAGAACAATAATAAGACCACCGGTGGTGTTACAATAGTTTCCAGCTTGTAGAGTGGGAACAGAAATGGCTCTAGCTAGCCACAGGTTATCAGAAATGTCTCTTGCCAAAGACTAACATTCAATGGTGCAAAATGAGTTTATTACAGACATCCTCATCCCCAGGCCTCCTCACCTCGCATAAAACTGATATGATGTCATCCACATACATGGCGAGGTAGATTATCCTCGATTCTGTGTTCTGTACAGAAAATGGATGACATGTAATAGTATTCATAACAGGGTGTTACCATAGTAACTACACTAAGAGAAAAATGGAATAATGTTGATTGCCATAGTTGCAAGCACATAAAAGTGTACCCAATAAATTGTACCCAATACGACATCACTATCAGTGAGCCATATACAACAGAGCTACACTGGAAAACATGTGGACTGGGAAGGAAGGGATCACACTCCACCTTCACATGAAATATACAATAGCAGAGAAAAGTTAGAACAAACAAATATGTGCTACGCTCTATATGTATGTTACTTTTTACGATTGTATTTATACTTGAATGGTGCCAAGTGTTGTGTTCACAGCATAGGATGACACTGCCTTAGTAAAGTGCAGAAGTTATCATCAAGCATGTTTGCATTCAGGTGTGCTTCATAGCAATCTTCCTAACAGTGTGACTAGTAAAGCTAGCTGTTTCCATAGTGATGCAAAAGAATGTGGTGCTTCAATCCTGTAGGTACTCTACACCATTTCAGCTATGTTGGTGACACCATAAAGTAACAAAGTGGTAGTATCAATTGTACTTGGTTGCACCAACTTTTGTTCTCACCAGTACTGCATGATGCATTCTGTGCTAAGAATGATGCTTATGTACTTATGGGTAATTCAGTAGTGTTTAACCCTCCCTTTTTAATACTCTCTTTGTGACCCCCCCCCCCCACACACACACAAACACACAACACACACACACACACACACACACACACACATGTGCACACACATGCACATACACACATGCACACACACACACACACACACACACATGTGCACACACATGCACATACACACATGCACACACACACACATGCACACACAGAGGCATGGATGCTTACAAATGCTTGTCCATTACTGAGGATAGCATCCAGGGTGTTGGTGGCTCTGGGGTCACTAGAGTATGAGACTGAGGTGATGTTATGGTGGGGACCATGCTGCTCCAATGACACCAGCATGCCAATCAATGCTCTTACTATGTCAAATTGTTGAGCTTATTTCACAACCAGTCATTACTAATGAAGACATTGCAACATTAATTGTATAGATTGCTTCATGACCATCATAAGTGCTTCAAAGCTGCACATGGAAAATGGGAGGTGTCAATCAATTACCATACTGCATTACACATTCCAGATGTAATAGTAGACTATGGACCTCCTCACGGTTATTGGTGTTTCGAATACGAACGCTTGAATGGACTTCTCGCTGAAATTCCCAACAGCAAAGTAAATATTGAGCCGCAAATTATGAGTAGAATGTTGTTACAATTTTCCTATGCTAGCTCTACTCTACCTGTAATTCCATTCTCATTGGCAGATGTTCCTAAGAGCTTGAAATGTGTTACTGCGATAGAAACTCCAGTTACCTTTCAAAAAAGGCACTTAAATTCAATACTTCAAGAGCCCCCAGATTCACGCTTTGCATTTCAGCATAAGATTGATCAAGGCAATGCTGCAGATTGGCCCATAGAATTGTTACATCCTATCAAATGCAACTTGATAATTGACGCCATGTTTTATGAAGAACTAGTGAGTTTTGTAAGAATACATATGACACTGAAGTACACTTACACCATAGGATGGACAAATTTGGACGTTGTGTTGTCAATGATCATGTGTTCGGAGTTCAACTCCACCGATAGAGGTTCAATTGTAAAAGCAATGTTTGTACTGAAAGAAAATAACGAGCTACATCCATACTATGGTCGCATTCAGTTTTTCTTCCGAATCTGCATCACATTGAGACATGATGGTCAGCAAGAAGAAATACGGGAATGTATATTGTCATATGTCAAATGGATGTCTTTTAAATCACCTGAGCTAGATAAATTAAGTGGACTTTACATGGTTAGTAATAAGTTTTATGAACAGGATAAAATCATTAGTCCCAGGAGATTTGCAGGTCGTTGTGTTCTAGCTCAAGCAGGAAAAGGGACATCCTTTTATGTTGTTGAACTTCCACGATAGCCTGTATCTAATGTATTAATCATTTTGTTTATGTGCATGCAAGTGTATACATTATTATATTGATGTCTTCTCAATTAACAAGCTAGGGATCTATATATAACCAATCACATTTTGAGCATATGGCGCTCTGCTATCAATTGCTAATCCATATCCATTTTCTACAGTAGGCCTACTTTCACAAGGTGGAATGTACGCAAAAGAAATTCCAAAGGATGTAAAGAATCATTTGAA
Organism: Ephydatia muelleri; assembly: GCA_013339895.1. NCBI lineage: Eukaryota > Metazoa > Porifera > Demospongiae > Spongillida > Spongillidae > Ephydatia > Ephydatia muelleri. Next base: position 6,933,732 of record JABACO010000013.1, read on the forward strand.
ACATCACGTATAAAATCAAAACAGGATTCATCAATTGATTCGGATTCACTTGGAAAATCAATAGCTGATTTGTATATCATTGCATAATCATTACGTGATTTTTAATCAATTGAAGAATCATATAGCGTGATTTCCCAATGTGAGAATCAATTGCAAATCACAAGCGACAACTGCGAAATCACTTATGAAATCAAAAATTGATTCGCGGTCTTTTTTTGCTGTGATTACTATATTGGACTGGTATGATATTTCTGTACCAGCCTGTACGTTCCGTTTCTACGCCTAAAGGAGCTGAATTTAGACGTGATACTGCCTAGACCCTCTAGATAGGCAAAATAAGTGACCGAGGTATGCCAAATTCAAACAAAACGGTCTACGAAAAAAGTGTACTACGTAACCGCAAACCGTGTTACTTTTAAAATAAATATATCGCACGAACGGTTGTAGCTATGAGTGTAGGGATTGCACCAAACATAAAAGCGGGAGTTAGGCTTTCTTTTGATGTATTTTAAACCTCACATACTAATAGTGAGACTAATTTTCTATTTCATGATTCGACAAAACAAGTGCTCGAATTTCACGGACGTGGTGTTAAGAATACGCCCCTGCGCTTCTAACGAGGGAATGCGCTTATAACAGGTGCGCTCTTAACGAGGGCAGACTGTACAAACCACGCAAGGAAGGAAATTGGGAGGATATAAGTGATGATGCTGCATCCATGTGCATATCAGCAAGCCAATCCCCACATCGAACTGATTTTAACATTGTGGCTACGGTCTTGTGCTTGGCAGTTTTGATAGGCTTTCTGTTCTTCTTAACCTTCAACTCATTTATATCCTCACAATCATCAGCCCCAGTTACTCTACACTCCTCATCCCCATCAGCTGTTTCATGGCATGCACTCCTTATTTGTACAAGCACGCTTTGGATGGTAGTGACTTGTACAATAACCTCCAGATCCTTTACAAGGACACCTATTCTTGCACCCATTTGTACAATTGCATTTCAACTGGTCAATTTTGGTTCTAGCAGCTTCCCTAAGGCTTACGGTACAATAGGTAGCTTAGAACTGTACTTGAAAGGGACAGACCCGGTGTAAGGCATTAGCTCACCAGTCGGATAACAAGTTGATAGAATTCCATTTTCACACCTATTCCTACAGAAGTCAGACGTGTACATGTAGATGTAGATAGATAGACAAACACAGACAAAAATAACTCACTGAAGGTGGTAATGATCATTCTGTGCTGCCAAAATATAGCACAGCAAGCGATGCATATCGGTTGAAGATCGTTCATTTCTGGGTATCCTTACTGTGACACTATCTCCTGCAGAATACGTTTTGATTTGATGACGTTTGTGCTTGGCATACTGGATCTTCATTCGTTCTGCGATACTCATTGTCAGCTTCTTCTCTAATCTTTAGATGACGGGTGCTGGTTGTTAGTGTAGCCGATGGTGATGTCACTTTTGGATCACTGAAAGGTTATATCAATATACTATGCAACACATTATGTTGTCATGCCTTATAACTGGAGAATCTGAATTATGTGAGACTGAAGATTGTCTTGGAGGTGATAAAACTTGATCAGGAGATGCAGAAGTCAATGGAAGCTTTGAAGGTGGAGTTGAATGCGGTAAAGAATTAAGTACTGGAACTGTAGAACATTTGGCGTCCCTAAAAAAGTGTGATAAAATGGCAACAGCATAAGTCAAACCTTACATTTGTATGGTTGCAGACTTGTAAATAAGATATTGGTGGCTGAGCAGGTAACTGATGACACAGAAGTGATGACGGCAGAGCTGAAGGTGAATTTGCAAATTGCTGACTTGAAGCTGGTGATTGAACTTCTGGGCTTGATAAGGGACTTCTTGATGGTGGTAACGTTTGAGGAGATGAGTGAGGAGAAATAATGTTTTCATCATCACCTATGTGCTAGTTGATGTGAAGCACTAGATAGAAATGGTATACATGATATTAAATGGTGTGGCAATGAGATCTGCAACATCTTCCTCCATAATGCAAGGATTCTTTCCCTTTGGAAGTTCAGCAAATGGAGTTGTTCTTGGAGGTTGCCCAAAAACCACTTCATAGGGGCTTTTTTTCAAAGTGCGGCATACTTGAGTATTTAGATTGTCTGCAGAAGAATGTGACAAGAACCTTAAAAATTAATCAATTAGTCCAACTTACATTGAATGCAAGCTAACTAATCGGACCATTGCACATCTCCACACTCCTTCCACTAATTTTTCATTGACTGAATCTGCATTTCTACAAGATGATTACCTTTTTCTACCAACCCTTGTGACTGTGAGTGACGAGAATGCCCATTGATTATAACAACCTCCCCCGGCCATGATCGAACTACTTCTTTCACAATCTCTCGTTGACAAACTCCCTCCCATTGTCAGATTGCAGGATCTTGTGAATGCCCAAATAGGGAAATACTCTTTTCACTGGAACAGCAACATCAACTGCTGACTTTTTCATTAAAGGCCACAGAATATGGAACTTAGACCAATGATCCACGTAATGAGCTATGTAATGATATGAAACATCAGGCATATGTCTCATATCAATGAGGTCAATCTAATTATAGAAATGAGGCATACATAACATCATCACTTTACCTGGCATCGAGTAAGAGAACCTGATGACACTATTGGTCTAAGTGGAACAGTACCATTCTGGGGTTGTTTAGGTTGACAAATTGAACATGTGTTACAGAAATACTGCACAGCTTCTCTAGGTATGCAGTCATACGTTTTCTGTACCTGAAATTTGAGAGTGCAATACTGACATACTAATTATAACTGTTTTGATGTACAGTAAAATACAAACATAGCATCCGACCCCATACAAATACACATAAGACATACTTTTGCCAGAGTTTTTTTTGTAGCCAACATGACCACTTTCCGTTGTAATTAGGATGTATCACACAGTCATACAGCACTGTGCATATAAATAGACTGAAAACTAATTGATTTCATAATGAACGGCAAGTACATGATAATGACCAAAAATAGTATTGTCATTGTCATTCTGTTAAGTAGAAAGAAATAGTTAATTGAATACACCCATTCAAGCAATTGTGAGCCATACATGTGCAATTATTATATATGCACAAGACACACCAACAATACACATACACGTACATATAACCTAAAGTTCTAAAAAGCGCCTACCATGCAATTCTCTTCCTAAAATGGAAAATGCACACTGTGCCTCTTTACAGAGGATATAGAGGAAAGAACAACTGCAACTGTTACATTGAAGGTAGCTGGTTTTCCTCTGTCAAAGCCCTGAAGAAGGTTAGATTTTATCTGATTCTACATGAGGAGGAGGAAGACAAAGGAGCACATCCCCTCCCTCTGTCCGTATACACTACCTGCATGGCATGCAGCTTTCGTGATTTACTAGCTCACCTTGGCTTTAACCGGAAGACATAACACATCAGTCAACTCCAACTCTGCGCAGTTTAGCAGCTCAAACTTCTTTGTTCTATTCACCCAATGTCTTGCGCGTTGCTAAAGTCTAAATCAGTTAGATACTGTCACCTTCGGGATCAAGGTGATTTAGAATACCCTCGGGCCCTTAGTAGCGCCCTCGGCTCGCTACGCTCGGGACGTTACAGCCCAGGGCCCTCGGATCTTCTAAATCACGTAGATCCCTCGGTTCCAGTATCTAACTATTCTGTAGCCAGTCACATTTCTTCATACCCAAAATAACCAAATGGAAACGTCAAGACCACGTCGGCTAAACATCTTACCGTATAGGCAGGTTGATTAGTATTGCATATAGGAGGAACACATGCACAGTCTGTAGAAAATGTATTAAGCAGTCACAGCAACAAAAAAAAAAAAAAAAAAAAAAAAAAGAAGGTTGAATCAATTATTGATTTCCAATAGATTTATAACTTACATTCTGGTACATTTTGAACCAGGTAGGTTGTGCCAGAATGTAAGTAATAAATCTATTGGAAATGAAAGGATTGATTCGATGCGTATTTTGTTGTTGCTATGATTCTACAGTGTGTTGTTTTTAGCCGTGCGCTTCGCATGAGAACCTAACATTCTACATTCCAATGACGCCCCCACCCCTCCCTCTATCCACCATTGTTATTTCGTCCCCAGACCCGTTTACCATGTGACATCAATCGGCTGCTGTGAAAGAGTCTGGGGACGGGACTAGACCAACTGTACGTGTATAGAGTTCTACTATAAATGATAATCATCATTATGCACGTTTGGGTCAGGAATCGAGTGTAGCAACACATTCCACATTCCAAAGTAAATTTGTTATGTACCAGAAGCTGTTGTTTCTTTTTTGAAGACAAGACCTTTTCCTTATTATTCCGAAAGACGATCATGCAATCACGACCCCACACGCACATCTTTCACGCTCTGGACATCAACCTACCTGTACCTGTGAGAGAATCACGAACGAGTAGCTCGACTACTTGCTACTTGTACCAGAAGTGAACGGGGTCACCAAGACAGGAACTTATAATGTCTCCACCCAAACAAGACTCCCCCATCCTATATGACAGTAAATGTCAAATGCACAACAATAAACAGTCCTAAACAAAATCACAGTCAGGTACATCAGCCATTGTGCCAAATACTGACTGCAGCAGCATTGCCATGCTGGATTACCATGGGAGTCATGGAGAGCCCTTGCAACCTTGGAACTGATGAAGTGGAAGCACGCATTCAAGTTCAGGATGAGATCATAGCAAATAATTGTTGAAATTACAAATCTCGTGTTTGCTATACTTCCGAGCAGCATACCTCCTGCGAATAACTCTGCTTTCAACACTTGCATGATTAAGTGCAGGAAGTGAGTAGTGCTGACTTCATCAAAACAGTAACCATCTTCAACTATGCACATGATTAAGGGCAGGAAGTGAGTAGTGCTGACTTCATCAAAACAGTTACCATCTTCAACTATGCACATGATTAAGTGCAGGAAGTGAGTAGTGCTGACTTAATCAAAACAGTTACCATCTTCAACTATGCACATGATTAAGGGCAGGAAGTGAGTAGTGCTGACTTCATCAAAACAGTTACCATCTTCAACTATGCACATGATTAAGGGCAGGAAGTAAGTAGTGCTGACTTCATCAAAACAGTTACCATCTTCAACTATGCACATGATTAAGTGCAGGAAGTGAGTAGTGCTGACTTCATCAAAACAGTTACCATTTTCAACTATGCACATGATTAAGTGCAGGAAGTGAGTAGTGCTGACTTCATCAAAACAGTTACCATCTTCAACTATGCACATGATTAAGGGCAGGAAGTGAGTAGTGCTGACTTCATCAAAACAGTTACCATCTTCAACTATGCACATGATTAAGTGCAGGAAGTGAGTAGTGCTGACTTCATCAAAACAGTTACCATTTTTCAACTATGCACATGATTAAGTGCAGGAAGTGAGTAGTGCTGACTTAATCAAAACAGTTACCATCTTCAACTATGCACATGATTAAGGGCAGGAAGTGAGTAGTGCTGACTTCATCAAAACAGTTACCATCTTCAACTATGCACATGATTAAGGGCAGGAAGTGAGTAGTGCTGACTTCATCAAAACAGTTACCATCTTCAACTATGCACATGATTAAGGGCAGGAAGTAAGTAGTGCTGACTTCATCAAAACAGTTACCATCTTCAACTATGCACATGATTAAGTGCAGGAAGTGAGTAGTGCTGACTTCATCAAAACAGTTACCATCTTCAACTATGCACATGATTAAGGGCAGGAAGTGAGTAGTGCTGACTTCATCAAAACAGTTACCATCTTCAACTATGCACATGATTAAGGGCAGGAAGTGAGTAGTGCTGACTTCATCAAAACAGTTACCATCTTCAACTATGCACATGATTAAGGGCAGGAAGTAAGTAGTGCTGACTTCATCAAAACAGTTACCATCTTCAACTATGCACATGATTAAGTGCAGGAAGTGAGTAGTGCTGACTTCATCAAAACAGTTACCATTTTCAACTATGCACATGATTAAGTGCAGGAAGTGAGTAGTGCTGACTTCATCAAAACAGTTACCATCTTCAACTATGCACATGATTAAGGGCAGGAAGTGAGTAGTGCTGACTTCATCAAAACAGTTACCATCTTCAACTATGCACATGATTAAGTGCAGGAAGTGAGTAGTGCTGACTTCATCAAAACAGTTACCATTTTTCAACTATGCACATGATTAAGTGCAGGAAGTGAGTAGTGCTGACATTCATCAAAACAGTTACCATCTTCAACTATGCACATGATTAAGTGCAGGAAGTGAGTAGTGCTGACTTCATCAAAACAGTTACCATCTTCAACTATGCACATGATTAAGGGCAGGAAGTGAGTAGTGCTGACTTCATCAAAACAGTTACCATCTTCAACTATGCACATGATTAAGTGCAGGAAGTGAGTAGTGCTGACTTAATCAAAACAGTTACCATCTTCAACTATGCACATGATTAAGGGCAGGAAGTGAGTAGTGCTGACTTCATCAAAACAGTTACCATCTTCAACTATGCACATGATTAAGTGCAGGAAGTGAGTAGTGCTGACTTTATCAAAACAGTTACCATCTTCAACTATGCACATGATTAAGTGCAGGAAGTGAGTAGTGCTGACATTCATCAAAACAGTTACCATCTTCAACTATGCACATGATTAAGTGCAGGAAGTGAGTAGTGCTGACTTCATCAAAACAGTTACCATCTTCAACTATGCACATGATTAAGGGCAGGAAGTGAGTAGTGCTGACTTCATCAAAACAGTTACCATCTTCAACTATGCACATGATTAAGGGCAGGAAGTGAGTAGTGCTGACTTCATCAAAACAGTTACCATCTTCAACTATGCACATGATTAAGTGCAGGAAGTGAGTAGTGCTGACTTCATCAAAACAGTTACCATCTTCAACTATGCACATGATTAAGTGCAGGAAGTGAGTAGTGCTGACTTCATCAAAACAGTTACCATCTTCAACTATGCACATGATTAAGTGCAGGAAGTGAGTAGTGCTGACTTCATCAAAACAGTCGGTGGAAGAAATAGATAATTAATGTTAATAACTAGAACACAGCAGCAAGCATACTCCAGACACAATCTGTGGCTGTTCTTGAGTTGAGGACTACTGCAGTTCTCAAACAGAGTGCTGAATACCCAGTTCATCATTACCCTCTTCTTTGTTGGTTTAGGGTCGTTGAATATGTAGTAAACACGGTACATCTTTCCCAGAACAGGCCCAAAGGCTACCGAGTAGCCAATGGCCCACAACCATTTCCGAACCTGTGAATGGCATAATATTCCTTGCTTAGCTTGAAATGCTCCTATTGGTCGCACACTGTCTAAGCTGTGTGATGTGTTTGAATACAATAAAAAATGTTCCATCCACACCGTGATGACAGAGAATAACATCAAACATGCGTCATGAGTGTACGGATAGGGGAGGGTCTTCTGATTCAAATGACATGCCTCCCCTCCCCCTCCCCCCCCTCCAAAAGAAGCAAGGTCATCTTTGGCCCTGATATATTGATTACTACTTTAATAATCCATATCCTTGAGTAACAATTATTTAAAAATTTTTATGCGCATGTGTACTGTTCCTACTGGTCGATCGCAAGCTATATAAGCCCTGTGATGCAATAGAGAATGTTCATCCACACCATGATGACACTACGCAGAGGAGGGTTGTTGGCATATTTATGTTTCCTAATCAATAATCCGTTACCAACGCCGACACAATTTTCTAGTTTTGTTGCCACCACCAGTTTCCGTGTAGGCGTATTCTATCGTCTAATTGACGCTGTTATACAGGGATTGACGTGGCGTTTTGATGCATGCTGTAAACGCATTTGATGCTCTATTTGGGTTCTTGTACAAGTACAAAACAATGACAGAGGTGGACTTGAAATTGGTTTTTCAGCAAGCGCAGGATGTGTCTGATGAGCTGTCAGAGGAAGCACGAAATATAATGTTATCACAAAACAGGTACCAATGGACGATTTTGAACAGACTCCATTATAGTCATCTGGAGGCATCATATGCGTTAGCGGCCTTAGAATATTCTGCACCACCGGTGTGCTTCGATAAAGAATCGAAAAGCACCTTTGTAATACATGTATTGCACCATTTTGCTCAATTATGCACAATTATATGTTTGTTGAAGAAACTACCGTGCATAATAACACGAAACGGCATGCGTTAGCTATCCATATGATGCGAGTTAGAGATGGTGATGAGACAGGCTTTATGGGGCCTATGATGCCACAAACGCTCTAGCTGTTACCCTGGGCCTCACTACGGCTCTCGCCGGCCCTGCATATACTCCTCATGCAAATATTAGTTTCCATGCATGATATTTGAACATTGTATAATAGGCGAAATCCGTTATCATATTCCATTTGTAAGATTCCAATAGCCTCTATAGGGCCAGAATGTTAAATTATGAACTTTTAGTGATTATATATAATTTTTACACCACTACATCCTTTCCTTTGAAACCATTGCCATGCGAATTTGTTTTGGTTTACCGCTCCCTATTGACTAGTATTGACTATACCGCGTCTCTTTAGAGTAGTTGTGTTACAAAACGTTCATAATTGTTCGTAATATGAACGTTATCTGCACATACGATGTACTATTATGATGCATTTCTCACGCTCTTTCCAGCTATACTAATTACATACTAATTTGAAAGATTCGTGTGTGATGTCCATCACAGGGTTGTTATAGCTGCATGGGTTCTTTCTTTTTATTTTTTAACAAAAAGAAGTTTCAGTTGGGTAGATCAGAGATAATTAGATCAACGCAATCGTCTGCATAGAATAGAATGGGCGATTTCTAAAGTCGCAAGAATGGCTATTGAAGCCTACAACACCAAAAAAGGCTCATTCCGTGAGATTGCCTCCGCAAGCATAAAATTAGCATGTAATTTACTGTACATTAATATATTAACATGTGCGTCCCACATTTGGTTTCTTTGGTCTACAAATGCATGTAGTTTGTTTTTGACATGCCCCCCCCCCCCCCCCCCCCCCCCCCCCCCCCCCCCCCGTCTTCCCCGAGTAAAAACAAAGTTCTAGCTAGGTGTGTCTGACATGTGTACTATGCCTAATTTATTGCACTCAATTTTCATATACTTGCATGCAACTATATTTGAATGAATGACACATGTGATATGTTCTGTTTCATATTCCCTTCACAATCAGACTTATTTCCTTGCTTTTCACAACACTGTTGCAGTCTTCAATCCTGTCCGCTGATTCAAAAGAATCATTTGATAGTTACACTAAACCATGCAGGCAAACAAAGTGGATTGACCATAGTGGGCAGTTAAATAGACACAACGCATGAAGGAAACAGCTGCAAGGTTGTACACATAGTAAACGTAAAAAACAAAACACAAAATTGAGATTCTTAGTTACTACACATTGACAACCATGGGTGGTGTGTGGCCGACATCTGCATCATACTGGATCACTTCACCAAACCCCAAATTTGAATCACGTGAAATAGTCAACTGCTTCATGTTTTCAAGAGACTTGTGCTAAAATTGGAGATACATTATAATGTCATAAAGCCAAGCAGTATAGAGATGAAATGACCAATGCTTACCTCATGAGCAAGCTGCAGTTGAAGGATTTGTATTCGTTTCTCTAATGCTACTACTTTACAATGATCTGTATCAACCTGGACAACTGTAGATGGAAACACAGTCTGTCCCTCTGGATCCTTGTATGTTGCAAAGAACTAGTGAGAGTGGGATCTGATTACTCAATACACCGTGCATTAATTGAAGTCATGTACCTTTGGTATGAAGACCAGCAACAGGATAATGGTGGCAGCACACCAGAATCCAAGGGAGTAAATGGCTGCCAATGTGTTCACCTTATCCCTCAGTGTGGCAAAGCTAATGATCACCACAACCAAACATATTGATGTGACGTAGATGATGGCTGCTATGTGCCTGGAGTCATTCAATCCTTTCACTTTTACTTTTCTAGTTCCGAATGCCAGCAGGATGGCAATCACCTGGATGAGACCCTTGTAGCCAAACAACACTCCATGCCATATGGTGTAGCCTTTCTGAGAGTCACATATGAAGATACAGTTAATGGTTGTGTCGTGAAAGGCCTTCATAGGAAGTGGATGGAAGGAATACATAATTAATTTTAATAGAACAGAGCAGTAAGCATACTCCAGACACAATCTGCGGGTATTCAGTACTCTGTTTGAGAATTGCAGTAGTCCTCAACTCAGGAACAGCTGTGACAATGACCAGAATGATCACATCAATGCCTGCCAATACACTGATCAACACCACAATCATCCAATCCTTGACCACCTGTGGACAACAATGAATGCATAAACAAAGAGATGCCCACTGCTAATTCATCATTACCCTCTTCTTATTTGGTTTAGGGTTGTTGAATATGTAGTAAACACGATACATCTTTCCCAGAACAGGCCCAAAGGCAACCGAGTAACCAATGGCCCACAACCATATCCGAACCTGTGAATGAATGACATAATACTTCTTGCTTAGCTTGAAATGCTCCTATTGGTCGCACACTGTCTAAGCTGTGTGATGTGTTTGAATACAATAAACAATGTTCCATCCACACTGTGATGACAGAGAATTACATCAAACATGTGTCGGGAGTGTACGGATAGGGGAGGGTCCTCTGGTTCAAATGACATGCCTCCCCTCCCCCTCCCCCCCCCTCCAAAAGAAGCAAGGTCATCTTTGGCCCTGATATTTTGATTACTACTTTAATAATCCATATCCTTGAGTAACAATTATTTTAAAAATTTTATGCGCATGTGTGCTGTACCTAGTCTGGGATCAATATCAATTTTGGTGCATTCAATTTACCTTCTGAAGTTACAGGCAGGAAATAAAGAGTAAATACATAGCCTTTGTGGGCTTTGCTCTAAACCCTACATGATAGTGAATGGTCATTTTTCTATACGGTCACATTTCAATAAAATCTAACCCATCCCCCTCTCCTTTCTTAAAGTTTGTGCACACCCAGTTGTGTGCTTGAACTATTCTTGACACTCACGTTACAAATGGCAGTGGTTATGGTCTCATCAGTGGACTGTATAGCCAGGAAGAAGATGGAGGTGTAGAGTACCATACAACCTCCACAAGTGATGTAATTGATATTGGGACTGGTAAGGCGAATGAATCTGTCAGAGGAATCAAAGGATAATTTATAACTTTTGTGCTACAGATCACCATGGAGAAAATATAGATTACTTGTGTAGTACATGTTGGATTAATTGTGTTACGCTGACCAATCACACAGCATATATACTTTGTCCATCTGCACCAAACCAACAATGCTAATCATACATATATGGACCAGCTACAGTATATTACATACATTCAGCATGTTTATCCAGTTTACTAGGGTGTAACTGAACATCTGAGCCCTGATCTGTGGTGCTTTCACTCACTTTCTCTCTCTGAAGACCACCATAAAGATGAAGCATACGATGGCCAGAGCTATCCCTAGTGTGGCCAGAATGTACATGACAGCAGTGACCCCTAGCTCAATGTTAATGATTGACTTCATCAGAGTTCCATCATGTGGAACACCATCTATAAGGGATACAGGAATGAAGTCAGGAGTTTAGTGGCCCTGACCCCTCATGATATGTGCTCACCAGGCCATATTATTTCCATGGACTCTCCTGGGAGAAAGTCAAATGCAACTGACTGTCCATTCTGGTCCAATGCCACGTATCCAATGTCAAACTTCTGCAGCTGATTACCTGATTGGAGGAATTGTAACCATGGATACATATACAAATTTAAAAAGTACCCACTGTTATTGAATCTGTACTGTTGAATTCGTATACGTTCAGCATTCCTTATGCCATTGGCATTGAAGGATATGTTCCCCTGTGTGTGGTGGACAAAACATCTCTGGTATGAAGTATAAAGGACTCCCTTCTAAATCTCACTGTACAATTGTATGTGGAAGAGGACCACATGAGAGATACCAACCTCAGGTGACCAGCCATCACAATGTGTGGTGAAATGGAAGACTCGAAGGGACATGAGGTATACACTGATAGTCATACAGTGGTGTGGTGGATCCACACCACTGTATGACTATCAGTAAGATAATTACCACCACCTCAAATGATCAAATCAGGAAATACCACTTCAGATGATCAGATAGGAGATAAACATGTAATAACTCTTAACTCGTGTAATAACTCTTAACTCGTAACAACAACATGAATACCATACATACAATTTCTGTTTATATACAAGTTCAGTGATATAGATATGTCCAATCATATTAGAGCTTGTCGGCATGTAATGATCCCGAAGACGTCCGGAACACCGATCATTCTCTGGTAGCGGCTGTGCAGTCCCGCCAAGTGCGTATTAACTGTAGTGCAGGTCCCCAGACCGACTTCATTAATATTACATTCGTCCCACCCTCTCTTGAAGCTTGACCCCAAGCTTCAGTTGTACCTCAACACTGGGTGCCTAATACGTTGCGGGTAGCGTCTCTGTACTGCAGCCGGCTGTTCTTGCTGTGGTGGAAGTATCAAATGTTCAATTTGAGGTGCCTCCCAGTCAGCAACACCATGTTCTTCATACTTGTCACCCTGTGCCTCGACTTCTTCTCGTACAATTCGTGCCTGGAGTCTATTTACATGCACCACACGAGTCCTTGCTGTTGTTGTGTGTTCGATATCAACATTAACCGGGGAGAGTACCCTCCTCACTGTCCATCCTCCTTCCCACTTTGCCTCCAGTTTGCCAGCTGTTGGTACATGCAGCCAGACAGCATCCCCAACATTGAATGTTCTGCATTTTGTTGAGCTGTCGTAGGACTTCTTCTGCCGCTGTGCTTCCTGTGCGATGTGGCACTCCACCAGATCTCTTAACTCAGCCAATCTGACTTGCAGGGTATGTTCATAGCTATGTGGATCATGACCTTTCATTTCATCTCCCCCCAGCGATGGCGTGATAGGCAGCACAGGCTCTCTTCCCATTAGTAGTACAAATGGGCTCAGGTGAGTGGAAGTGTGGCGAGCTGTACGGTAAGCATATAGAAGGAGTGGAAGCTGACTTTCCCAATCAGACTGTTGCTGAACATAGGCTCTTAACAGCTGCAACAAGGTTCTGTTAAACCGTTCCACCATACCATCTCCTTGTGGATGGTATGAAGTTGTTCGTGACTTGACTATACCGAATGCTGAGCAGGTTTTCTTCAATATTGTGCTCTCAAAGTTCCTTCCTTGATCGGAGTGAAGGATTTCAGGAATACCGAAGTGTGAAAACACCTCGATCAGTACTCTTACTATCCTTTCTGCTGTTTGATCAGGCATTGGTATTGCTTCAGCCCACTTGGTGAAATAATCTTGAAGGACTAGTAGATATCGATTCCCATGACTGGACATTGGAACTTCCAGAACATCAACAGCCAACATTTGCCAAGCTCGACCTATTGGGACATTAGTCATAGGTACTGCTACTGGCATTGGAAGCTTTGATTGTTGACATACTTCACAACTCCTACAGTACAACTCTGTCACCTTTGCCATTCCAACCCAGTAGGCCACCCGCTTCAGTCTGTCTAAGGTCTTTCCAGTGCCCTGATGACCTGCACTTATGATGTCATGACAGCTGCGAAGAATCTCTAGCTGCAGGGAAGTTGGCATCACAGGAACAGTGATAACCTCTTCCAATGGACCCGGAACAAACCTGCGACAAAGAACACCCTCAATCATGTGTAACTGCTTCAACAGGTGCAGGTAGCGTTTTAATGGAAATTGTTTCCAGTTTGGCTTGGAGGTACCATTCCGTGATGTAAGGTGTTTGGTTACTTGTTGAAGTACCGCGTCCTTTTGTTGTTCCTTTCGGATCCTGTCTGTGGTAAGTTCTGGTGTTATCAGTGTAGCAGAGCATGTATCACCGGCTTCTACTTCTACTGCAGGTACACGGGACAGAGCATCTGCATTGCCGTTTGCTGATCCTCGCCTATATTTGATCTCAAAATCAAATTCTTGAAGAGCCAGAGCCCATCTGCACAACCTGCCTTCCATCTTCTGTGCAGAAAGCCATTGTAGTGGCTGATGGTCCGTGTGTAAACTGAATGGGCGACCCAGTAAATAATGTCTAAACTGTTTGACCGCAAAAACAGCAGCCAAGCACTCCCGTTCTATAACACTGTATTGCCTTTCAGATGGAGTTAGACTGCGACTGGCATAAGCAATCGGGTGGCCTTCCTGCTCCAACACTGCTCCTATCCCCACTGCACTGGCATCTGTCAGCAGCGTGAATTCCTTCTTGAAGGATGGATAGCTTAAGACAGGGGCTTGCGTTAATGCAACTTTCAACATCTGAAATGCGTGCTGACAGTTCTCATCCCAACTGAATTCTACTGCTTTCTGAGTGAGACTGTGAAGGGGAGCTGCGACATCTGCAAAGTTGTTCACATATCGTCGATAGTATGATGCTAGACCTAGGAACTGCCGCACCTCTGTGGCATTTGTTGGTGTTGGCCACTTCTGCACGACAGTGATCTTCTCAGAATCAGGAGTCATACCCTCTTTAGAGAACACATGTCCCAAGTATTGCACCTTGTCAAGTCCAAGCTTACACTTCGTACCCCGCAACGTCAATCCTGCCTTTGCCAAGCGATCAAGCACTTGTCTTAGATGAGATTGGTGGAGCTCCATGGAACTGGAGTGAACTAGCACATCGTCAATGTAGCTGGTGGCAAAGGAAAGGCCATGAAGCACTTTATCCATTAGACGCTGAAAAGAACTGGGTCCACCGGTGACACCGAAGGGCATCCTGCAAAACTCATATAGTCCCATCCCTGGGCCTGGACAAAAGGCTGTCTTCATACGATCTTCTTCTTTCACTGGGAGCTGCCAGTAGCCTGATTGCAGATCCAGCTTGGAGAATACAGTAGCTCCAGCCAGTCTATCTTGTACTTCATCCGGAAGTGGAAGGGGGTATGCATCCTTCATCGTCCTCTTGTTGAGCTCCCTGTAATCAATGCAGAACCGAAGTTCTCCATTCTTCTTGGGGACATTTACCGCCGGTGCTAACCATGGGCTGCTGCTCACTCTTATAATGTTCCTATCCAGCATCTCCTGAAGTTGATGTTCAATTTCTTCTCTGTACTGAGCTAGTATACGGCGTGGAGGAACGCGGACTGGAGGGTTATTAGCTGTGGGGATGGCATGATGGGTGAAACCAGGAACCGTTGAAAACAGCTGCCTGTACTTCTCGACCACATTTTGCAGCTCCACTGGGCACACTGGGATGTCGTGAGACGGTTCTTCACCAAATCTGGGTACAGCACATTCCTCGGTCGCATCCTTTTCCTCTGAATCACTCTGCTTGGTAGAGACAGCATAGCAACTGTTGACCTCGTCCTGCCTGCCAACTGTATGGACGACCACTGTTCCGATTCGCACATATGATAGGCTGCGATCAAAGACCACTGTGACGGAATGTTTGGAAAGAAAGTCCACTCCCAGAATGACAGGCATTAATAACTGTTCAGCCACCAAGAGTTCCTGTTCCGCTTTAAAAGCTCCCAAGTGTACTGTGAGTCTGACCATTCCAACTATCCTCATCCCGTGCCCATCCGCTGTCCGAAGAGCCTGCTGTCTTCTCAAGATTACACACCCCGAAGGGAGATACGCCTTGTCTACTAAAGAAACGGAGGAGCCTGAATCTACCATTATTTTTACATCGCTATCGTCCAGTTTCCCTTTAATGACGGGTACACGCTCACTAGAAACGGCAGTAATAAATTCTTGGGCCTCTAGATACGATCGGGACGGCCTGTAGCCCTTGATGTAGTCGTCCCCAGTCCATTTCCTAGGTGCTGACAATTTCTTGCTACATGTCCAGGTTGGTTGCAGTTGTAGCACACTGTCTGGCGTCTTGGCTGCCTGCAGTTCCGTGATAGGTGTCCAGTACGGTTACAATTGTAGCATCTGACAGGAGCAGTAGCAGGGGCAGGTGACTGAACGGCAGCACTTGTGTGGTCTTGAAGTTTCCCCATCAAGGCAGACATTTGCTCTGTCAGGTACTTGACGCTATTTTGCAAGGCTCGCACTTCAGGACACGACGTTGTAATTGCGGCAACCGACGAGGTGGGCTTCTCCACTGCGATGGTTAGTAGAAGTTTAGCTCTGTTAACCGCGGCATCGATGGTAATGATGTCCGGGTTCGCTCGCAACATGCGACTGCATTCGTCTGGCACCCCCGCTACGAATTGCTGGAACAGTATTTTACTCTTGCTATCGTCGTCCAGTTCCGGCATAGCAGCATCCAAGAGTCGCTTCAGGTGATGTGCGTACATGTGGACCGTCTCTCCGGGGCGTAGTTTCCGAGATTGAAATTCGGCGAAAGCTGAGAACTCTGTCGGCTTTAACGCATTCTTTAGGGCTTGTTTCGTAGCGCAGTAATCTCCTCTTGTTTTCCCCGGAATCGCCAACCACGCGACGAGAGCTTCTCATTCCAGCAGCGTAGGCAGCTTCAACGCCATCGTATCCTCCTGCCACGCGTTCGCGGCCGCACAAATCTCGAAGCGTTCCAACCAATCGGCGAAGTTTCCTTGGGAAAAACAGCTCGGCAAGCTTATGTGTCGTTGAGGCTCCATTCTCTGCTACCAGTGTAATAACTCTTAACTCGTAACAACAACATGAATACCATACATACAATTTCTGTTTATATACAAGTTCAGTGATATAGATATGTCCAATCATATTAGAGCTTGTCGGCATGTAATGATCCCGAAGACGTCCGGAACACCGATCATTCTCTGGTAGCGGCTGTGCAGTCCCGCCAAGTGCGTATTAACTGTAGTGCAGGTCCCCAGACCGACTTCATTAATATTACAAACATATCAGATTATCCAATGAGAGATACCCACCTGAGATGATCAGCCATGTCAGATGACAATCCAACATGACACCTCGTGGGTCCCTAACTCACAAACAGCTTCTACTCAGGATGCGTACAATGTAATTACCCCTCTTTTTTGTCACACAGACTATCATTATTTATGTCACCAGCATATCATCAGATTAGCTTATACACTTTAATATGTCACCCAGTATGTGATCCAGCTCATCCCCCATGTCACCACCTGCATAGGCTGCTCTAGCATGCAATAGGTCAGAGCCTTCTACGCATGTCAGACCTCTGATCTCAAGTCATGAGATACAAAGACTTTTGTGGTTGACTTTCAGTTTGTTATTGTATTAAAGCTAGTAGTCTATGTACGTTGTATAAATAGAGACATGTGATAGGGTTATTACGAGGGTTAGGGTGATTGTGTTATTATGATCTGATATTGGCTCTGCTGTGATCTCTGCCAATTGGCTATGCACCAACAAGCTGAGTTTACACATTGTAAAGTGTTTTGTGCTCTTAAGCGTTTTCCTTCTAAATACTCCAGAACCCCTGATGGTTTTCCTGCTGGGTTTTTAAAGTCAATTGTTTTATGCCATTGCCTTTCCATTATCCAGGCTTTTTACTATGTCTATGGGTTGTGTGTGTATACCTCGGGGTCGGAAACAGGCAATCGTTTGCCCATTTTCAAAAAAGGCTCTCAAAAATTACCTAGTAATTATCGCCCAGTTTCTCTAACCAGTGTTGGTTGCAAAGTAATGGAGTCTATTGTTATGATTCAATGATATCCTTTCTCTGCTCTAACAACCTCATTTCTAAAGATCAATTTGGTTTCTTGCCAGGCGTTCTACTTGTACCCAATTGCTAGCCACACTTAATGAATGGACACTGTTCACTGATATCGGTTCTAAAATTGATTCTGTATATATTGACTTTGCTAAAGCTTTTGATTCAATTTCACATCGAAAACTGCTATGCAAGGTAGAGTGCTATGGTTTTAGTCCTTCATTGGTGAGATGGTTATTTTCTTTCTAACTGCTCATTTTCAGCAAGTCTATATTGGTCAGTCATTATCTTTGCCTCTATCCATTGCTAGTGGTGTTCTACAAGGTTCAGTGTTTAATTTAGTCCTCTTTTTTTCCTCATATATGTCAATGACCTCCCTGGATTGTTTGGTACCACCAGATCAAGCTAAAATATTTGCAGATGATACTAAACTCTATGTTGCTAACTGTTCTGATTCAATTTCACCTTCGTTCCTATCATTGGCGAATTATTGTATATGATCTCAAAGCTGGCAGCTTAATATTGCTTTTCAGAAATGTAGTGTAATATCTTTTGGACATACCTCTGCCAACAATTCTTATTCCTTGAGTGGTGTGTTGCTGAATAGAGTTTATGATATTTGTGACCTAGGTGTGCATATAACATCCAACTTTAAGTCCAGCTAACATTGTGCATCTATTGCTGCAAAGGCTTTCCAAAAGTGTTCTTATCTGCTTAAGGGTCTTCATACTCTTGATATCTCTACACTTTGTCGAGTATCATATCCTATGTCAGACCAATTCTTGAATATAATTCTCCAGTGTGGACAAGACATTAGAAGTGTTGAAAGGATTCAGCGCTTTTTCACTAGAGCTATTTTTAAACGGGTAAAGCTGCACACTATGAGCTATGCTGATCGTCTTCTACTCCTAGGTTTTCATTCATTGTCACCATATGGTACAAGTGGTAAATCCATTAAACTAAGTCCGGTGTGTACATCACACCATAACTTCAGATCCAATTTCTTCTCTGTCCGAATTGTTAATATTTGGAATTTCCTTACCAGCCACTGTTGTCATCTCATCCTCTGAAATAATATTTAAGTCAAGACTATGAACAGTGAACTAGTCTCCCTTTTGCAGATGCTTCCCGTTTTAGTTCTGGGCAGTATAACAGTGCATTTACATGTGCCATTACTTGCCTTTGTGTATACTATGTGCATATAAATTATCATTATCATTATCATTATCATTATCATTATCATTATCATTATCATTATCATTATCATTATCATTATCATTATGTTCTTTACACTCAGATTAGCGTATACTTCAGAACATACCGTAATGCCAACGAAGGAAGCATTCATCAGATGTTGATACATTCTCTCCAAAATGACATCATTGGCATAAGTGAAGTTTTCCATGTAGAAAGTGGAGTTGGGTGGAAGATGGGAGGCAGCAGCTGCCAGCCTGTTGAAGGCTGGATCAGCTCTGAGGTCTGGGGAAGAGTCACATAATATGAATTCCTAGGGGTGAGATATGGCCGCCATACCTCGAATGATTCTGTTCAGAGCTATGGCATATGACCACACAGCATCGAAACATGGTTCCCCGTCATACACATCAGACAGGTTCAGCCTGCTCACACCTTCAAGGTACAGCTTTCTGTACTGGTTGAAGCTCTGTCAATGAAGTATCATTGATGAGGGAGGTGTGTGTGGAGGGAAGGTTGTGTCTGTATGGAGGGTGTGACATTAATCATGCACTATGCTCTATGACACATATACAGTAGATATGAATAACCTCTGTTGGTAAATTCTTGAGGAAGCATGTTTCAGTTTCAACCAAAAATCTCAATGTGTTTTTTGACACTTAAGAAATGCATATACTAAAGTTACCAATCGTGAGCTGGTCGTCATATTTGTGTCCTTGATTTGAGGGTCTAGGGTCATGGCCAATGATCTGTTCAGAGCTATCTCCATTTGATGCCTCGTACAGTTCACAGTACTGCTGTCCCACCATCCATCAGTGTACCATCCGAGTGTGATGAAGACATACAGTGGATACACCTTGTTCTGATGGTATGCCTTATATTTAGAAAAAAGGACCAGATGTGGCATTACAATAGTTTCCATACTGCTTGAAAATTGGTAATGGTAATGGATTAGGTTAACAGAAATGACTCTCATCCCCAGGTCTCCTCACCTCGCACAGAACTGGTATGATGTCATCCACATACATAGCGAGGTAGATTATCCTCGATTCTGTGTTCTGTGCAGAACATTGATGACATGTAATGGTATTCATACTAGCATGCAACCTAATAACTACACAAAATAGAAATGATTGCCATAACTTGAAGTCATATACCCAACACATCACTAACTGCAAAGTATAGACAAGAGACCTGCACTGAGAAAGTCTGTGGTCTGGGGAGGAGATCACAGAGTGAACTGACTCTCAACCCCACCCCTCCCCACATCAACAGGCCTAGTGAAGCACTAGCAGAGAACACAATACCAATAACTGGAAGCGCTGATAGGCTGTTTATTGTTGAATGGCTAAGATCACGTTTATGCTTCAATGGCTTTGAGTGGCTGCCAAGTAGTAGTGGGGTGGCAGCGTTTAGTATTTTGTTGCACTATAACGTTTGTTCTGACCAGTACTGCATTATGGCTTCTGAGCTAATAATCATGCTTATGTGTTTATGGGTAATCCAGGACACTTTCACTTTCCCTATTTAACCCCCTCCCCCTTTAAAAACCTTGGTTTGTTTCACAGGTTTCCTTTCTGACTAGCTCAAACAAACCCACATACATGCGCACACACATGCACACACATACATGCACACACATGCTCACACATGCACACACATACACACACACACACACACACACACACACACACACACACACACACAGGCATGGATGCTTACAAATGCATGTCCATTACTGAGGATAGCATCCAGGGTGTTGGTGGCTCTGGGGTCACTGGAGTATGAGACTGAGGTGAAGTTATGGTGAGGACTAAGTTGCTCCAATGATTCCAGGAGGTTCAGAGTCTGTGTGAGGTACAGACCATATCAAATTCATAACTATACCTCACACTTGTCCTCAGTGAAGTTTAGGAGGCTAAGCTCAGCATCTCCCAAGATAATTAGGCACATGGAATAATTTATCTCTTCGAAGAATTTTTTTTACTTCACAAAATACACTAAGTATTAGACATGATTGCATTGGGGAATAAGACTGCTTTACCAATCTTAAAATAATAGTGTCCATTTACCCTTACCAATTTTCCATTATGCAAATGTTGTGAATGTCATCATTTAGCACAAATGTCACATCACACTCCACCTCCTTGGCCCTCCCACGCCACATTTCTTAGCTCCTCTTTTGTTCACACCTTTGGTTCCTCCCACACACTAGCTCCAAATTCTTGAATACATACAGAGATAGATAACAGACCTGCACGAATAGGTGAAACTCCAGATTAATAGCATGAAGCTTTGTCCAATTGAAGGTGTTCAGAATTTGTATGAAGGCTTGAGAGAAGAGGATGTCATTG
Organism: Ephydatia muelleri; assembly: GCA_013339895.1. Taxonomy (NCBI): domain Eukaryota; kingdom Metazoa; phylum Porifera; class Demospongiae; order Spongillida; family Spongillidae; genus Ephydatia; species Ephydatia muelleri. The sequence continues at coordinate 6,954,994 of JABACO010000013.1, forward strand.
GGAAGAATTTGGAAGTATCGCTTGAATTTAGTTCTGTCTTCTGCTTCAGGTGTTGACGAGTCACATGACAACTGGTTAGATTGAAACATCATGTTATTTTGTGAAGTTAAAGGGAGTAGATGAGTGTATCTAGAAACCCCACCATGCAAGGGATGGGCTTGAAAGTCTATGTTCATTTAAAGGCTCAGGGTTCAGTGGCTTTAACCGATTACTGCTGAGATATGGATGTGTTTACTGCACCAAACAATTCTTCAAAACCCTTTGAAGATTATACAAATTTGAAGTGCTTTTATGTTCGTGGCTTCAGTTTATATTATTGAAAGCTTCTTTGTATTCCCCTTTTGTGTCATGTTTGACAACTTTACTTTTGTTAAACAAAATATATTTCGCATTAATCAGTTAAGGGGTGGAGCATGATGAAGGGGGTGGAGCATGATGAAGGGGTGGAGCATGACAGGGTCTAGTCTCCTGACTAGGTCAGTATTGAGTGATGACACCACAATGCTTGAGATGATCCTTCGCCTTTGCATTCCTATTCAAGGCTTTTCATTGGTTAGTATATGATGCACTACAAGATGACACACAAGAAGACTACTTAATAATCAAAAGTGAAAAATAAACGTAATCATCATCAGAGATAATATATAGAGGGATTGGAAACGGGCCCACTTTTCACGCATTAGAGCGTACCATCCGCACCTGTACTCGAACCCACAACCAACAAATCTTATGCGTGTACACAAATAGGGCAATTATCGTTATAGGATAGCGATGAGTAGCTAATTGCGTTGTAACCCGCTGTAGACTGCAAAATGGACTAGCAAGTTAGAAACAACCATAAAACCATCACCTTTGACACAATACAAACCGTAACGTAGTCGCGCGCTAGATATAAAAATATTTGGATGCTACAATATGAACCAAGAGCTACAAGACAGCGTCAGATTTAGCGATCTAGCTTACACGATAAAGGCTACAACTGTCCCACAAAATTACCATATCCAATGTTCTGTTGGAGCGGTTCTGAGCACTGCTGTTGCAGACAAACAAAACCACGCAACAATTTAACCATCTTGCACGCTATAAAGCCATTTTCAAACAGAATAGACCATCGAATCGTTAGATACTGTCCCACAAAATACGGCGCTCCGGAAAAATCGCAATTTTGGCCTAGCTGCGCGGGAGAGGGAACCTTCGCACGCACGCACGCACGCACGCACGCACACACACACACACACACACACACACACACACACACACACACACACACACACACACACACACACACACACACACACACACACACATACATACCCACACAAACACACCCACCCCTTCTCCTCATAGCGTAATCATACCAGACCCATCCTCCTTTCTTCTCCGCCTCGATGTCTCATCTTCATACCTATATGTCAGAGTGGGACCTAGTATCCCTATGATGGCTCAATTTTCCGAAACCAACCAACTCTCCCCTGCGACGACGACCCTATTCACCTGAGTTAGGTTGAAGAAGTAGCTGACTTCAGCCGTTTTGATTGTGGAATCATCGCAGCCCCCTCCGATGAAGCCGACCTTTGAAGGTCTACTCCACGCAATGTCTTCAAAGAAATGCGTCAGCGTCACAATCTGGTCGCACTGGAATTACGTACGTGTTAATTGTAACAATTAAGTATTCATTTTCACTCTTGCGCACGGCGATCACACCCTGCTGCTGTGAGACAAGAGACAAATGCGTTACGCTCACCTGGGAGTTGGTCAAACTATACTGCAATCTGTACCCGGGCAGAATATCTCCTGCGTTGATAGTGTCCACGGCTATTTGGATTCCCGGGATGGCATCTTTGGTGACGTAGTCTCCCGAAAAGCTTAGCATCAGACCCAGCGTGAGGGGAGTTCGGGTGTCTCCCGGGGCAACGGTGCTAGGGTAGATGTGATCCTGCCCTTCCAGATCGCTGCTAGTCGACTGGAAGGCTACCACAGACGCTTCGTTGAGAACGGTGAGAAAGCAGAGTATAGCGTAGACGACACACGCGGGATGAACCACCTTAGGCTCCATTTTCGCTTTTGTGCAAGAAAAGAATGTTGTGATTGGACTGGTTTACTGCAGTATACATAGCCTGCAATTTGTAAAACACCTATAGTAAGACCGGTCCGGACCCCGAATATTTCTCCGCTATACATGTAGTACCGGCAATCGTAAATTAGAGACGTATAAGGAAGCAGCAAAGAAGAGTGTTGAAAGAGTTGTATTACATAATAATATTCAATATTAATGTTCATATTTCTTTACGAGTTAATGAATATGGAACAGCTCTTATCTAAGAAGTTAACACTTTGCAGTCAACAACATATTGATCAGTTGTTTCCTTCTCATATATTTGCTAATTAATTTTTCTTGCAACGCGCAACACTTTTTTTTGGCACAACGTGTGTACCGTAATAATTGGCTTTGTCCGCGGTAGAGTGATAATCCAAGGTTTGCTTGTGTACGTGTGTGTGCGTGTTATTGTTCGGTCACTATTCCAATGTCCATTTCCTGGCTTAACTCTCTAGGAAGCTTTCAAGCACCTTTCTCAGCGGAGAAGGCTGTAAGTAAAGGATAAAGCATCAACGCTTTTAGAAAAGAAAGCAGATAAGAAAATGATTCCACAATAGGGTGTGTAACCTCCCCTGCATAATGAAAATCGATTTTTCCGAATACTTTTAAAACACTAATCGATTTTTCAGGTTTTTGTGGATCTGAAAATCGATTTTTCCGAATAGTTTAAAAAACAAAATCGATTTTTCCGAATAGGTTTTGCCAAATTTCCTGCCGAATACCTAGGTTATTCAGGTTATGGTGCTTGCGGAGTGCACACTGAGAAGATAATTTATGTCTGCACAGAAATCCACCTGGTCTCGCACCAAACTAGAGCTATGCATGTCAGTTGAAAACACAGAGACACAAAGGCCTACAGCAGCATGTGTTTGTCATGTAGAGTTTAATAAATTGTATGTCTTTACCAGGTACTTGTACATATCAATAGTAATGTAAACCTAACCATCCAACACTAACCACTGAGACCAGACATCACCATTAAAAACTCACCCCACATCACGTACAATAACGTACTCCACTTACAATCATCCCTCAACACTCCATTCACGTTCTCGCTATAAATGCATATCAAATTTCCCATTAGTACAATTGCGTAATGCTCTCCAATTCCTACACATAACGCAAACAGAGCGCGCATACTTACTTGAAGTGGGTAAGAAGTCTGACATTCTATTTCACTCGCTAGCGCAATACTCAGATATGTACCACTGTACAATAAAACAATGCAATACTAGTACTACATAAATGTATTGCTACTACATATAAACACAACTCGTGGCATATATTAATGTACTTACTTGAAGAGATGATACACTCTGTATATATTGTATCCCCAATTGATGCGCATTAAATATTTAGTATTATATTTACTCAATACCTATCAAATTCTGTATGTATAAATAGGAAAAACAACAGTGACGTATGTTTATATATAATAACTCTAATTATGAAATACTCTGTTGAAAATCATATCCGGATATTAGGATAAAACGGTATTCGAATAATGGGCGAATTGTCGATGCTGACGACGAATACCTAAGTACCTCCGAATGGAGAAACATAAACCGATTATTTCGAATAGATAAAATTCACTAATCGATTTTTCCGAGTAATGCTAAATTGCTATTCGAACGGATAGGTTATTGCGAATATCCGAATAACCCGAATAACCTGATAACCGGTTACACACCCTATTCCACAACAATTGTGTCAAGAAACAGGCAAGATCATACTGCTGAAGGATTTGTCCAACATTGTCACAGCTAACAAGAGCGGGAAGTCTAGAAATGATTTAAACAGTACTGTCACACTACATATGGTTAACTTTCATGCAGTTTTGTTTTGGTTATGTTTTGGTGTATCATTTAATATACAGTTTTCAATGCAGGTGCTAGCGTTGAGGTGCATGTACTCAGACGAGAAAAAACTTTAAAGGGACTCTTTATGGAATGAAGGACGCATATCCAGAGCTCGTTTGCTTTGATGCTACTTACAATTTGCTTGAATTGGATTTTCCAGTATACCTCATGCTGTGATCGAACAAATACACACACCATATCCAGAAATGAGCGGTCAAAGGGAAAGCTAATTAATTCGCGGTTTGCGAATCACCGAATATTCCCGTATAACTTCCCATAGACATGTATGGGGTACTTTAATACCAAGCACACCAGATTTTTCTCAGCATTTGCCAAAGGGGATTGTTAGTACACTACATTTGCCATGATTTTTAGTGGGGTCGCCGTATTTTTCCTATTTAAGGCGTCGCTTCCCTAGGATTGTCATAACATTGTCCTCAACGTACACGTAGTCAATGGGTGCGTTTTCTCATTACAAATTCTATGACCATTTGTGTCGATACCTTTACGATTCGCCAATTTGCCAAAGGAAAAACATGTAGCTAGTACATCGAAGAACTATAATATATATTGAAAATTGGGTCTTTGTATTTAAAAATCGGCTTCCATAATTGAAAGAAGTATCCTATATCGAATCGGATTGTTGTCTCCGTCTCGTGCCCTCAAAATCGACTCACGCGCGGGACAAGGCAAATTAGTATCTCCCTAGCTGTACCAGTTTTATACAGTATGAAATCGGGCCTGAAATCGATTCTGCACGCCTCCTAGCGCTACGTAACAAGGTTTGTTGCTACCAGTTGAGTAGCCTACATATAAATGTACGTTATCGTACCCATACGTTCCGGATCTTTTGTAAACATCGCCGGGCCCATTTCATAATTGTATTGCTGTTAGGCTGTTACGTTGGTAGTTTATAATTATCTAAGTAACTGAAGTACAACTACTAGTATAGGTGTGGCCGGAGCTACTATTGGCCCCAATAGTAATACGGCTACATGCATGTGTTTTAATTCTAGAAAATGCGCACCGATTTATCGAGTATCAAAGAAGCAGTGGCGTGGTGGCTATTTATTGGCTGGGGGGGCACTCGCATATTTTGGCGCCCCCCCCCCCCCCCCCCCCCCCCCCCGGCGCAACCGCGCAAGCTACGCTCGTACGTATATGAGTATCAAATATGTAAGTACATGCGTGCGCATGCGCTAACTGAACAATCAGTGCACGTGCGATGAACGTTGACATTGAGCGTCTATATTGTAATTACACATAATACAATAGCATGGAGGGTGGAGGGGGTGAAAAAGGGGGGGGGGGGGGGGGGGGGGGGGAGCCGGGAGCGTCTCACAGCCTTTGTTCCAACGAGTGATTGCCGATTCAATCACCATGGTATGAATTACGTATCGGAAGGAAAATAAATTGTTACAAACTTTCAGTTGTTGGCGCCCCTTGTGCTCGGTGGCGCCCCTATTTTTAAGCCCCGCAGGGGGGGCAATTGCCCCCCCCGGCCCCCCCTGGCCACCACGCCACTGCAAAGAAGCTGATAGCAGCGTCAACGGCGTGGTAGCGTATTTTATTCTGCTGTCTGGCGCTGCGTTGCAACATCCACCACCAGCAAAACGCCGTTGCAATCTTTCAGGTGAAATAAATATAAAATGCATGTGCAAGGCAATGACTTACGTAGGGCTAGGCATTGCACATCTCTCAACTTGATAATTGCAATAATGTCAGTCATTTCTTACCCTGCACTGCATGCTTTGTGTTTTATTGTAATATTTAGCTACCTTGCGTACTTACATGTATATTCAGTTACCGCTGTGAAGGCACTGTAGCTAGTGTACTCATGTGAAGGCACCATAGTTATACGGTGTGACTATTTACAAATGGTTTATTGTGTCAGTGTGGTATGTAGCAGGCTTTGTCAATGTAATGTATGCACATGTGCATATGGACATATGTATAAAGTTGGCAACGGACTCAAACGTGAATGTTGTGCATGTGTTGTCGACTGCATCACAGTGAAACTTATTAGTGAACAATTTGAAATAAATCACAAGATGACCGCCAATGTATGGGCGATTACTCGATATGACACAACACGCAAGCACTAAAACGCATCACACAGATCAAACAAACTCTCAGACATTCTCTGCAACCATTCTCTGCTACATGTACCAATGTAAAGGTCTTGTTGATAACAATGAATACAATAGTTCAAGGGATGGTATACAAATAGTGCATGCTCATACAAGTATGCATATCTGTGTATGTGTAAACAATTAATTTTTTGTATGTTTGTATTGTATGTGTGTATGTGTGTTACATATGGACAACATTTCAACAGCCCTTTGCTGCGGCAGAACACACATGGCTGAGTTATCTTGAGCCTGAATACCACAAATGCAACAGTGAAAAATGTGAAGCCAGAACAGAGTAAGGCTGTTTGTGTATGTGTGTGTGCGTTACCAGTGTGGTAAGGGAGTGGCTCAAACATGGCACTGATCTTGGTGAACACACACACACACACACACACAAACACACACACACAAACACACACACACACCACACACACACATGATGTGATATTGTGGTCAATTAGTTATGGCATGTGCAAATGGGAGGGGCTGTGTTTGTGTGTGTTGCCTGTATTGTGACAAATACACATGCATGTACACACATGAGGCTTCTGTAACTTCTACTGTAGACAACTAAAACATATCTAGCAAATTAACCCTCCTTTCCCCCCTGATCTTGGTGATAGACACACACACACACACACACACGCACACGCACACACACACACACGCACACACACACACACACACACACATACACACACACATACACACACACATACACACACACACACAAGCACACACAAGTACATACATGTACAAGCACACACACATATACACACAGTTTGGGGTGTGTATTGTGGGCGGGTCGATGTTACAGGGGGTCACGTGATATACTCTGCTGTGTAGTGTTGTTGCTGATGTGCTGATATCTTTGAGCAACCAAGTCCCCGATCCTTGACTACGCGCCATACGCGAAACACATGTGTACGAAGCTTCTAAAATCATTAAAACATCCATAGAAAAGCAGGCCTTCATTCCATATTAGTGATTTGGTGCTTATTGTGTAGTGTAGTGCTATTGTGAAGTGCCTCTAATACGGTGCTGTGCCTGTGACATAGTGCTATGGTGCAGTACTTGTGAAATAGTCATGGTGCAGTGACTGTGAAGTGGTGCTAAGGTCAGTGGTGTACAGTTGTAGGAAGCATGGGGCCCATTGCCACATTCTTATTTTTGTCAAAGTGGCCCCCCCCCCCTCCCACCTTTTAATATCATCCTATGTGCTTGATGGTGCTGTATAGCCATGGTGCTGTGCTTGTGAAGTACATGTAGCTATGGGTCTGTGCTTTTGAAGAAAGTTTGGTGTAGTTGAATGTGAACACTAAGCTTACATGTACATGTATTACCATTCAGCTGCTAGGCTTATGTAAACTTTCCAGTGGCCCAGTCCTGCCATACACAAGTAGCAATAATATTCACTGCCACCATATGCAAGGCTTCAGAGCTTAGAAGTATCAAGGGCATTGGAAAGTTTTCTATTGCTTTGCACTTTTCAACACACACATGCACACGCATGCACACACACATACACACATATGCACACACACATACACACATATGCACACATGCACACGTGTATACATACATACACACATGCACACACAATCAGTATGTACCGGTACAGAAATGGTGTGGGAACAAGTGTACGAAAAGGAAAAGTAAAAATTTATGTAACGTGAAATTTTAATAGTAATAAAATTATAACCTTACAAGCCTGATTTTGCTGGATGCTGTCCCATAGGTACATGTAAGATAAATATAATATTCATTTGTGCAGCTCAGAGGTCAACAACAAAAGGGCATTGTTTGCTATGTAAACTGAGGTTATCTTAGCTATTGAGCTAGACATGTACATGTACCAAGTTCTAAGAAGCAAACACTATTGACGTACATGTAGTACCTACATGTGCATGTATGTGGCATGGGCCTTTTGTGCCTGATGCCATAAACTTTACAATCAAGTACATGTACATGATGGGAGGGGGGTGGAGTGTGCTTTGGGCCTCATGCAAAACCTTTGGTTAGTGGTAGAGGCATTTACGTCTGATGCATAAAGTCCTGGTACTTTTAATTTTTTCTAGGGTTCAATATCAAGAGTTGTGTTAAAAGTCTGTTTGGAACTGTTTCTATGGAGATGAGGCGAAATATTACTCGAGGACACTCCTGTATCTGGTTTTGTACTGGGGAGAGCAGCACCAGGATCCCAATGCTGAGACTGACCATCCGGAGTGTTCAACACCTCCAGGGATATCCACCTTAGGCTCAACAAATTTACTTAAATACCCCTACGTTCCACTGTACTCAGCTGGCATGCACTTCTTCATCAAGCAAACCAGATGGGCAGGTGTGTTTAGTGTACCAAAGGCAGGCAGTTCTAGCAATGGAGGCCTACAAATAATGCTGCCACTGTTCCACTCACCCCTCTTCCACTTCAAAGTTGGGACGCCACTTGCATCTAAGAACTTCCGCTCCACCTTCCTATCCCTGGTATGGTGGAGCAATGTGGCTACAATCCAGCCAAATACAACACTCGCATTGGTGCAGCCACTTACAGTAACTGCTGACACCATTCAGAAGTACATATGGTGCAGCCACACTCATTGTTAGTAATAGCAATAGCAGAAGAGGACAAATTGTGTATGTTTAAATGCACATTACATGTTTGCACTAACCACACACTGTGCAGATACAGGGGAGGGGTTTGGGCCTGTGCCAGCAAGCATTGGCATAACATAGAAGGGGGGGGGGGGGGGGGGGGGGGGGGGGGGGGGGGGGGGGGTGTATAGTATGCTTTTAACCTGATGCAGAGGTTTTGGCCTAGTGATAGACTGATCAGCGCTACAGAGTTTACACAAAACTTTTCTTTAAAAGAAAAAAAATGAAAGCATTGGGATAGTGCTATTCCATTGAAGCCCCACGAAGGTGATTTGCATTAAAATTAAAGCGTTTTACGTGTAGTTACTGACTCTGGCCTGGCCATACACATGTATGCAGACAAAGATTCAAAATACGGCACGTGCAGATTTGATGTTAATCGATCTAGGTAGGGCTGAAATGCCTACGTAGGTCGCAACTGTACTGAAAAGTGCCATTTGCAAATATCTATGTTTTGTATCAGTGCACGTGCCTATTAGCCTTCGCGCTTCATTCATCGAGCTGCAAGCAGGCTAAACGAACACGATAAGGAACACACTATATAGGTCAAAAGTGTCCATGACGATCGACATCATAGTGTCCCTCTTGGCAGTCGAGACCTACGGTACTAGCACAGCAATTCAGGGCTTTGATTCCGGGCCCGTGACAGCACGCAATATCACCCGGAAGAGCGTGCTTCCGAATTTTGCGCGCCATGTGCTCTCGAAATCGTGAGTGGACCGATTTCATACGAATGATTTCTCGGTCCCGGAGGATTATTTGTATGCGCACGGGATAATTCGAGAGCAACGTCGCGCGCGAACGTGCAATTGTGTACGTGACCGAGGAACCTACCGTGTACGCGCAATATAGAACTATCGTATGACGTAAGGAAAGTTAAATATACTAGTTAATACTATCCTTATTTCTCAGGTTATTGATCACATAGTCAAAAAATTTAATGTTTCAAGTTTACAAATATGAAACATAGAAAGTTGATAAGAGAACAAACCTGTTCGTAGAAAAGAAAGCATAACTGAAACAACACTTTTACCCAAAAATGGCCTTACCTCCCAGTAGTTGATGGGTAACATCTGACTTCAGGTCTTTCTTTAGAATAGTTCACTGCTGTCAACCCAAATGCACGTAGAATACACCGCCATTTGAGCGAAAGGAAAAGGGTAACAATAACGAGGTGCTGTTACATCACGTACGTTTTAGCGCTCTTGTTCAGCCAGGATGTTTCAGGTAGATCAAGGAATCCAACATTTCTGCCATAATGCAGTAGAGAACACCATTATTCTGTTCCCCACGTTACGCCTTGGAAGCTAGCAAACAAAGTGCCACACAAAAACACGTAATTGACAGCTCACCTCGTAGCCGGCCGTTCTTTCTAACCAACAACCTGCCTGAATTGCTTCGCAGAACGTTATCCCAATACACAATTTCCTGACAAGCAAAGCTTTCAATTCAAAACGAGCGTAGGCTAAAGGTAACTCACCTGGCTTTCATTTGACGATTTTGGAATTAAATGGCACCTCTCTGACTTACAGTGGAAGATGTAGTGTTCCACAGCGGTCATACATCCTATCAAAAAAAACATTCTGTGGAGGCATACTTACCGAAAATAATCATCACGTGATTCACGTGGCTGCTATAAAATGCATCCCGCATGCGTCGTCATGATGTTTTACTAATGACATGGCGATTGCAGACCTCGCCTGCTGAGAGCGTGAGGCATTCTGAAAGACATTTCCATAATGGGAGGTTGGAGTTGGAATCCTAAGCCTTTGTATAAATGATATGACAAGCGGCCGTTCATAAATTACGTCACCTATATGGACCCCTCTTATACTGATGTATGCTTCATGTATACATCGTCACACTGGCTGCTACCACCCTGCATGCTGGGGACCCTTCGAAGTGACGTAATTTATGGATGGCACCAAAGAAGACACCGAGAGAACGAGGTACATTCTAGCGATAGATTGTTTGCGTGCCCCGCCTCTTTATACGATGCATATAATAAGTAACATCACGCAGCAGAACATATAATATAGTCTTCAGGGCAAGCTGAAGCATAAACCATCGTCCAAGAAATATATAAAAATGCATTTCTTCATAAAAAATAACCAAGGCATTGACTGACCGCTTTGGTCGCCTCAGCTAATGCTCATACCATTCTGAGTCGTTCTTACACCTTGTGCAGCAGGTGGATGAACTTTGTGTGTAATTGTGTGTGGTTATATACTTGTGTAGCACTGTATTCAGAACCAAGTCAACAATATGAAAAACTATTCATTAACATGACTCTGATAGGTGAAAAGATTCTTGATGTATTTCCAGTGAGTGCTGCATAGGTCATTAGAAGACCAGCGGGGGTGATGTCTCATACCAATGTGAAGATTACTGGACAAACCTTGTGTCACATACAATGAAATGTAGTGATACTCACGTCAGTATGTATATCATTATTAGTGACAAACGACTCACCTGATAGCCACACCCTTCAGAATCACGTGACCCTCAGAAGACCATTGGGGCGATGTCTCATACCAATGTGAAGCTTACTGGACAAACCTTGTGTCACATACAATGAAATGTAGTGATACTCACGTCAGTATGTATACTATTATTAGTAACAAACGACTCACCTGATAGCCACACCCTTCAGAATCACGTGACCCTCAGAAGACCATTGGGGCGATGTCTCATACCAATGTGAAGCTTACTGGACAAACCTTGTGTCACATAGAAGAAATGTAGTGACACTCACGTCAGTATGTATATCATTATTACGACTCACCTGATAGCACACCCTTCAGAATCACGTGACCCTCAGAAGACCATTGGGGCGATGTCTCATACCAATGTGACACTTACTGGACAAACCTTGTGTCACATACAATGAAATGTAGTGATACTCACGTCAATATGTATATCATTATTAGTGACAAACGACTCACCTGATAGCCACACCCTTCAGAATCACGTGACCCTCAGAAGACCATTGGGGTGATGTCTCATACCAATGTGACGCTTACTGGACAAACCTTGTGTCACATACAATGAAATGTAGTGATACTCACGTCAGTATTATTAGTGACAAATGACTCACCTGATAGTCACACCCTTCAGAATCATGCTCAGAAGACCATTGGGGCGATGTCTCATACCAATGTGAAGCTTACTGGACAAACCTTGTGTCACATACAATGAAATGTAGTGAAACTCACGTCAGTATGTATATCATTATTAGTGAAAAACGACTCACCTGATAGCCACACCCTTCAGAATCACGTGACCCTCAGAAGACCATTGGGGTGATGTCTCATACCAATGTGAAGCTTACTGGACAAACCTTGTGTCACATACAATGAAATGTACCATAGATTATTTAGACATCTATGAATGTACTGAGTGATACATATTTCCGTGTGTATACCATTATTAGATCTAGGGACAAATTACTCACCGAAGATAGCCACACCCTTCCGAATCACATCACCCTAGGAAGACCACTGTGGTGAGGCCTCAGACCAATGTGAGTACATACAACTAGCTATAGCCTTGTTCTGACCCCTGAGCGACAACGAGTGCACATTGTTTTCGGTTTCAGGCATTAGAAAACTAGCTTTTTTTGACCTCACATACCTTAATTAAAAATTCGTGGGACCTGTCCTCTACTGCAGCTGTAGCCTCGGCGTGTTGTAAACTTAAAAGAGGTATTCGAATTCAAATTCAATCATACGTGAGGAGAGGGTTAAATGGCCGTTTAATGATATTCCCGTACAGGATTGGGCGGTGAAGTTTTAAAAATAATGGGACTACGTTAATCGTGAGTGCACGCTTTGTGATATGCACGGATGCATGATTGAATACGTAGTTTGTAATCACCCGCGTGCGGACGGCCGAATTGCTGTGTAGTCTGGGACTATCGTACTTTTGTATCAGGCCAGAAGCTGGCAGTAACCATATCGGGCTCTCCCTCGCTCTTTCGTATCAAAACGCTCGGCCTCCCGCCCCCCCCCCCCCCCCCCCCCCCCCCCCCCCCACATTGTCCGGTTATTAACAGCATATTAGTATTATAGTTAAGTTCTATCTTCAGCTAAATTAACTTACTGTGCATATATTTATTCTCCATTTTGTTCAATGAATATCAATATTAGTTGAAGAATTCTGGCGGATGACGCAAGGCATTACGCAATGACATATTTTGATGAATAAATTATGCGCGGTATAAATTAATTTTTTGTCTTGATTTTAGTTCAAGAATGGTTAATGGAATAATTTTTTTAAGTACATATGTCATGATCAGACCGATTTATAGGACAATTTACAAGTGTTTAAAATTCAATTTGAAATAAAAAGCAAGATGACCGCCTATGTATGGGCCATTTCTGGATATGCTTACACAAGCAATTCATGACACGGGGTCATATCTAAAGCTGAAGGAATTTATCTGCTGTATTTGAATTCAAAGTATACTATTCCGTTGATTCTGTCAGCTGATTAACCCATATACATGCTGCTGGTACTGCAGAAAATTGATCTTCAAATACCGGTACCGGTACTATAGCAGAGAAATATTCGGTACCGGTACCGGTACCGGTACTCTAGCCACAGCGTTTGTAAGAATACTTCAAAGCTTTGGCGCTCGGCACCGCCCACTCCGCTTTAAAATTTCTGGATCCGCCCCTAGCGATTGTCTAAATTTCTGTGACGCTCATGACAGTCTCAACGTAAGTACTTCGCTAATTTTCCATGACGTATTTCGCGCGAAACTCCACAGCGGTCACATTTTTCGTAACGTACCTCGCGAAACTTAAGATGGTCATGTTTAACCCGCCTCGCGAAAATCATGGGGGTTGTTCGGACACATACGATTTTCTTTTTCTTTTCCATATGGGCAGGTATACGTAAATATTTCACACCTATGTATTTCGAATACTTGTCTCTGCGCTTTCGTGATCAGGATTCTCAAGTACGCACACAGAACACACATGCGTGCGCGCGCACCATACACCCACGCACACACACATGCACACACGCACACACACACACACGCACAGAGTGTAGCAGCGTAAAAACAGACACACTAGAAACCAGAGGTTCAGCCACACCGACACAATTGCAGGAAGGCACAATAGTGATCAGAATTAATATCATTGCAGACAGCATGCATGATTTTTACATCTCAGCAGGGGCGGATCCAGGAATTTAGGAAAGGGGGGGTCTGATAAATATATTCACAACTGGGGGGGGTATGGGAGGGGGCGTGCCCCCTCCCGTGACAGCAAGGGTGTCTGGGGGGGGGGGGGGGGGGGGGGGGGGGGGGGGCGCTGATAGCTCCCCCAGTGGGGTCTGGGGCGAAGCCCAGCCGCTCTTTTGCTTTTGCGTTTATTTAGCATGAAATTCACAGTGATATCCGATACATATACATCACGCGATATCCGGATTCCTAGAGCCTGCATGGATAGCGACGAGAAAACTCTTCATTCTTCACAATGTCATGGTTCCTACAGCTCAGCAATTAAATTCGTAACGCAAAGCTTTTGTCAATTTGCGACCGAAGCGCGCACGTGGCCACGCACCAGCGGTCTATAAACGACTCATGTATGTTTTACTATAATATTAGTATTGTTAGTTTATTTACTCTATAGCTATCTGTTTTCTGAAGAAAAGAATCTGAGATCCATCCCATTCACGTCTTTTGATCGCTTACCTCAATTCCTGCTCACACGCACCATTCGATCGATCGCGCGATTAAATATTTCGTTAATACAGAGGATTTAATTAGATCGATATAGACCTCGCTTGGCTAGAACGATGTGCATTCTTGCAAATCCATTGACGGTAACATGCATAGATTACAGTATGCATTACGTCATTCTTCAAATAGTAAAGGGGGGGTCCGGACCCCTTGGACCCCCCCCCCCCCCCCCCCTAAATCCGCCCCTTGTATGCATACCTGTTTGTTGAAGCTGCTGCCCAGCCTGAAGGGACACGCTATAAGCACTTTGCCGCTAAGAATGTGAAGTGTGATGAGCAAGGTAGGGTTTTTTTCTCACAGTAGGGTCAACTAACAATAAGGTTTTAGGTTATCTGTCTCATTAAGTACTGAAAAAATAACTAAAAGTAAAAATTACCGATAAGCTCAAAACCTTATCAGTAGTTGACCCTATCCCACACTACCTACATGTACCACAGGCTCCATGGATTTTAAGAGACATATGGAACGTTCTATACGAAAATGGGTCTTGTGGATTTTATTTTATAACATAAAATTTAAATCGATACATGGGAAAGTTTCCGATAAAAGGGACCTAGCGTGTATTATAAAAAAGCATAATAAAAATGCCTTACGTTTGAAATGCTATAACTTCCGAAGGGTTAACGCTATCGTCTTCCTATTTTCAGCACTTCATACTACACCATTTCTCTATGGTAAAATACATTTTGGGATCTTGAACATGCTCCATGCCAGTATCGCGATGTCCGATACTCCAAGGGGTTCAAACCCGCCATAACTTTCTGTAGGAGTAATCAAATCGCTTCAGATTCGGTTTGTAGGTGGAGAGGTCCTATATCTATCTATTTGTTCTGTTCGTTAATTTTTATGCAATCCGTTACGGAGATACAGTTGAACAAACTACGTGCACATTTTCGCGCTCGTTTCGCGCCAATGATTTGGGCAAATTGCGCTCCGCTCAATGTATGGGGAGGCGGGGATTATTACATTGGCGCGAATCAAGCGGGAAAACGTGCACGTAGTTTATTCAACTGTATCTCCGTAACAGATGGCATAAAAATTAACGAACAGAACAAATCGATAGGTATAGGACCTCTCTACCTACATACCGAATTTGAAGCGATTTCATTACTCCTACAGAAAGTTATGGCGGGTTTGAACCCGGTGGGGTATCGAACGTTGCAATACTGGCAAGGAGCAAGTGCAAGATCCCAAAAAGTATTTTACCATAGAGAAATGATGCAATATGAAGTGCTGAAAATAGGAAGACGATAGCGTTAACCCTTCGGAAGTTATAGCATTTCAAACGTAAGGCATTTTTATTATGCTTTTTTATAATACACGCTAGGTCCCTTTTCTCGGAAACTTTCCCATATCTTCAGTTGGGAGAAAGATATACTGTCTTGTGCTTGCGGCAAGACTCAAGAATTGAACAAATAAAAACTTTACAAGCCAGAACCAAGGTATAGGAATATCTGTTGTGTAAAAACATTTAAGGAGTGAATAATGATCATACGTTTTAGCTGCTATATAGGAGGAATGTATGTGTTTTCTTGACAGGTATACATGGATTTAATCCAGATGTGAATTTTTATTTTTGGTACATGTTGCATCGGGTTGTACATGAAAATGTCCATCTAGGCTGCAATTTAACCCCCTGCTAACCAGTGGCCTCACTAATTTTGGAACAGTGGTACAATCCTTATTTTGGAATGGCAGTGGGCCCAACTCAATCATTAGAAAGTTTCTATGAACATATAGTATTTAGTTCATGTGAAATTTGATATCGTTTTTGTGTTTCAGAGCTACACAACTAGAAAAATAAAGTTGGGACACTGAGTTGTGGACTACTGTAAAATTGAGGCACAGACACATCTTTGGGAGTTTAGTACATTTGCCTTTGTGGTTCTGATACTGGAAATTTGGTCTGCCATAATTTTGGTACCTGACCAAAATATCGCTGAATGATTTGGTCCGGGCAGACCATTATTATTTTTCCAATAATTTGCTCTGGTTTGAAAAAAATGGTCCGGGTCTTATTTTTATTAATTTTCGATATGTGAACAACAGTCATTGTATGTTATGATTATAACTAGTACTTGCATGATATAAGATACATGAACTCTTTCATGAGCAACATAGCCATATTGCGCCGCAGGTACTATACTAAAGCCCCTTTGTTACCTAAACCATTAAGACTTTTGTAGTCAACAACACATTGATCAGAGGAAACGTTGGTCATATTAGCATAAGTTGCTTACAAATTACGTTTTTCTGCAATGCGCAACATTGCATGCACTACATGGTACCACAGTAATTGGCTTTGTCCATGCAATAGAGTTAAATGAACTATTCACAACCACAACACCAATTATACACTCTTGTTCAATACTTTTTTGGGTGGTCCTGCGCATCTGCATGGTACCATTCTTTGCATGCTGCACATTGTATCATTTGCCGACCATTGTTTGGCATTTGCATGTGCAATATATTCCCTACGTGACACTCTGCGCATCTTGAAGGAACCGCATCAGTTTTAACATATCAAATGCTTTCAATGCTTCCTCACTGATGTCTTTTTGGATGTACTTCACAAATGATGGGTCTCTACCAAAGCAAAGTTCACACCCATAGGCAATAGCAAATAGTCCAGTCATCTGAACCCAGCTGATACTGAACATTAATACATATTGGACTTCGATTTGCTGGAGTGCTAAAGATCTAAAGACCATATTCTTTGCAAAGACTTGGTCACCTTCTTATTCAAGCTGTTGTAAGCCCTGAGGGTTCCATGAGTGCAGCCTACCATTGCTTTGGTGATCCTATACATCCCAGCAATATCTGGACATTGAATATATTCAGTTCTTCTCTAGATATCAAAGCAGTTAATAAGCTGCAAGATTTGGTTTTGAAATCCTAATAAACGTGGAAAAGCGCCTTTCAGAAGTTGCATCCCAGCGTAAATGACTTTGTCATTCAGCCATCCACCAGTCATCAAAACATTCTTATCTTCCTCCAACATTGCTGTCTCTGTGGACCAATGAAATCAATACCAACCACTATACCAAGGAGCTTTAACATTGATTGGGCGCATCTCGGGTATGCCACTGGTTAACTTCCAGTTCATCCACTGGCATGCATCACAAGTTGTTAGTTGAAACCTAAGCAAAAATGGCCGCCTGATGTAACAATAGCTACAAGTTGTTAGCTGAAACGTAAACAAAAATTGCAAACTGTTGTTATCATAGTTACAGATCACGTGATGGTTACTCCATTTACCAGATACGTGCCCATGAACTGCTAACCCTCACTATCCTTCATCATTCCGTGCCACATAAAGTATTCATTTATCCTGCTTGCACAAATTCCTCGTTTGCCCATATGACACTTTCCATATCCATAATTCCATACATGCAGCCATCCAATAACTAGAGATCCAGCGAATGTTTTACACAATCTGAATAGCATCAAGAAAAGATCAGCTAGAACATACTCTAAATAGCAACCAAATGTACCCTACGTTATGAAACCAGCTGAATTAGCAAAAGAACATACTGTAAATAGCAACCAAATGTACCCTACGTTATGAAGCCAGCTGAATTAGCAAATATCCCTCGTGAAATATGAAATAGCTCATTCCACTCCATTTAATTTAACGCTTGTCAATTTCATTGAGCAGCTATGGTCTAGAACTGTGCACTTAAATATTCTCAATGAGCCAACGAGTACATATTTTTGACTGCAGGTGTCTGATTGTTGCTGATTGTTGCTGGTACACTTGCATGCAATAGCAGATTTAGTTTCAGAAGGACTGGGTATGTTGCTGAGAACAATTCTGAAAGTGGTGCAGTCCAAGTTGCTATGATGAGTACTGGTGATAGAGGGAGACCAAATTTTTGCTGCATTTTAAAGTTCCTCATATTCATATTGCATGACTGTTTAGCATCGGACAATAAAACGTAGAATACATGATGCTGGATTGTACGTTTTATTCTGTTTTATCGGATGAAATTGTAAGGAATGTATTTCAACAATTTCCAAACTCTGGATATCGAATGATGGTGGGCCACTTTCGGCATCTGAACATTCATGTGCAGCAGCAGGGAATCAGGGATAGACTTCACACAATTTCTCCAGCCAGTCTTGCTGTTAGGTGGAATGAAACAATCGTAAGATGGCTATGAGCTTATAAATATGGGTGCACTTCATTCATTTTTTGTTTTATGTATTCTCAAATCAGATAAATGATTTGCGAACGTGTAATGGAAGTGCACCCCTCCCTCCCTTCTCCCCTCCCTTGGTCCTCAGCTGTGCAAGTCTGGAGCACAATAAAGCTGCACCTGTATGGTCTCTGGTCGCATCTCAATCACCAGAGCTTCACGACAAATGTGGCACTATCCGATCCTCTCCCAGAGCCCACTGCCAGGATGGGCATATGTACTAGTGTTCTCTTCAGACTGTATTTGTGATAATGGCTTTCAGTGCCCATCCTTTAATACTGCTGCATATGTTGGGCATATAAATCGGTCATTATTTGTTATGTATATCCGGTGGAATGTGTTCTGATGTTATCTTTTGCTCCATGCCAGTAAGAGAATGAAACCCCTGTTGGGGGGGGGGGGGGGGGGGGGGGGGGGGGGGTGTTCACTCCTATGCACGGCTCAAAACTTTGATCAACCAGATCATGCAGGGGTTGCACTTTGCTGGAAAGCAACAAGCGATTTGTAAGCTACTTCGCACTTTCATGCAATTTGTACTCAACTGCCACACAAGTAACTCTATGTTTATCAAATACAACCAAATAAAATAAATGTATAATTATTAAAAGAAAAATAATAAATTTCTAATACTCTTGTTTGAATGAGGCTTTGAGATGGCACATTTGCACTTGTAAACAAATCTAATTAGTGCCAATGGGTTTTTATAATGATCTAACCTCACGAGAATAAGGTCAAAGGTGTTGTCATTCACAAGGTGATGTCCTTGGTCTCCGCCCACTCTTGAGCCAAGCTAAACATTACGTCACAGGCTTGCACACCAGTTGAGACTCCCAACACCATATGTACTCGGCACAACAGCTGTCTGCTATGATCACCTTGTATGGGAAGGAGTGTTGCTATGTGTATCTAAGCATCACAGATGTCACATGAGTTTATTTACTCAGGAACTTCTCAGGAAACAAGAGGGGAACTTCAAAAGCAATCTATGACTAGAAGTCAAGATATGAGCTTATAAATTTGGGTGTACTCCATTTTTCTGTTCTATGTACAGAGTGCAAATAAATGATTTGCGGACCATGTACCCTTCCTCTCTTCTTCCCCTCAGTCCTCAGGTGTGCCCATGCCGCACCTGTGTGAGGTCTCTGGCCTCACCTCAATCACCTGACAGAGGAGGTTCATGACAAGCATGGTACTATGTTTTGCCAATTCAATCCTTCCCCCCCCCCCCCCCCCAGAGCCCATCATTTGCCAGGACGGGCATCCCGTATTCAGCTAGCAGCATTTACAGCATACAATAACTGTGTGTATTGTTATGTACAATGGTATTGTCCTTCCTACAGGTAGCTGCTACTCACATGGTCAACAAGACGCTGCGTAACTGGAAGACTGAAATAATATATGACTTAGTAGTTCATTTCAGTACGTGTTCACTTCTTGTTTGTGGCAGAATTTTGAAGATGTAAATTCTCTCTAAACATCAATAAATTGGGGAAAAAAATTAATGAATAGTTACTGTGGTTCGTGAACGCGCATCGGGTGGCTTGAAGGAGAAAGAGATACGTTGAAAAGCGCTATCTTAGCATTGTATAATGCTGCAACACCCATACAGGTGACACCGATCATGGAACACTATACGGCAATAGCTGCGTTCGTTGTCCACCCTACTATCTTCTTGCCGAATACTATTGCTGGATGCATGAATTTCAGCATGCTTCTTGATATAGCCAGAAGAAACTAACATGTTTAACTTCGTCTGCGAGACACCGTTGATATAAGCGGTCGGGCTACTTTGTAGGCTTCAATCCTCTGATTTGATAGTATCATTGGATAGTAACATTACCAGGCAGACAGAAAGAGGTTGACTCCAGTGTGCTTTAAAAAGGCACAATTAACTCATGAAGAAAATAGCTGCACGGTTGCACACATTGTACACATGTGCAAAGATAAAAACAAACCAAACAAATGACGATTCTTAGCTAATTACATGTGGCATCCATGGGTGGTATGTGGCTGACACCTGGATTGCTATAAAATTTACCTTTATTGGCTGCTACACTAGTATAGTCATCTCTGTGCCCTCGCAGGGGAATGTTCTGTTTACCACAGAGAATTATGTCTTTTGTGATGAATTTCAAAATATGGACATTTCTGTCATATGTTTCTTTTGCCGTTGCTGGTATCTTGTATGGTAGTGTTGTTTCAGGATTATCTACAGCTTCACTAAAGGCCAAGCTAAGCATTACAGCATCTTTGTGATACTGACTTTGATCGTGTAAAGCTAAGTACCCTTGTCTACCTGTTGCCTTATTGTATTTCTGCATAGGCAATGCAACTAAGACACCTGGTGTTATAAGAGAACTTTTAGGAGGAAACAGTATGCAATACATACAGTATCCACCTTGCTGTGAGGGGCTGTATACCAACCATTTGTACCGCTCAAGCCATGGATGAACTTTGGAAAGATAAACAGTTTGTCCTTTTTTTCAGAACTCTTCTGCATGTTGCATATAGAAAACTGGTAATTCTTACCATGCAGGCACAAAATGATGTTTCAGATATTGCTGTAAATTATGCCTGGAAAGAGAACTCAGTTTTATCCTTCCAGCAGCTATGTCCCCAATGTCATAACCAATTGATGAATTTCCAGGGCAGCTTTCTGTTGCTGGGGTATAGTAACAAACAAAACGAAGCAACAGTTTATATTTTAGGTCAGTTATGCACATTTAATCTTTAAATTTAAAGCACAAGCACTGCAAATAACTAAAAGTCACAGCAGGTGTTTGGTGAGACACATCTGGCCAAAATCGCCCTGGCATTCTGCCTCATGAGGGTGAGGCTGAGGCGACTGTAGATGGTTGATATAACCTCATTTAGAGGTCGACATAGATGCATGGCTACCTTTTTGGATATGGTTAAAAGTACATTGATAGCTTCATTGCCCCATCCCCCAAACACTTCTACAACCAAAGGGATGCATGACCATCCTCTAAGGGCACATGCCTCATCATTTCTTGAGTGCTTGGCCTCTTCTCCCATCTCAGCTGCATGACCACAGGTTTGAGCCGCTTCTTGTATAGATTGCAAATATGACCTTTATGTCAAATGCAGCTGGGCGTGAGAGGGACCAGTTTGGCACTAGAATGTCTGCTGGTCTTGATTGGTCTTTAGGAAGAATGCCACTTCCTTTCTCAATTTGTGGGGAAAGGCATGCCTTGTGGCAGAATTCAGCAATGCAGTCCCTGAGTTGGTTGTGTCTGGTTATTACATCTCCCCCAGAGCGACAAGTGAGCATCTGATGTCCCCAAGCATCCATGTTGTGATGACAAAGTGGGCATGGTGTGCCCTCAGGTGTTAAAGGAAGGCCTAGCCACCATTTTAGAATGACCTGTGCTTCATCAGGCATCAATGCAAGACCTAACTTTGGTGAAGGCTGCACTTTAAGCCATGCATGGGCTTGAGGCGCAGAGATAGCTTGCAATCTGGCCATTGTCACGGTAGTTGCATCGGAAAAAAGGGAATTGAAGCCAGCTTCTTCAATGTGAGAGGATAGTGCGTGCTGGTGGGGTGGTACATCAAGTTTACTTTCAATTGAGATGGCATCTGGCTGACTGACCTTGGCATTGTACGCATTCACTGCAGCAAGAAGGTAGACCTTTGAAGTCACCGAGCAATTGTCTGAGGGCATTGATGTGGTTAGAGATGAGATGTATGCGGCAGGTGCGTGGCGATGAAGGGAATGCAGACCAAGGCCACCATGACTCAGGTTAAGTGAGGCCTGCTTAGCTGCTGGAAGTGTTAGCTCAATTGCTGAAGATAATTCAAAGCAGTGAAGAACATCATTGTCAAATTGACTAAACACCGATTCTGACATTGGTGAAGGAGGTGTAGGTGAGCGAGCTTACAGAAACTAGCACATGATCTCAGGATGGTGACAGCAACTTGTGGGTTGCACAGTTGGGGTAGAAGTGACAATAGATGTAATGCATCTTTTCTTTTGGATTCGATGTATTGAGCACAAAACTCCGCACTCCCAATGGGGGCACCTAGTAATTCAAAGTGTGGACAGGCCGAGCATGTAATGTCAGATGGGAACATGGAGAGTTCTTGGGCACAGAATAATTCACATTTACCCAAATTATATGGAGACCAGAAGTGTCACTGTTGGCTTGCAAAAATGCCATCCCTCCTACCATTCCCAGTGTGCCTACCTCTATACCAGCTATCCATCTCCCGCCTACCTTCAATATTGCTGCAATTCTACGGACTTTTCCTAAAGGAACAGCATGTAGTCCATCAGACTTGAGAGTCCAGCATTTACTTGATGCATTGGACTCAAGACTACCAATCTCAATGGAGAGCTTACTGCATCATGTGGTTAATATTCTGCTCGCTGGCAATGCCCCTACCACCCTCTCACCCTATCTTGCTGGTGGAAATCTAACATCTCTATTGAAATCCAAAGGCACTGGATGGGATGTTCGACCAATCGCTGTAGGAGAAATCTTGAGACGCCTTGTGGGTAAATGTGCCTGCATTTTAACAAAGGACAAGGCCTCGCAATTCTTCAATCCATTTCAGTTTGGAGTAGCTTGTCCAGCTGGCACCAAAAGAATTGTGCATAAGCTTAGGCAAGTTATTGAGGACAACTGGAATAATGGAGATTTTGCCATCTTAAAAGTTGATATGCGAAATGCATTCAACTTAGTGTCTCGGGAAGCTGTCCTTCACCAGTGTGCCATCCACTTCCCTGAGCTTCTTCCATGGGTGACTTGGTGCTATTCACAGCACCAAAAGTTGTGGCATCCAATGGGTCAGTTAATATCGTTGTCCAACAATGGGATCCTTTAGACCCACTTCTTTTTGCCCTCGTTCTGCACTGCACCATTCTTAAAATCTTTGCTGACCCCCAGTGCAAAGAAATGCTGCTGAACTGTTGGTATCTCGATGATGGGGCTTTGGCAGGACCAAGAGATGCAGTATCCAGAGCTCTAAAATTTTATGGATGTTTAGACTCAAACATAGTTATGTATCATTGTTTGGTGCAATGCCATGGGACGTTAAGATACGACAAGCTTTTGAAAATAGCCCTTCCTCTGCACATGCAATTGCTGATGCCAGTTTCGTCTTATCAGAATCAGGATCTGAACGCAGGTAATCTTTCACGCTGACTCTGCTCACCGCCTTGGCCCATAAAAGCAGCTCCTTGCCGTCCTTCCAATCTTGGCACAATGATTCAATTGGAATCATATGCTTTCCCTTTCCCTTTCTCCTCGATAATGGCAACACACATTTGGGCAGCATAAGTAATCTGGTCCAGGCTTCGACAGAATTTTCAAAAATCACTTGCTTTAGCACTTCAGCGAGTACGAACCCGAAGTGTTGACGAGCACGCTTGGGGATGTACTTCAAGGTAGGGCAGCGACACGAATGGACTTCCTCGATCGACGGATAGGTAGCTTGTTGTATACTAGGAAGATGGAAGCTTGATTGGGATTGAGTGGATGAAGATGCTACTTCATGAGAAACGGATGTTACGCAAGACTGCTTATGGTGAGAGAACCATGCAGGAGATGGCAACTAGTTTGTTGCACGAAGGGCAGATGCAGAGACTGTTTTCAGCCAACCATTGCTGCGGAACATTACCTGATCTATAACCAAAGGCATGATCCTGCATGTGCTTACGAATGTGGTTAGATGGAACTCTTTCACAGCATGACGCACAGCTGAAGGCTGGGACTACTGCCTCTGTTGGCCATGATGATGATATAGATGGCTCAGTATTTGAAAATGAATGAGTAGCAGCTGCGCAGTTAGGGTGATCAACCACTTCGTGGGGGGTGTTTTACAGCACTACATGTAGGCTGAGTAGACTGGGTAGTAGCTATATAGGACGTGCATGGTGACAGTTAAACCCGTCAGATGAAAGGTCGGTACCGGTAGTTGGTGGTGCGTTATTATTACGGCTGCTTCCATGCCTCACAGGGTGGCAGTCCTTACATGGCTTTCCCGCCGTAGCGCACGAGCACGATTTGCAACGTGCATGAGAACCATTGCACCGGCAACAGGGAGGATCTCGTTTCCGGCTCAGCATACTATTCATCGATCAACTATCACCACGCCATTACATTGGACTCCCACGCCATTATATTGTATCTTTTAGTAATTTACCATTTGTTGCATCCAATTCTGACAATTCATAGCTGTTTTCTCCTGGACTTGCTTTACTATAAACTGCAGTATAAACTGCAGCAAATTGCGTTTCTCAATACACTTAATTCATGGACAGCAGTAAAAAAAAACTTACGCTCACTTGGTATACTTGGTGGTGGTACAGAGAATGACACAGCAATACCACGATCTGGGTCATTATCATCTTCACAACCGCTTGAGTTGTATTCCTGACCTTAAGTTGTGTACTAATAAGGTACATGGAAGCCAATACAATACACGAAGCTCACCTTCAATGGTAATCACTTCTGGAACAATATTGTTATCAGTCTGCAGCTACTGCTGCCTGCCCCCCCCCCCCCCCCCCCCCCCCCCCCCCTTCCTCTTCTATCTTCTAACTGCTTGACCTGAGTTCTGTGACTTCTGTCCATCAATAGCCACACCATCTCTGGGCTACTTCTTTTTTCACCGCCACTCGTATCGTTCGAGGCTGATATCATCAGTACGAGTGCGTTCAAGTAATGATTATGCTTATGTTTGAGCGGAGATCAAACACTTACTTTTAGGTCTTTTTGCAAAAAAGTCTGAAATGGATCGCGCTCTCTTCGTTGCATTCGCTGCCATTGCACGTGCGCGCTAATTTATGCGTTAATCATTTTCATACTCGAGTTTGAATGTACTTATATTGTGAAAAACCTCCTCTCCTTACACTACAGTCATGGGACAGGCTTTAGATACTGCTTCTGTGTTAATGCTTCCTTCCGAGGTGGCACACACATGAAGTTAATGTCGTCAAAGCAAAGCTTAGTCACAACAATATTAAAACGCAAGAGGGAAATGGTTACCACGCTAACATTACACACTGCGAACGGGTGGTGTCTCCTCTGAATTATCGCCGTCCATCACTATAAGTCCTTTTTTTTCTCTGAAAATGGGCGTACGTTTGCCATCACAACTGTTTCCTAATTAATAATCCGTTACCAAGCTGACACAGTTTTCTATAGTTTTGCCACCACCGGTAGAGATAATATATAGAGGGATTGGAAACGGAGCCAATCAACACTAATTAACGCGCGCAATCCTCGAACGAATCCTTACAAGCGGTACAAATACATGTGTAGCACTTAGAATTTTTTTACAACAGACACATAATATGGACTAAATCGTTTTCTTAGGCCTTTAGATTTCTGTGTGGTTTTTTGCTGTGCAACCTTCATCTTTTCTACCCACGCACTGGCATAAGAAAAACCCATTGTCAATGGAGTTGAGCAGTATTGGTAGTTCACTCAGCAACTAACAATTATGAGTACTAAACTGCCTGTGTGTAGTGTGAACAGACCACTGCATGTCACTGTTGATTACCAGACACATTGCAATTACTGTTGCATGATTCCTTTGCTCTATCAACTTCGATATAGAAAAGGACTGGGATCCATCAGATATGATAGGCACCCAGGATGGAGGGAGTGGGACCATTGATATTCTCTCACTCAGCATGTTCAATGATTGTACCAAGCCACCAGTTAAATGGGACAAGGGGAAGGAGACAGAGAGTGCAATTTCACTACTGTATGATCTGAAGCTTGATCATGACCATGGTCAGGAGCTTTAGAAGGTTGTACAGATATTACCTCTGGAACAGGCAAGGACAAGGTTAGGCCTTCTGTAACAGGCACATGTACTTGAGCGCGAGGAATTGCCACGACCAAACTCCCCCTTTTCTCCGCGTTCTTAATGTGCCGAAGCTTCGATTTTCTTCCGCCCATCACCTTTGAAGAAATTTACAGAACGATTGGGACGTGGTTTACCTTTAAAAACATGTGATGGGCACAAAACCAACATAGCTCTACCATAATAATATATTAAAACCAGCCACCATCGTAACAAAAAGCCGTGGCTCCCCCAGAGAGTAAGGGTACCCAAAACATCATAGCGAAATTTCTGAAGATGCTATACGCAAACATCATAGCGATGGGCACATACTAGACTATGAGCAGTAAATACACAAATAATGACGTGGACAGTTTATCTAGATCGACGGATTCTCCCCCCAAAGTAAAAAAATGGCCAACTTTCTTTAATTTTTCGGTTAAAAAATGGCGCAAAATGGAATCTATAAGTATTAAATGAATCTTTAGTTGATCGTCTATCGATACTTTATTTAAACTTGAGAAAGCATGTTTCATTACCTTGTGACATTCAAGACTTTAATTCAAGCCTACAATTCTTTGGGTCAGCAAGGATAGGGCGCGCTAAAATTGCTAAAGTCTGTGGCGCACGTGATTCGTTTCCAATCCCTCTATATATTATCTCTGCCACCGGCTTCCGTGAAGGCGTATTCTATCGTCTAATTGACGCAGTTATACAGGGATTGACGTGCCGTTTTGATGCATGCTGCATGTAAACGCATTTGATAATCTATTTGGGTTCTTGTACAAGTACAAAACAACGACAGAGGTGGACTTGAAATTGGTTTTTCAGCAAGCGCAGGATGTGTCTGATAAGCTGTCAGAGGTAGTATTAAAAATAATGTTATCACAAAATAAGGCATGTGAACCTATAGCCCTATAGGTACCGTCGAGCAACTAAGTCCTTTGACGCATTTGAACAGACTCCATGCATTATACTTTTATAGGCATCATTTGCGTTAGCGGCCTTAGAATGTTCTGCACCGATTGTAAGTTGCTTCTGCAGAAAGAATTTTTTTAATAGCCAGCTAAAAAGATTATATAAAGAACTACCGATACGCGTTCCAAAATGCCTCACGAGCGGTTGCAGGGTCTTTCCCTACTTTGTTTCGAGTCTGACTTAGCCAGAACTGTTAACTATGACTCAGTCCTTCGATAAAGAATCGAAAAGCACCTTTGTAATACATGTATTATGCCATGCACCATTTTGCACAATTATGTTCGTTGAAGACACTACCAGTATTTATACAGGCATAATAACACGAAATGGCATGCGTTAGTTATCCATATGCATGCGAGTTAGAGATGGTGATGAGACAGGCTTTATGGGGCCTATGATGCCACAAACGCTCTAGCTGTTACCCTGGGCCTCACTACGGCTCTCGCCGGCCCTGTATAGAAGTACTCTACTCCTCATGCAAATATTAGTTTCAATGCATGATATTTGAAACATTGTATAATAGGCAAAATCCGTTATCATATTGCATTTGTAAGATTCCAATAGCCTCTATAGGGTCAGAAAGTTAAATTATGAACTTTTAGTGATTATATATATGGAACGTTCTATACGAAAATGGGTCTTGTGGATTTTATTTTATAACATAAAATTTAAATCGATATGGAACGTTCTATACGAAAATGGGTCTTGTGGATTTTATTTTATAACATAAAATTTAAATCGATATGTCTTTCGAAATATTAACGCTATCGGGTTCCTATTTTTAACACAACATACCACACCATTACTATATGTGACAATCCATTTTAGTGTCTTACACATGCGGGGTACCGACGTTACAAGGTCCGATACCCCGTAGGGTTCTAAATGGCCACATCTTCAGGTACGAGTATCCAAATCGGTTCAAAATAGGTACCTATGTAGAAGGGTCCTACCGCTATTGATTTGTTCTGTTCGTTAATGTTTGCTTTATCCGCTATGGAGATACAAGTGTGCAAAGAAATTGCATATTTCCCGGGCGTTACGCAATAACTCTGCACACTTGTGTCTCCATAACGGATAAAGCAAAAATTAACGAACAGAACAAATCAATAGCGGTAGTACCCTTGTACATGGGTACCTATTTTGAACCGATTTGGACACTCTACCTGAAGATGTGGCCGTTTTGAACCCTACGGGGTATCGGACCTTGTAACGTCGGTACCCCGCATGTGCATGGATTTTCACATATAGTAATGGTGTGGTATGTTGTGTTAAAAATAGGAACCCGATAGCGTTAATATTTCGGAAGATGTATCGTTTTAAATTTTATGTTATAAAATAAAATCTACAAGACCCATTTTCGTATAGAACGTTCCATATATATATTTTACAGCACTACATCCTTTGAAACATAGCCGTGCGAAGTTTTTTGTTTACTGACTAGTACTGACTATACCGCGTCTCTTTTTCAGTTGTGTCACAAAGCGTTCATTATTTTTCGTAATATGAACGCTATCTACACATATGATATACCACTATAATGCATTTCTCACGCTCTTTCCAGCTATACTAATTACATACTGATTTGAAAGATTCGTGTGTGATGCCCATCACAGCTATAGGGTTGTTGTAGCTGCATGGTTCTTTTAAAAATAAAAAAATAAAAAAGAAGTTTCAGTTGGGTAGATTAGAGATAATTAGATCTACACATTCGTCTGCATAGAATGAGCGATTTCTAAAGTGGCAAGAATGGCTATTGAAGCCTACAGACCAAAAAAGGCTCATTTCATGAGATTGCCTCCACAAGCATAAAATTAGTCATGAAATTTACTGTTCATTAATATATTAACATGTGAATCCCACATTTGGTTTCTTTGGTCTATAAATGCATGTAGTTTGTTTTTGACATGCACCCCCCCCCCCCCCCCCCCCCCTTTCACCGAGTAAAAATAAAGTTCTAGCTAGGTGTGTCTGACATGTGTACTATGCCTAATTTCTAATTTTCCTCACTCAATTTTCGTATACTTGCATGCCACTATATTTGAATGAATGACACATGTGATATATTCTGTTTCATATTCCCTTCACAATCAGACTTATTTCCTTGCTTTTCACAACACTGTTGTAGTCTTCAATCCTGTCCGCTGATTCAAAAGAATCATTACACTAGACCATGCAGGCAAACAAAGTGGATTGACCATAGCGTGCAGTTAATAGACAACACATGAAAGAAACAGTTGCAAGGTTGCACACATAGTAAACGTAAAAACGGAACACAAAATTGAGATTCTTAGTTATTACACATTGGTATCCATGGGTGGTGTGTGGCTGACATCTGTATCATACTGGATCACTTCACCAAACCCCACATTTGAATCATGTGAAATAGTCAACTGCTTCATGTTTTCAAGAGACTTGTGCTAAAATTGGAGACACATTAGTGAAAGATCACAATGTCATACAGCCAAGCAGTATAGAGATAAAATGACCAATGCTTACCTCATGAGCAAGCTGCTGTTCGAGGATTTGTATTCGTTTCTCTAGTGCTACTACTTTACAATGATCTGAATCAACCTGGACAATTGTTGATGGAAACACAGTCTGTCCCTCCGGATCCTTGTATGTTGCAAAGAACTAGTGAGAGTGGGATCTGATTACTCAATACACTGTGCATTAATTGAAGTCATGTACCTTTGGTATGAAGACCAGCAACAGGATAATGGTGGCAGCACACCAGAATCCAAGGGAGTAAATGGCTGCCAATGTGTTCACCTTATCCCTCAGTGTGGCAAAGCTAATGATCACCACAACCAAACATATTGATGTGACGTAGATGATGGCTGCTATGTACTTGGAGTCATCCAATCCTTTCACTTTTACTTTTCTGGTTCCGAATGCAAGCAGGATGGCAACCACCTGGATGAGACCCTTGTAGCCAAACAACACTCCATGCCATATGGTGTAGCCTTTCTGAGAGTCACATATGAAGATACAGTTAATGGTTGTGTCATGGAAGGCCTTCATAGTGAGGAAGGTGGAAGGAAAATACAATTAATGCTAATAATTAGAGCAGATAAACAAGCATACTCCAGACACAATCTGTGGGTATTCAGTACTCTGTTTGAGAACTGCAGTAGTCCTCAACTCAGGAACAGCTGTGACAATGACCAGAATGATCACATCAATGCCTGCCAGTACACTGATCAACACCCCAATCATCCAATCCTTGATCATGACTCCCTGTGGGCAAAAATGAATGCATAAACAAAGTGATGCCTACCAGGCACTGCTAGTTCATCATTACCCTCTTCTTATTTGGTTTAGGGTTGTTGAATATGTAGTAAACACGATACATCTTTCCCAGAACAGGCCCAAAGGCTACCGAGTAGCCAATGGCCCACAACCATATCCGAACCTGTGAATGAATGACATAACATTTCTTGCTTAGCTTGAAATGTTCCTATTGGTTGCACAGTGTCTAAGCTGTGTTATGTGTTTGAATGCAATAACAAATGTTCCATCCACACCATGATGACAGAGAATAACATCAAACATGTGTCATGGGTGTACGTATAGGGGAGGGTCTTCTGGTTCAAATGACATGCCTCCCCTCCCCCTACCCCCCTCCAAAAGAAGTTAGGTCATCTTTGGCCCTGATATTTTGATTACTACTTTAATAATCCATATCCTTAAGTGACAATTGTTTTAAGTTTAATGCGCATGTGTTCTGTACCTATTCTGGGATCAATATCAATTTTGGTGCATTCAATTCACATTCTGAAATTACAGGCAGGAAATAAATTGAGTAAATATATAGCCTTTGTGGGCTTTGCTCTAAACCCTACATGATAGTGAATGGTCATTTTTCTATACGGTCACATTTTAATAAAATCTAACCCATCCCCCTCTCCTTTCTTAAAGTTTGTGCCCACCCAGTTGTGTGCTTGAACTATTCTTGACACTCACGTTACAAATGGCAGTGGTTATGGTCTCATCAGTGGACTGTATAGCCAGGAAGAAGATGGAGGTGTAGAGTACCATACAACCTCCACAAGTGATGTAATTGATATTGGGACTGGTAAGGCGAATGAATCTGTCAGAAGAATCAAAGGATAATTTATAACTTTTGTGTTACAGATCACCATGGAGAAAATATAGATTACTTGTGTAGTACATGTTGGATTAATTGAGTTACGCTGACCAATCACACAGCATATATACTTTGTCCATCTGCACCAAACCAACAATGCTAATCATACATATATGGACCAGCTACAGTATATTACATACATTCAGCATGTTTATCCAGTTTACTAGGGTGTAACTGAACATCTGAGCCCTGATCTGTGGTGCTTTCACTCACTTTCTTTCTCTGAAGACCACCATAAAGATGAAGCATATGATGGCCAGAGCTATCCCTAGTGTGGCCAGAATGTACATGACAGCAGTGACCCATGGCTCAATGTTAATGGTGGACTTTATCAGAGTTCCATCATGTGGAACACCATCTATAAGGGATACAGGAATGAAGTCAGGAATTTTAGTGGCCCTGACCCCTCATGATATGTGCTCACCAGGCCATATTGTTTCCATGGACTCTCCTGGGAGAAAGTCAAATGCAACTGACTGTCCATTGTGGTCCAATGTCACGTATCCAATGTCAAACTTCTGCAGCTGATTACCTGATTGGAGGAAATTGTAACCATGGATACATATACAAAGTTAAAAAGTACCCACTGTTATTGAATCTGTACTGTTGAATTCTTATACGTTCAGCATTCCTTATGCCATTGGCATTGAAGGATATGTTCCCCTGTGTGTGGTGGACAAAACATCTCTGGTATGAAGTATAAAGGACTCCCTTCTAAATTTCACTGTACAATTGTATGGGGAAGAGGACGGGGGATGAACTGGATCACATACTGGGTGACAAATTATGATATAAAAAGTAAGCTGGTGACATAAATAATATAGTCTGTGTGATGAAAAGAGTGCTAATTACATTGTACACATCCTGGGTAGAAGCTGTTTGTAAGTTAGGGCCATTGAGGTGTCAAGTTGGATCATCATCTAACATGGCTGATCATCATCTCATCAGATAATCTGGACTTTCAGTTTGTCATTGTATTAAAGCTAGTAGTCTATGTATGTTGTATAAATAGAGACATGTGATAGCGTTATTACGAGGGTTAGGGTTAGGGTTAGGTTAGGGTTAGGGTTAGGGTTAGGGTGATTGTGTTATTATGATCTGATATTGGCCCTGCTGTGATCTCTGCCAATTGGTTATGCACCAACAAGCTGAGTTTACACATTATAAAGTGTTTTGTGCTCTTAAGCATCTTCCTTCTAAATACTCCAGAACCCCTGATGGTTTTCTTGCTGGGTTTTTAAAGTCAATTGCTTATGCCATTGCCTCTCCATTGTCCAGGCTTTCTACTATGTCTATGGATTGTGTGTGGAAACAGGCAATTGTTTGTCCCATTTTCAAAAAAGGCTCCCGAAAATTACCTAGTAATTATCATCCAGTCTCTCTAACCAGTTGTAAAGTAATGGAGTCTATTGTTTGAATCAATGATATCCTTTCTCTGCTCTAACAACCTCATTTCTATAGATCAATTTGGTTTTCTTGCCAGGCGTTCTACTTGTACCCAATTGCTAGCCACACTTAATGAATGGACACTGTTCACTGATATTGGTTCTAAAATTGATTCTGTATATATTGACTTTGCTAAAGCTTTTGATTCAATTTCCCATCGAAAACTGCTGTTCAAGGTAGAGTGCTATGGTTTAAGTCCTTCATTGGTGAGATAGTTATTTTCTTTCTAACTGCTCGTTTTCAGCAAGTCTATATTGGTCAGTCATTATCTTTGCCTCTACCTGTTACTAGTGGTGTTCCACAAGGTTCAGTGCTTGGTCCTCTTTTGTTCCTCATATATGTCAATGACCTCCCTGATTGTTTGGTACCACCAGTTCAAGCTAAAATATATGCAGATGATACTAAACTCTATGTTGCTCACTGTTGTGATTCAATTTCACCTTTGTCCCTATCATTGTCGAATTTTGTATATGGTCTCAATTCTGGCAGCTTAATATTGCTTTGTGTACATTACCCTGCCAACAATTCTTATTCCTTGGGTGGTGAATAGAGTTTATGATATTGGTGACCTAGGTGTGCATATAACATCTGACTTTAAGTCCAGCTTACGTTGTGCATCTATTGCTGCAAAGGCTTCCCAAAAGTGTTCTCTTCTGCTTAAGGGTCTTACTCTTGATATCTCTACACTATGTCGAGTATACATATCCTATATATGTCAGATCAATAATTCTCCAGTGTGGACAAGACATAAGAAGTTTTGAAAGGATTCAGCGCTTTTTCACCAGAGCTATTTTTAAACGGGTAAAGCTGCCCACTATGAGCTATGCTGATCATCTTCTACTCCTAGGCTTTCATTCATTGGAGTATCGCGGAGTGTTTTTAGATTTCCTTATGTGTTTGAAGATTGTGAAAAACCTTGTTGATCTTGATGCATCTGATTCTGCCTTTTTCCACATCAACTTGTCACCATATGGTACAAGAGGTAACTCCATTAAATTAAGTCCGGTGTCTACACCGCACCATAACTACAGATCCAATTTCTTCTCTGTCCTGGATTATTAATATTTGGAATTTCCTTACCAGATACTGTTGTCACCTCATCATCTGAACTAGTATCTAAGTCAAGATGCTTCCCGTTTTAGTTCTGGGCAATATAAAAGTGCATTTACATGTGCCATTACTTGCCTTTGTGTATACTATGTGCACATAAATTATCATTATCATTATCATTATCATTATCATTATCATTATCATTATCATTATCATTATCATTATTGTAGCAGTGGCCAAAGGATATATAGTAACACGTGTACAGACTGACTAAGAACACAAAAAGAGAGTATTTATACATACAAGTGCGCACACGATGTCACATGCAAATGTTCTGGCAAGTTCGAGCCCATCTGGCGCATGCGTGCACATGCGCAAAGAGATATTTGCATTACACTGCTCCCTCTCTTTTAGTGTTCCACGTAGGCTCCATAGCGATCCGGAGGGTGTCTGTTTCGTACTGGGTACCGTGGTTGAATGTTAATTTCTTGCGGTGGAGGGGGGGCAGCGTCCGTGGCTGGTTCTTCTGCCACTGGCTCGTCATCATAGCTGTCCAGCAGCTCTACATATTTTCCTGTTGGTTGACGATCAATTTGAGTCTCGGGCGTTGTAGGCGGTCTACTATTTTGTCGATCCTCAGCGGTAGAAGCTACACATGGTTTCAGCCTGTCGAAGTGAACAATTTGAGTTTTCTTTCGACCCTGAGGCTTTTGATTTTGTAATTGCTTTCGCCCAGGCGTTCAACAACTTTCAGTGGCCCTTTCCAGGGGTGGTGTAGCTTCCTGGATCGTCCGCGAGGGACTGCTGGTGAATGAAGCCATACCAAATCACCGGGGCTGAACGGTTTCCCGTGGACTCTCTCATCGTATAGCGCCTTTTGTCTTTTATGTTCAGCTTGGCATTTTTCTCTCACTAGCTTGTATGCTTCTTGCAACCCCTCCTTCAACTTCTGCGCAAAACCTGCTGCGGTATCCGGCCCTGTCCGGTTAGTTCCATACATAAGATCGATCGGTAGTTTGACTTGGCGACCAAACATCAGAAAGAACGGGCTAAAACCTGTAGTGGAATGAATGCTCGAATTATACGCCAGGCAGAGCTTACGAATGTGGTGCTGCCAATCGGCCTGGTGGTTGTCAATTGTTGTGGCTAGCATGTCTAACAGAGTTCTATTAAAGCGCTCCACCATCCCGTTGCATTGGGGGTGGTATGGCGTAGTATGCGTTTTTCTGATCTGCAGAAGCACGCATATTTCTTTTACCAACTCTGACTCGAACTGACGTCCTTGATCACTGTGAAGTTGTTCGGGGGGAGAGAAACGGCAGAACATTTCATCTACAAGTTTTTTGGCTACAGTTGTGGCTTCTTGATTAGGTATTCCATACACTTCTACCCACCGAGTAAAGCAATCTGAGGCTACCAGAACATACTTGCAGCCATCCTCGGTCTCAGGAAGGGGTCCCATGATATCAACACACACTATTTGCATCGGATACCCAGCTCGTAATGATTGTAGGGGCGCCTTTCTTTCG
The DNA here is from genome assembly GCA_013339895.1 of Ephydatia muelleri. Classification (NCBI taxonomy): domain Eukaryota; kingdom Metazoa; phylum Porifera; class Demospongiae; order Spongillida; family Spongillidae; genus Ephydatia; species Ephydatia muelleri. The sequence goes on from JABACO010000013.1 coordinate 6,990,657, forward strand.
GAGCAGCTGTCTTCCTTGTTGTACAACGAATGCAGGTTCTGCACCAATCTTTGACTGCTTCGGTACATCCTGGCCAGTAAAAAACGCTCTTTGAGTTTGTTTAGCATTTTTTCTTCACCAAGATGACCACCAATGGCGCCTTCATGAAGGGTCCCGAAGGGTATCCACCTGCAACTTGGCGGGTAATACGAGCTGCAAGTAATCACGACACTTATCGATGCATTTTCTCCAAAGAACTCCGTTTTGGATGTTGAGAGAGCCCCAGTGCTGCATCAAGACGCGACTTTCCCAGCTCCATGACTTGGATACGTCTGCAGACGGTGTCTTGCGATCGAGCACTGCGCGGTAGACTGGTCCTATAGCTTCGTCTTGAAGTTGCAATTTACGCATCTCATTGGGAGTACACGTCTGGAACGGCGATAAGACCGCGCCAATACCTGTAATCACAGCATTGTCACCCTGACTTGTTTCAACGTTTTGATTCTCTCGACCACAACTGACGGCAAGGAACTCTGGAGAGCGCGTCCTGCGTTGCAATGGCGAGATCCTTGACGATGCACGACGGTAAAGTTGTACTCCTGAAGTTTTCTCTAGCCAGCGTGCAAGTTGACCTTCAGGCTCTTTGAAGTTCCGGATCCAGACCAACGATCCGTGGTCTGTTCGAAGGGTGAACTCTCGTCCAAGAAGGTACTGTCGGAATTGCTGTACAAACGATACTACAGCTAATAGTTCTTTACGAGTGACACAGTACCTCTGTTCCGTCTGCTTAGTGAACGGCTGGCGTAGGCAATGACACGTTCTGACCCTTCGTCGCTGATCTGGGATAGCACGGCACCAATCCCTGTGTCGCTCGCATCCGTATCGAGGATATAACGTCGGTTGTAATCTGGTAGGCAAGAATTGGGGAGGAAACCAGGCATTTACGCAATTCGTCAAAGGCATTCTGACAGTGTATTGTCCAATCGAAGGGAACGTTTTTTTCCGTCAAACGATGCAGTGGTTTCGAGATAGACGCAAAATTTTTGACAAACCGCCTATAGTAGTTTGCCAGCCCTAAAAATTGTTGTACCTCCTTCTTACTTAGCGGGGTGGGGCCATTTTGACACAGCGTCCGGTTTTGCTCGGGTCTGTAGCGATTCCCTCAGCTGATACTATATGCCCCCAAAAATGCAACCCGTTGTTGACACAGACTACACTTCGTTGGCTTCAGTTTGAGCCCTGCCCCCCTCAACTGGGCCAAAACCTTGCTAAGGTGGTGCAAATGATCCTTAAATGTACGACCCACAACAATAATATCATCAAAGTAAAACCAAGCAACTCGACCATTTCAAACCACCCAATACCCTATCCATCAGTCGCTGGAATGTAGCTGGAGCGTTACATAACCGAAGGGCAATTACTTTAAATTGGTACAGACCTTCCGGTGTAGTAAAAGCTGTTTTCGGCTGATCTTCAGGGGCGACTTCGACTTGCCAGTAGCCGGTAGTAAGGTCCAGTGTGGAGAAAAATTTGGAGCCGGCCAGCGTGTCAAGTGTATCGTCCACTCGGGGTAGCGGATAGGCATCTTTCCTGGTAACCTCGTTGACCTTCCTATAGTCCACACAAAATCTTGTTGTCCCGTCTTTTTTCTTGACCAGTACTATCGGGGAGGACCATGGGCTATCAGAGTGTTCAATGGCATTCTTCTCCAACATATCTCGCAACATCTCCTTCAGTTCCTCCCTACGTGCGTGAGGGATCCGGCGGGGTGGGAGGTGCACTGGTTGGGCATTGCCAGTGTCAATGCGGTGTTGGAGCACTTTTGTATGACCTAGGTTCTTGGTGCTGAGTGAGAAAACATCTGCAAATTCCAACAACAACGAAAAAAGTTCTTCTTTTTCATCCTATTAACATCATCCCCAACCCTCGATACCATTTCCCATAAGAGGCTTTGATCTTCCCGTGAAATGTTGAACTTTTCTGCAACAGTTGAGATTTCTATGACTGGGTCCTGTTCCAGCAGCTCCATATGAGCAATCTCCGTCCCTTTCTTCAATACAACGATTTCTTCTCGAGGGTTGACCACGCGCACAGGGACTGGTTTGGCGTTAGGGCACACCACTGCATGAGCAACCATTACTCCATGTCGAGCAGAGGTATTGCCAGTCACAACCCATGTACCCTTCGCGACTGGTGTTGCCAGATCAACCATAAGTTCTACCTCACTCGCTGCTGGAATGACAATTTTCTCTTTGACAATAAGTCCGATGGGATTCTGCTGCAGTGGACAACTCTGCATTTGAAGGGGAACGGAAATGTTTCTGGACGGAAAGGTGAGCCTCTTTGACCACAATCAATAATACCATTATGGGCGTTTACAAAGTCCAACCCAAGAATTGCTTCTACCATTATATCATCAGTGACTACGCACATAACCTTTAATGGCATGCCGTTCAGAAAAATATCTACCTTTTTGCATCCACTAACTGACATGGAGCGCCATTACTCCGACAAGTCGTCTACCAGCCCATTGTTCAAGAACAAGTGTACAGTCACCTTTCACAATTTGTTCCCAGAACGTCCCTTCGGACAAGCGACACTGCTGCACCCGTGTCTATCACAAAGTCTACACCAACAGCCCCAATAACTCCCCTTATGCGGTAACTTACTCCACTATTACAGCGAGGGATGGTACGGTCAGCTTATCATCCTGAGCCTTTACAGGTCTTCTTCCCCCATGTGGCAGGCTCGTACCACTGAGGGACGGAAGTTTCCTGACGCTGTTCTGAGTATCGGCCCCGACTGCAAAATCGTGCGACATGGCCTTTTCTTCCCGCAACTCCCAACAAACGATTGTCCTACGCTTCCCATCGTCATTCTCCCTGGTAGGCTTACTTGCCCCACGTGTTCCTAACCGCTCTTTTTCTCCTATGAGCACCTCCACTCGCTGCAGTCTCTCGCACAGTGATTTCATGGTGGCTGTTAACGAGTCGCGCCCGTCTTGCGAAGTGACCGCTGAGACTGGTTCCGCTGGTACGGTATGGTGCGTCTCTGGCTCTTGTTCCTGTGAGGACACAGCGTTAACACGTGACGGTTTACCTGTGCTTCGCAAGTATGACTCCAGTTCAATTACAGCCGCAGCCGCTTCTTCGACGTTTCGCGGGTCGTTTCTGTTTAACGCTGAAGGCGACTTGGGAGTTTTCAATTTGCTCTAGAAACTGGTTCAGCGCCAGTCGCTCGCGCGCGGTTCTCTGCTAGTTCGGGATACGCTTTATCTGCAAGCACTCGCACCGCGTCACCAAAAGCAGCCCAGTCCTCGTCCCTACGCTTTGTTCTTGCGTTCAGCTCCACCATGTACAGCTGTCTTTGCTGTCGGGATTGAAACGACGCTGTAATGCTTCTACGCACGTACCATAGTCCGCTTTAACGTCGTCTGGCAGCCTTCTGAAAGCCGTTTGAGCTTTCCCCCGTTAGGCGCACCCGGAGCCATTTCAGCCTGTCTTCTCCACTGACCCATTTGTTAACGGCGGCTACACTTTCGAAATGGTCCATCCATTCCAACCAACCAGTGGTCTCGCCGTCAAAGGGTTCCGGCAACAGTAGCGGTTTCGCCATTCCGCTAAGCCGACTACGCCAATGTAGCAGTGGCCAAAGGATATATAGTAACACGTGTACAGACTGACTAAGAACACAAAAAGAGAGTATTTATACATACAAGTGCGCACACGATGTCACATGCAAATGTTCTGGCAAGTTCGAGCCCATCTGGCGCATGCGTGCACATGCGCAAAGAGATATTTGCATTACATTATCATTATCATTATCATTATCATTATCATTATCATTATCATTATCATTATCATTATCATTATGTTCTTTGCACTCAGATTAGCGTATACTTCAGAACATACCGTAATGCCAACGAAGGAAGCATTCATCAGATGTTGATACATTCTCTCCAAAATGACATCATTGGCATAAGTGAAGTTTTCCATGTAGAAAGTGGAGTTGGGTGGAAGATGGGAGGCAGCAGCTGCCAGCCTGTTGAAGGCTGGATCAGATCTGAGGTCTGGGGAAGAGTCACATAATATGAATTCCTAGGGGTGAGGTATGGCCTCCAACCTTGAATGGTTCTGTTCAGAGCTATGGCATATGACCACACAGCATCGAAACATGTTTCCCCGTCATACACATCAGACAGGTTCAGCCTGCTCACACCTTCAAGGTACAGCTTTCTGTACTGGTTGAAGCTCTGTCAATTGAAGTATCATTGATGAGGGAGGTGTGTGTGGAGGGAAGGTTGTGTCTGTATGGAGGGTGTGACATTTATCATGCACTATGCTCTATGACACACATACAGTAAATATGAATAACCTCTGTTGCTAAATTCTTGAGGAAGTTTATTATATATGTCAGCATGTTTCAGTTTCAACCGTCAATGTGTTTTTTGATACTTAAGAAATGCATATACTCAAGTTACCAATCGTGAGCTGGTCGTCATATTTGTGTCCTTGATTAGAGGGTCTAGGGTCATAGCCAATGATCTGTTCAGAGCTATCTCCATTTGATGACTTGTACAGTTCACAGTACTGCTGTCCCACCATCCATCAGTGTAACCATCCGAGTGTGATGAAGACATACAGTGGGTACACCTTGTTCTGATGGTATGCCTTATATTTAGAAAAAAGGACCAGATGTGGCATTACAATAGTTTCCATACAGTGGATACTGCTTGAAAAGTGGTAACAGTAATGGATCTAATCTCACAGGTTAACAGAAATGACTCTCATCCCCAGGCCTCCTCACCTCACACAGAACTGGTATGATGTCATCCACATACATGGCGAGGTAGATTATCCTCGATTCTGTGTTCTGTACAGAAAATGGATGACATGTAATAGTATTCATACTAGCATGCAACCTAATACTGCAGAAAATAGAAAGCAAGTCATTTGATTGCCATAACTAGACCAACACATCACTAACTGCGAAGTATAGACAAGAGACCTGCACTGAGAAAGTCTGTGGTCTGGGGAGGAGATCACAGAGTGAACTGACTCTCAACCTCACCCCTCCCCACATCAACAGGCCTAGTGAAGCACTAGCAGAGAACACAATTCCAATAACTGGAAGCGCTGATAGGCTGTTTATTGTTGAATGGCTAAGCACGTTTATGCTTCAATGGCTTTGAGTGGCTGCCAAGTAGTAGTGGGGTGGCAGCGTTTAGTATTTTGTTGCACTATAACGTTTGTTCTGACCGGTACTGCATTATGGCTTCTGAGCTAATAATCATGCTTATGTGTTTATGGGTAATCCAGGACACTTTCACTTTCCCTATTTAACTCCCTCCCCCTTTAAAAACCTTGGTTGTTTCACAGGTTTCCTTTCTGACTAGCTCAACATTCAAAAAACACACACACATGTGCACACACATGCACATACACACATGCACACACATGCACACACACACACACACGCACACACAGAGGCATGGATGCTTACAAATGCTTGTCCATTACTGAGGATAGCATCCAGGGTGTTGGTGGCTCTGGGGTCACTGGAGTATGAGACTGAGGTGATGTTATGGTGGGGACTAAGTTGCTCCAATGATTCCAGGAGGTTCAGAGTCTGTGTGAGGTACAGACCATAGCAAATTCATAACTATACCTCACACGTGTCCTCAGTGAAATTTTGGACGTCAGCATCTCCCAAGATAATTAGGCATCTCTTTGAAGAATTTTTTTTACTTAGCAAATATACCAAGTATTTGGCATAATTGCATTGGGGAATAAGATTGCTTGACCAATCATTTAAAATAATACCCTTACCAATTTTCCATTATGGACTGTATGTGAATGTCATCATTTAGCACAAATGTCACATCACACTCCACCTCCTTGACCCTCCCACACCACATTTCGTAGCTCCTCCCTTGTTCACCACCTTTGGCTCCTCCCACACACTAGCTCCAAATGCTTGAATACATACAGAGATAGATCACAGACCTGCACGAATAGGTGAAACTCCAGATTAATAGCATGAAGCTTTGTCCAAGTGAAGGTGTCAGAATTTGTATGAAGGCTTGAGAGAAGAGGATGTCATTGGGAAGAATTTGGAAGTACCGCTTGAATTTTGTTCTGTCCTCTCCTTCAGGTGTAGTCGAGTCACATGACAACTGGTTAGATTGAAATATCATGTTATTTAGTGAAGTTAAAGGGCAGTAGATGAGTATCTCTTACACCATGCAAGGGATGGGCTTGAAAGTCTATGTTAATTTAAAGGCTCAGGGTTCAGTGGCTTTAACCGATTAATGCTGGAGATATGCTCTTATTAAACAATTCTTCTAAAGATTTGAAGTGCTTTATGTTCGTGGCTTCAGTTTATATTATTGAAGCTTCTTTGTGTTCCCCCTTTTGTGTCCTTTTACTTTAGTCAAACAAAATATATTTCGCCATTAATCAGTTAAAAGGTGGAGCATGATGAAGGGGGTGGAGGCATGATGAAGGGGGTGGAGCAGGATGAAGGGGGGTGGGGCAGGATGAAGGGGGTGGAGCAGGATGAAGGGGTGGAGCAGGATGAAGGGGGTGGAGCATGATGAAGGGGGTGGAGCATGATGAAGGGGGTGGAGCAGGATGAAGGGGGTGGAGCATGATGAAGGGGGTGGAGCATAATGATCGGGGTTGAACATGATGAAGGGGGTGGAGCATGATGAAGGGGTGGAGCATGTTGAAGGGGGTGGAGCATGATGAAGGGGGGTGGAGCATGATGAAGAGGGTGGAGCATGATGAAGGGGGTGGAGCATGATGAAGGGGGTGGCGCATGATGAAGGTGGTGGAGCATGATGAAGAGGGTGGAGCATGATGAAGGGGGTGGAGCATGACAGGGTCTAGTCTCCTGACTAGGTCAGTATTGAGTGATGAATTGTCACCACAATGCTTGAGATGATCCTTCGCCTTTGCATTCCTATTCAAGGGTTTTGATTGGTTAGTTGTATGATGCTCTACAAGATGACACACAAGAAGACTACTTAATAATCAAAAGTGAAATGTAACGTAATCATCATTTAGCTTTAAAAGCGTTAGCGTTTGAGCTTCTGGGGCTCCATCCCATACCCCGATGAGGTAGTGTAGAGCGCTCGCCCATACTAGAGATAGTAAATGAGATATCATATCCCTAGCTGCGCGGGAGAGGGAGCCTTCGCACAAACACGCACGCACACACACACACACACACACACACACACACACACACACACATACACATACACACAAACATACTCACACAAACACACACCCCATCCCCTCATAGCGTATTCATACCAGACCCCTCCTCCTTGCTTCTCCGCCTCGATGTCTCATCTTCATACCTATATGTCAGAGTGGGACCTAGTATCCCTATGATGGCTCAATTTTCCGAAACCAACCAACTCTCCCCTGCGACGACGACCCTATTTCACCTGAGTTAGGTTGAAGAAGTAGCTGATTCAGCCGTTTTGATTGTGGAATCATCGCAGCCCCCTCCGATGAAGCCGACCTTTGAAGGTCTACTCCACGCAATGTCTTCAAAGAAATGCGTCAGCGTCACAGTCTGGTCGCACTGGAATTACGTACGTGTTAATTGTAACAATTAAGTATTCATTTTCACTCGCGCACGGCGATCACACCCTGCTGTTGTGAGACAAGAGACAAATGCGTTACGCTCACCTGGGAGTTGGTCAACTATACTGCAATCTGTACCCGGGCAGAAAATCTCCTGCGTTGATAGTGTCCACGGCTATTTGGACTCCCGGGATGGCATCTTTGGTGACGTAGTCTCCCGAAAAGCTTAGCATCAGACCCAGCGTGAGGGGAGTTCGGGTGTCTCCCGGGGCAACGGTGCTAGGGTACATGTGATCCTGCCCTTCCAGATCGCTGCTAGTCGACTGGAAGGCTACCACAAGACGCTTCGTTGAGAATGGTGAGGAAGCAGAGTGTAGCGTAGACGACACACGCGGGATGGACCACATTAGGCTCCATTTTCGCTTTTGTGCAAGCAATGAATTGTATTATGTTGTGATTGGACTGGTTTACTACAGTATACATAGCCTGCAATTTGTAATGACTATGTATAGTACGAACTAATTACTAATAGAGTACCGATACCGGTTCCCGAATATTTCTTCGCTATACATGTAGTACCGGCAATCGATTAGAGACGTAGTCGCAAAGAACGAATTAATAATTGTGTTCGATTAATTTTGGTCTACAAACGCGACAATCGGAAGGCACAATAGTATGAACGTTTCCTTTAGTGTGTGGGGACATATTCTCCTTCTTTTGATGAATTGGACTTGAAATTGAAAAGGGTATACCAGCTTTACGCAGTTTTGGAAGCAGGATGCCCAGACTATTGAAGCAGCAAAGAAGAGTGTTGAAAAGAGTTGAAGTATTACATAACAAAGTACTGTTGTATACATGATGGGCAGACATTCATACCGAAAGGAAAGGGACACGCTATGCATCGTATGTGCAATGTGTACATAGGCCAGGCAGTATAGGTTGATCGATCTCGCTGTTGATTGTTTGATGTAGCACCTTCAAGCAAGACTGCCCTGCTCATACTTCTTTGCGAGTTAATTAATATGGAGCAACTCTTATCTAAGCAGTTAACACTTTGCAGTCAACAACATATTGATCAGTTGTTTCCCTGGCCATATAGTGTAAGTTGTTTGCTAACTAATTTTTCCTGCTACGCACAACACTTTATTTTGCACAACGTGTGTACCGTAATAATTGGCTTGTCCACAGAAGAGTGATAATCCAAGATTTGCTTGTGAATGTGTGCATGTGTGTGTGTGTGTGTGTGTGTGTGTGTGTGGTGTGTGTGTGGTGTGTGTGTGTGTTATTGTTCGGTCACTATTCCAATGTCCATTTCCTGACTTAATTCTCTAGGAAGCTTTCAAGCACCTTTCTCAGCAGAGAAGGCTGTAAGTAAAGGATACAGCATCAACGCCGCTTCCAGAAAAGAAAGCAAATAAGAAAATGATTCAACAACAATTGTGAAGAAATAAGCAAGATCATATTGCTGAAGGATTTGTCCAACATTATCACAGCTAACAAGAGCGGGAAGTCCTAGAAATGATTTAAACAGTACTGTCACACTATACATATGGTATGTTTGACGCTTTCATGCCATTATGTTTTGGTTATGTTTTGGTGTACTATTTTTTCAATGCAGGGTGCTAGCGTTGAGGTGCATGTACTCAGACGAGAAAAACTTTAAAGGGACTCTTTATGGAATGAAGGACGCATTTAAAGCATATCCAGAGCTCGTTTGCTTTGATGCTACTTACAATTTGCTTGAATTGGATTTTCCAGTATACCTCATGCTGTGTCCGAACAAATACACACACATACACAAGCAAATCATTAATGACAAGGGGTCATATCTAAAGCTGAAGGAATTTATCTGCTGTATTAATCGTATTTTAATTCAAGTATACTATATACATGAAAATCTAAGCTTACCTTTTAAATTGATTCTGTCAGCTGATTAACCCATATACATGCTGCTGGTACTGCAGAAAATTGATTTTCAAATACCGGTACCGGTACTATAGCAGAGAAATATTCGGTACCGGTACCCGGTACTCAAGCCACAGCGTTTGTAAGAATACTGCTATACTCAAGCTTCGGCGCTTCGCTCATGTGCCCCCTCCCGCCCCCACCCCTATTCGGCATCCTCCACCCCGCTTAAAAAATTTCTGGATTCGCCCCTAGCGACGGTCTAAATTTCTGTGACGCTCATGACAGTCTCAACGTAAGTACTTCGCTAAATTTCCATGACGTATTTCGCGTGAAATTCCACAACAGTCACATTTTTCGTGACGCCGTACCTCGCGGAAACTCAAGATGGTCATGTTTATAAACCGCCTCGCGAAAATCATGGGGGTTGTTAGGACACATACGAATTTTTTTTTTTTCCTTCCCACATGGACAAGTATACGTAAATATTTCATACCTATGTATTTCGAATACTTGCCTATGCGCTTTCGTGATCAGGATTCTCAAATACGCACACAGAACACACACGCGTGTGCGCGCCCCACACACACACACACACACACACACACAAACACACACACACACTCTCTCGCACACGCACAGAGTGTAGCCAGTATAAAAAACAGACACATAGAAGCCAGAGGTTCAGCCCACACCGACCACAATTCAAGTAAGAATCAATATCATTGCAGACAGCATGCTTGGCGCTTACAGCTGCTTGTATACATACCTGTTTGTTGAAGCTTCTGCCTAGACTGAAGGACACGCTATAAGCACTTTGCTAAGAATGTGAAGTGTGATGAGCTAGGTAGGGTTTGTTTCCCACAGTAGGGTCAACTAACAATAAGGTTATCTGTAATTTTCAGTAAGTACACACTCTTACTGAAAAAGTAACCTCTGGCTATTGGAAGTTGGTGTTATATAGGATTTGAAGGCAATAGTGGTGCAAAATGCAAGGATCAGTCTAATAATAATGGAAATGCCATAGTCCTATGTTTAGCCTATGTAGGATATTATGTTTGTTAGTGTGCTAAATATAGGACTATTATTTATTAGACCAACTAATGTTGTTTCCTTGCATTTGCACCTACATATACCACCAACTTTTTCATTGTTTAATATAAGGTAAAAATTACCATAAGCTCAAAACCTTATCAATAGTTGACCCTATCCCACACTACCTACATGCCCGAAGCACAAGACAGTATATCTTTCTCCCAACTGACCTCCTGGCTGGCTGTGAGCTGCTGCAATTCACAATTCGTTTTGCTCCATGAGCTGTATGGTGGACTAAACATATACCTGGTCTGCTCAGTGGTTTTGGCCACCCTCAGCAGAATACATGTAGAGCGCTGCAAAGTCTTGTTTTATGTCAACTCACTGTGTTGTTTAACTGTGTGGTATGTTTTTGTTGTTGTATTTTTTACTAATATACCAATATCTTCAAAGATGAACAAAGTTATCGAAAAGTAATACAGAAAGCCCTACTATGTATGTATGACAAGTAAATAAAAACCTTCTCTATGAGAATGTTGGTGGGATATAGGATTTGAAGGCAATGGTGGGTGTAAAAAGCAAGGAAACAAGGTTCTGTAACAGTAAGGGAAAATGTCATAGTCCTATATTTAGCACACGAACATAGTATATGCTACAAACGGGCTAAATATAGGACTATGACATTTTCCCTTACTATTACAGAACCTTGTTTCCTTGCTTTTTACACCACCATTGCCTTCAAATCCTATATCCCACCAACATTCTCATAGAGAAGGTTTTTATTTACTTGTTTCATTCTTTTTTTTTTTCATGCACATTATTCCGATGCATGATGCGTAATTGATCGCAAGTGATCCGTATTGATTCGTAATGTTCAGCCACCAATGTCATACACACATAACAACACACTAATAGTTTGGATAATAATTGTCTCTGACGTTTTTTGCCAGCAACACCTTGCAGTACGGAAGTGGGAATATCCCATAAAAGAGCGAATAGTCACACCCTAACAGATTACCCCTTGTACGCCAGAGTAGTCCTTGTATACAACAACATCCTTGTACAGAGCGGTGCAGGTGAGTGTCCAGAAGCAAATGGCAACCAATAGCATCCTTGACAACCTTTTTTGGCCAAATTGTGTGAGATAATGGGGAACGTTAGTAGACAAATCAACAACATACATGTGGCCACCAGTAGCTGGTAAAATCTATTGAGAGTAAACAGAAGCCATATCCAGGAGAACTGGAAGGGATATGGGCATTGCTAAAGATCAAAGAAAGATCACACACACATGCACACACACACACACACACACCACACACACACACACACCACACACACACACACACACACACACACACCACAATATTCTTACAATGCACCAGAAGCACTTGGTAGAATCTGGGAGTTCACAGAAGCCATATGTACACCTTCTTTGCACCACAAATGATGATGAGATAGCAGTTGTTAATCTAATCATCACAGATCAGCAGAACAGCACAGAGCAGCGCTTGTATGAACACGAACACAAACACAAACACAAACACAAACACAAACACACACACACACACACACACACACACACACGCACACACACAATACTTACAATGAATGAAGTATTTTCTTTCTCTGGAGATGCATAAAGCTTCTTTGGGATGTAGTTTACAGATCCTTCCTGATGTAGTTAGAGACTCATCTGAAACAATTGTTAGAAATGATGCCAATTACATTGCACAACCAGAATGCTTGTTTGTGAGCCATTCCAATCACTGGTGTATACACATGCATAATAATATGCTCTTTCTTGCATGTGCAATAACACAAATAGAATGTTATCAAAGCTTCAGCAGTTGTTATTAGAACTGCTATTCTCATAGGCCAAATTGTACTGGGCCATATATCCAACAGAAATTCCTAGGTAGCATTGCATGTGTATACCCACCACAACCCTTTGCCCCCATCAGTTGGTATGTGCTCACATACATTGGTTTACCAGGGACACAGTGCTTTGAGTTATCACCATTGGTCCAGGGACATTCATCTTATAGCTGTTGAATAACAGCTTTGCCAGCAGTAGCCAGCTTATTGCCCTGTTGAATGAACCAGTGTATGTGGTTTTCTAGGGACCTCTGATTAGCTGTCGAATAACAGGTTGTCAAGGCCAGCTCTGAGATCCATCCATGTTTTTTTGAAATAGCAAACTTTTGTCCCAAAACTGCTTCCATTTTACCACTAGTAAGCAGCCGACACTCATTAGTGCACTTCCATTTAATGGACGCATGCGAATAAGATGTCGGTCCGCCTATCTCCTCAGCCACTACACACCTACCATTGAGGTCTACAGGTATGGCCCCCAAGCTGCCTTGTGTGGTTGTAAGAGGCATCATAGAAGAAAGGCTCTGAACCAGCAGTATGGTACCTTACCCCTTCTAGGAGGTGACTATCTTCCTATTTAATTGCATTAATGGCACGAACATCCTTTCGAAATTCCCCTGCCTTTTTCCTACGCACATTCAGTACCTTTTTAAGCACTGCATCTGCACAAACTTTACTGACAGCAGCATGTGCAGATCTGGTACACACCTTTTGTGCTAACCATGGGTGCGTCTTGCAAAAGGCATCATTTAACTGAACTAAAGTGCTATTCTTAAGAATAGCCTTTTCAAGGCCACTCTTATACTCGCTAAGTACGATATCCTTTGGTTCGTACAGAGAGTAGCTACAGTGAAAAAAGGAAGTGCGTACATGTACATGCAATATTACGTATGTGCTAAACTATACACAGTACACCAAGGCTTGAAAATTATACTCTTACATCCCACTAAAATATTTTTATGGCCATGAAATCCAATGTAAACTGAAGCCATTCGGATTCAATGCACAGATGATATCAAAAATCACATGCCCTGAGCGATGATTATCACCAACCACGTGGCACAACAAGACAGCATTTCCTTTTATACCCCACCCCAAACTCTAACCCCTCTGCTCTATAGTTACGCATGCAATTGCATATGACATTTGCTACGTCGTTGTACTAGAATTTTCAAACCATGCATCTGACACAAGGCAACGCTGACGCAACGTTTCAGCTAATGTCATATGCAAACCCTGCTTAATTTCTGAGATACTGTGCAGGTTACTACATCTACATTTACATACCTTTGAATAACTTTGTCGGTAGTTCTTTTTCGATGGCCTCTTTGGTTTTGCAGGGTACGCTTAGCCGTCCCGTACCGCACTCTCTTCGCCAAGCGAGCACATTCAGGACCCTCCCAATAACGTTTCCTTTCAGCTGACCGTTTCTTTTCTGGGAGCTGACCGTTTTTTTCTGGGTCTGCATGATATCCCTCGCGTTCAGCTGACTGTTTCTTTTCTGGGTCTGCATGATATCCCTCGCGTTCAGCTGTCTGTTTCTTTTCAGGGTCTGCCTTGTAGGATGCCCGTGCCGATTCTAAAACATCGTCTCGAACTTGAAGGTATTTCGCACGTCGTTTCGCTCGTTTCTTTTCTTGACGTGAAGGCATTTTGATAAAAACAACTTCACTAACAAAATAGTAGCACACCAAACGACAATTGAATCACCAAAGAATTCTTCTCTAGTTATTTTGCTATTTATACACACTTTAGATACCGTAATTATGAAGTAATCTAATTATACAAGACATAGGCTGATAGTCGATTGTGTATCAGAGTATAACTTATATAAAAGCGAGTCCTCCATCCGATTCCGAAGCTAGTGGTGAAATTTTGATCGCTTAAAAGTGTTCCTGTCCCGAGTTATGCGTTGCCAAGAAGGAGGAGGAGAAGAAGACGACCCGCCCCTTGTTCCGAGACTGGGTACGAGAACGGGCGGTACACTCTTGTTCTCTACAACCACGCGACATGAAACAAAAACGAAACTACTCATTTTTGACTTCTAGATCGATTGCTAAAACAAGCTACACGATCCGATCGTCGAGAGTGTTGTTACAGACGGGTCGCGTTTTTTAATGACTTCATAGTCGGGGTCAAATCCTATAAGGAAGTTTCTAACGAAACTTCCGATTTCATTGATTAATTTTGTATAACCATTTCTTGCATGCTCCTATCAGACTCTGTATTGCAGACAATACGTACAGGTGAATCCAACATTGAGAAAGATGAGTAATGGCTATGGAGGACTTATGTATTGCCTATTTAAATGGGTAAAGTTTATGATGTAAGGTAAGGTCAACTGAACAAAGACGTGCCTTAAATACACATACATTTACTACAGTGTCTGGAAGTGAGTTCCAAATATGAATAACCCTGTGGGTGAAAAAATGAGATCTGCAGGTACAATGAGGTAGATCATGTGCTTGAGTTCACGTGAGTGTCCTCATGTTAGAGCTCGAAGGAAATGAATTTGTCAAAGAGTAGTTAAAATCTTAATACACACTACCATATCAAAATAGATCCTGCTGTATTCAGAGGATGAAGATGAAGGTTTAGTAGGCAGCTTGCATAATCTGCAAAAGGAATGTCGGCTCTCTTATAAATGCAACGAGTAAAAAAATCATTGAACATGTCTATTAAAATCCATGGAGTCTGTGGTACAAGACTCAAGAATTGAACAAATAAAAACTTTACAAGCCAGAACCAAGGTATAGAAATATCTGTTGTGTAAAAAAAAATTACATACATTTTAGCTGCTATATAGGAGGAATGTATGTGTTTTCACTTGCGTTTGTTGACAGGTATACATGGATTTAATCTAGATGTGAATTTTTATTTTTGGTACATATTGCATCAGGTTGTACATGAAATTGTCCATCTAGGCTGCAATTTAACCCCCTGCTAACCAGTGGCCTCACTAATTTTGGAATAGTGGTACAATACTTATTTTGGAATGATAGTGGGCTCAACTCAATCATTAGAAAGTTGCAGCAGGCAAGGTAAGTTTCTATGAACATATAGTATTTAGTTCATGTGAAATTTGAGATCGTTTTTGTGCTACACAACTAGAAAAATAAAGTTGGGACACTGAGTTGTGGACTACTGTAAAATTGAGGCACAGACACATCTTTGAGAGTTTAGTACATTTGCCTTTGTGGTTCTGATACTGGAAATTTGGTCTGCCATAATTTTGGTACCTGACCAAAATATCGCTGAATGATTTGGTCCGGGCAGACCATTATTATTTTTCCAATAATTTGCTCTGGTTTGAAAAAAATGGTCCGGGTCTTATTTTTATTAATTTTCGATATGTGAACAACAGTCATTGTATGTTATGATTATAACTAGTACTTGCATGATATAAGATACATTAACTCTTTCATGAGCAACATAGCCATATTGCGCCGCAGGTACTATACTAATGCCACTTTGTTTACCTAAACCATTAAGATATTTGTAGTCAATCACATTGATCAGAGGAAACGTTGGTCATATTAGCATAAGTTGCTTACAAACTACGTTTTTCTGCAACGTGCAAAATAGTATGCACTACATGGTGCCACAGTAATTGGCTTTGCCCCTGCAATAGAGTTAAATGAACTATTCACAACCACAACACCAATTATACACTCTGTTCAATACCTTTTTTGGTGGTCCTGCGCATCTGCATGGTACCATTCTTTGCATGCTGCACATTGTATCATTTGGCGACCATTCTTTGGCATTTGTATGTGCAATATATTCCCTACGTGACACTCTGCGCATCTTGAAGGAACCTGCATCAGTTTTAACATTTCAAATGCTTTCAATGCTTCCTCACTGATACTTTTTGGATGTACTTCACAAATGATGGGTCTCTACCAAAGCAAAGTTCACACCCATAGGCAATAGCCAGTCATCTGAACCCAGCTGATACTGAACGTTTATACATTTTGGACTTCGATTTGCTGGAGTGCTAAAGATCTAAAGACCATATTCTTTGCAAAGACTTGGCCACCTTCTTATTCAAGCTGTTGTAAGCCCTGAGGGTTCCATGAGTGCAGCCTACCATTGCTATGGTGATCCAATACATCCCAGCAATATCTGGACATTGAATAAATTCAGTTCTTCTCAGATATCAAAGCAGTTAATAAGCTGCAAGATTGGGTTTTGAAATCCTAATAAACGTGGAAAAGCACCTTTCAAAAGTTGCATCCCATGGCCAGTGTAAATGACTTTGTCATTCAGCCATCCACCATTCATCAAACCATTCTTATCTTCCTTCAACAATGCTGTCTCTGTGGACCAATGAAATCAATACCAACCACTATACCAAGGAGCTTTAACATTGATTGGGCGCATCTCGGGTAACCCCTGGTTAACTTCCAGTTCATCCACTGGCATGCATCACAAGTTGTTAGTAAGCAGAAACTGCCGCCTGATGTTACTCAGTTTACGTACATTTACCATTTACATGCCCATGAACTGCTAACACTCACTATTCTTCATCATTCCGTGCCACATAAAGTATTCATTTATCCTGCTTGCACAAATTCCTCGTTTGCCCATATGATACTTTCCATATCCATAAATCCATACATGCAGCCATCCAATAACTAGAGATCCAGCGAATGTTTTACACAATCTGAATAGCATCAGAATGACAGAAAAGATCAGCTAAAACATACTCTAAATAGCAACCAAATGTACCCTACGTTATGAAACCAGCTGAATTAGCAAATATCGATCCCTCGTGAAATATGAAATAGCTCATTCCACTCCATTTAATTCAACATTTGTCAATTTAATTGGAGCAGCAGTATGGTTTAGAACTGTGCACTTGATATTCTCAATGAGTCAACGAGTACATATTTCTGACTTTAGGTGTTTGATTGCTGCTGGTACACTTGCATGCAATTGCAGATTTAGTTGCAGGTATGTTGCTGAGAACAATTTTGAAAGTGGTGCAGTCCAAGTTGCTATGATGAGTACTGGTGATAGAGGGAGACCAAATTTTTTTTCAGCTTGCAAATATGTTGCAGCTGCATTTTAAAGTTCCTCATATTGCATGACTGTTTAGCATCGGACAATCAAATGTGGAATACATGATGCTGGATTGTACTTTTATTCAGTTGTATCGGATGAAATTGTAAGGAATGTATTTCAACAATTTCCAAACTCTGGATATCGAATGATGGTGGGCCACTTTCGGCATCTGAACATTCATGTGCAGCAGCAGGGAATCAGGGATAGACTTCACACAATTTCTCCAGTCAGCCTTGCTGTTAGGTGGAATGAAACAATCGTAAGATGTGTATTATGATGGTAACCATAAACTGACAAGGCATTAATTGCAACTATGTTTATTAAGTATTGGACCCTGTGATTATATGCGTTGTTTTGTAACAAATGTATAGAAGCATTATTCTGTAAGCAATCGAGTGATATCATTTTCTGTTGTTAGGTGACCATGTACAGGTATAGATGGCATAGTGATGTATATAAATGTAATTTATGCTTCTACAATACACAGGTGGCGAATGCCATTCATGGTGGCAGTGATGGATACAGCCAGATACCTATATACCATAGCTGCAGTTCCAACAATACGTCACGGACAGTACTGAATCTACGAGTGCTGTGGAACGTTATGGGTTAACACAATGTGTTCGATCAGATCAGGGTAGAGAGAACACTGCTGTTGCATAGTTTATATTGACCCATCCTCAGCGATGTTCAAATAGGGGATCCATGTTTGTTTCCTTTTTCTTTTTTTATGGCAAAAGTGTTCACAAGCAACGTATATAAACGTTCATGGGTGTAATCAAATTCTAGCAGGACCTTTTCTGTACATGGAGGCAATTAATGTGTTAGATCCAGATAATGAGATGCACCTATTCAGCCTTTACATTCCATGCATCAATAAGCACCTAGAAAAGTGGAAGGAGCATGGATCAACCACTCAATCGTACAGCAGATTATTTAAATCCTCTGCAGCTGTGGATGGAAGGGATGTTCCAGGGTGGATGGAAGGGATGTTCCAGGGTGGATGGAAGGGATGTTCCAGGGTGGATGGAAGGGATGTTCCAGGGTGGATGGAAGGGATGTTCCAGGTGGATGGAAGGGATGTTCCAGGGTGGATGGAAGGGATGTTGACAATGATAATGAGGTAATTATGTCCATGTGTTTTTTTAATGTTAAAAATACATCAGTGAGAAGGTAGAATACTCATAGAACACGTAAGTTTAGACCATTATGAGTTACGTCATGAGTCTCGCGAAGCCGGTACGTCACGAAAATATTGACCATCGGGGTACGTCACGGAATTTTAGACCGTCATGATATGAGTTTCACGAGGTATACGTCAGGAGTTTAGTGAGGCACGTTATGGCTGGAAACTCGGTTTGTAACGTATCTAAATAATTGTGAATAAATACCTCATTACAGACACCCTATGTTTCAAAGCTCACAACATGTCAGAACTGCAGTAAAAATATACACCAAAGTATAATAAAACACTCCCTTTGATTTATCACGAACACTCTTCAAATTGCATAACAACTATATGCGCAAAGCCGTATTTAAGGTCACGCTGCACTATTTTCGGAAGGGCGGGTACAAGTTGCGGCCTCCCTGCACAAAATTAGGCAGTAAGACTAGTGTTTTGCATCAGCTAACTTGTGCCAGAAAAAGATTTGACAGGCCACATCTGGCGCCGAATTTTCTGTCTACAGGAAAAACACATGCAAGTGTATCTTATGGATAATCGAGGCATGCACATTGTGGTCATATGGATGAACATAAGATGCAGGCATTGATTACTACACGAAGCAACACCGCTGTACTGCAGAGTGTGTGGACAAAGGCTGATGGAAGAGGGAACACATTAAGGAGTGCTATACATGACATCTGCAGCTGATCTGCATATTGCCTTTAATATCAACATCCATCGTTACTCATAACGCTCAAGTTCACTTGAACGTTTTGCCATGCACTGCTGTCATCATTCAATGCAGAGAGTTATCAGTGCCAGGGCAGAAGGTGGCACCGTTTGTCTGAGAAGTACATATAGATGAATGGTGTAAGATGCGTACTATTTGTCAGCAATATCATGTACCAATTTCACAGTTGGTGAGGTCATCAACCAGGCCTCACACCTCATATGAAGGTCGGAGGTTTTTAATCAACATATAGTATCATTGTGTATAGCGCGGTTCGTTGCACGTTGCTACCGGGGACAGCAAACCAATTTCAGGGCTGGGGCCACGCGTTCAATGACACCATGCGTCACGTCACAATAAAATAAAATAACAAATATTAAAAAAACGTGCACGATATAATGAGAACGAATTTACACGTCATGAGCTACGCAAATATCGGGAAAATTTGGCACGGGATCATACCCATCACAACACCTTTTGCACCCTGGGGGCAAAGCCCAGAACCGGAACCGTCATAAATGGGTACGACTGGGTCCTGCCTATTTGAAATAATATTTAACTTCATATAAAAATGGGGCCTGGGACGAGGCTAGGTAGAGTTAAGAAAACAAACCAGTCTACATGCAATTGAATTTTTTTTCCCAATTAAATCTCTGCATGCCCCACAAGCAAGTGACATTGAACAAAAACATTCTCTTCAGAGTCGAAAACAGACCTACATGCATGTATACCTTCAGACACGTGTCATCAATCTTTTTGCCATAGTGTGAGAGACCAGAGGTCTCTCTGATGTCGTAAGTTCGCACGGGGTCATAACGTGTCGCGAACTCTTGAATGGAACATTCAGTAGGCTTGTCTGTAATGGTGTGAACTGGGTATATTCGGGGGTCTGATGACGGGATTAAGTGGCTAGCAGGTGGAACAACGTGAGCAGAGCCACAGGGGAAAAAAAGCGTCGAATCTCTTCTTGATTGTCAAATGATTTGTCGCTTACATTTTGTTGCAGAATGTTTACATTCAGGTCAGTACAGGAATGTAAGAATTCTGTAACAGAATGTAAGTGACAAATTAAATCATTTGAAAATCAAGAAGTGATTCGACGCGTTTTTTTCCCTGTGAGCAGCGCTAGCGGCGGCGCGCAAGCTGTAGCTAGTTTGGTCCGTTACACATACTAGGCATGTGAAAATTGAGATAAACTAAATGAACCCAATCTAGGATACATGTCCATTTCAATTTATACGTAATTCAACTTTCCCATACATGCAATGCATGTAACCTGTCTTTTAGTCACGTCACCAAACCTACATGACATAATGATTGTGGCTGCAAACAGCTAATCGTACCATCTACACACGCGAACGATTACAGCAATAATCGTAGTGTCATGTAGGTACCTTTATTTAGCAACATTTAATGATTGAAGATTGGCTCTTGTGTGCATGTTGTTTAAAAAGGTACCACTCATGAAAGAAATAGCAGAAATGTTACACACTTGTGAAAATATATGTATTGTATATAAACAAATAAATTGTGATTCTGAGTTAATTACATGTGGCATCCATGGGTGGTATGTGGCTGACATCTGTATCACACTGGATCTCTTCACCGAATCCCAAATTTGAATCATGGGAAATTGTCAACTGCTTCATTTTTTCAAGAGACTTGTGCTTAAATTGGAGAACACAACCACACACCATAAAACACAACACAACACAACACCATAAAACCATGCAGTGTAGAAATGAAGTGACCAATGTTTACCCCATGAGCAAGCTGCTGTTGAAGGGTTTGTATTCGTTTCTCTAATGTTACTATTTTATCATGCTCTGTGTCAACCTGGACAACTGTAGATGGAAACACAGTCTGTCCCTCTGGATCCTTATATGCTGCAAAGAACTAGTGAGAGTGGGATCTGATTACACACTTCTTGTGCATTAATTGAAGTCATGTACCTTTGGTATGAAGACCAGCAACAGAATAATGGTGGCAGCACACCAGAATCCAAGGGAATACATGAAAGAAATCACAAAACGATACAGCAGATTGCTTAGATTAAAATGCTCGCATTGGTCAAAAGCTGTCGAAACGAAATGATGCATTTTGATGCCAAAAATGAATGTTCTACATAACATGATCACATCGAATAACATCAAAGATGTATGCTTGAACCATTCTTGACACTCACGTTACAAATGGCAGTGGTTATGGTCTCATCAGTGGACTGTGTAGCCAGGAAGAGATGGAGGTGTAGAGTACCATACAACCTCCACAAGTGATGTAATTGATATTAGGACTGGTAAGGCGAATGTGTCTGTTCAGAGGGACTCGACCATTTCCTTACGCCATGAGGGAGAGGGTTGAAATGGAGTTAAGAAGGTTGGAGAAGGAAGGGGTATTAGAACCTATAGAATTTTCTAATTGGGCTGCACCTATTGTTGCATTATTGAAATCGGACGGTAAAGTAAGGATTTGTGGTGATTTTCGTGTGTCAGTGAATCCTGCTTTGAAGCTGGATGAGTACCCTATTCCAAAGGTGGAAGATTTATTGGCAACACTCGCAGGAGGTAACCAAGTTAGACTTTAACCAAGCTTATACACAGCTAGCACTGGATAAAGAGTGCAAAGGAGCTAACAGTGATCAATACACACAAAGGGTTGTTTTGCTATACAAGGTTGCCTTTTGGGGTGTCCTCGGCACCGGGTATTTTTCTGCGAATTATGGAAACTTTGCTCCTAGGCATACCCAAATGTTGTGGTGTATTTAGATGACATCTTGATTACAGGGCACGCAAATCAAGAACACTTGGATCATGTACATGAAGTCCTTCAGAGGTTAGAAAAAGTAGGCATGAAGCTGAAAAAGTCGAAGTGTGTATGCATGATGAAATCAGTTGCATACCTTGGTCACAAAATTGACATATCCCCTGTAGAAGAGAAGGTGAAAGCAGTTCATCAAGTCCCTGATCCTACGAATGTGGCAGAACTATTTAGGGCTGTTAACTTACTATAACAGATTCTTACCCAGCTTAGCAGATACTTTGGCACCCCTGTATCAGTTGCTCAAACCGAACGTGTATAGTACGGCCTGTGATGCCTCTTTATTTGGAGTGGGAGCTGTTTTATCTCACAAAAAAAAGGATGGAAAGAAGACCCATAGCATTAGCATCTAGAATACTAAGTTCGGCTGAGCGGAATTACTCGCAAATGCATGTTGAGAGGGAGGCACTTGCGTGTTTATTGGAGTGAAGAGATTTCACCAATATCTTTATGGGCGGAAGTTTATATTGTATACTGACCATAAGCCATTGCTGACTTTGTTTTCACCTTCTAGAGGCATACCATTGCAAGTTTCGGCTAGGATTCAGTGATGGGCTCTAACGATGGCAGTGTACGAATATGACATAAAGTACAAAAAGACGTCACAGCATGGAAATGCCGACGGCCTGAGTCGTCTGCCATTGACCAAGCCAGATGAAGAGCA
The DNA here is from genome assembly GCA_013339895.1 of Ephydatia muelleri. Lineage (NCBI taxonomy): Eukaryota > Metazoa > Porifera > Demospongiae > Spongillida > Spongillidae > Ephydatia > Ephydatia muelleri. The sequence continues at coordinate 7,013,492 of JABACO010000013.1, forward strand.
GTCAGAGGTACCAACGAGGTAGTGCTGCTGGTGGAAGCCTTGACCAATGACTTATGCTCAGATACAGAGGTGGACCAAGCGAGATCCTCTGCTGTCTACATGTAAAGTATCACAGTTCATACTACACGGCTGGCAGGAGGAAAGGAACGAGTTGCATGGACGAAGAGCTGAAGTCATATTGAACAAGACGTTTAGAGTTGTCATTGCATGAGGGGTGTATTTTGTGGGGGAATCTGGTGGTGATTCCAACTCAAGGGAGAGGGAGTATGTATTAAGAGACTGCATTGCACGGGGAACATCCAGGCATGAATAGAATGAAAGTAATTGCAAGAACGTTGGTCTGGGTGGCCTCGTATGGACCAAGATATCGAAGGAATGGTAAAGAATGCCAAACACAAGTATCACCTCCACATGCTCCACTTCATCCATGGAAGTGGGCTACCAGACCATGGGCCCGACTGCACGTATAGATTTTGCGGGGCCTGTGTGGGGGAGGATGTTGTTGGTGCATGGTGATTGATGCACACCTCGAAATGGATTGAAGCCGAAGATATGAAAGAAACCACAGCAGAAGCTACCATTCAAAGGTTGAGAGCAATGTTTGCGAGATTTGGTATTCCGGAATCTCTGGTTTCCGACAATGGGCCTTGCTTCATCAGCAAAGAATTCAAGAATTTCTTAAGGAAGAATGGGGTAATGCACATCACATCCGCTCCGTATCACCCGGCATCGAATAGCATGGCAGAGAGGGCTGTGACGATAGTCAAGGAAGGGCTACGAAAGATGAAAGTAGGGACGATTAATGACAAATCGCTATATATAGATTATATTGTTGCAGAGATAATGTATAGAGGGATTGGAAACGAATCACGTGCGCCATAGACTTTAGCAATTTTAGCGCGCCCTATCCTTGCACGCGTGAATCGCACCTACGTTGACCAAAAAAGGGGGCGGAATTGTAGGCTTGAATTGAAGTCTTGAATGTCACAAGGTAATAAAACATGCTTTCTGAAGTTTAAATAAAGTATAGCCGATAGACGATCAACTAAAGATTCATTGAATACTCATAGATTCGATTTTGCGCCATTTTTTTAACCAAAAAATAAAAAAAATTGGCTATTTTTTTACTTTGGGGGGAGAATCCGTCGATCTAGATAAACTGTCCACGTCATTATTTGTGTTTACTGCTCATAGTCTAGTATGTGCCCATCGCTATGTTGTTTGCGTATAGCATCTTCAGAAATCTCGCTATGATGTTTTGGGTACCCTTACTCTCTGGGGGAGCCACGGCTTTTTGTTACGATGGTGGCTGGTTTTAATATATTATTATGGTAGAGCTATGTTGGTTGTGTGCCCATCACATGTTTTTAAAGGTAAACCACGTCCCAATCGTTCTGTAAATTTCTTCAACGGTGATGGGCGGAAGAAAATTGAAACTTCGGCACATTAAGAACGCGGGTTTGGTCGTGGCAATTCCTCGCTGTACAACCTTCTAAAGCTCCTGACCATGGTCATGATCAAGCTTCAGATCATACAGTAGTGAAATTGCACTCTCTGTCTCCTTCCCCTTGTCCCATTTAACTGGTGGCTTGGTACAATCATTGAACATGCTGAGTGAGAGAATATCAATGGTCCCACCCTCCATCCTGGGTGCCTATCATATCTGATGGATCCCAGTCTTTTTCTATATCGAAGTTGATAGAGCAAAGGAATCATGCAACAGTAATTGCAATGTGTCTGGTAATCAACAGTGACATGCAGTGGTCTGTTCACACTACACACAGGCAGTTTAGTACTCATAATTGTTTGTTGCTGAGTGAACTACCAATATTGCTCAACTCCATTGACAATGGGTTTTTCTTATGCCAGTGCGTAGAGTTTTCTACAGTGCCGCAAGTAGTGTACTGTACATGCCCATGTGTCTAATAAAGTATTTCATTCTGTCTGTAGGCTTTCTGGTATCTAGCACAGTCTGTGTGCTCTGAACAGGAAGTGTTTGAAGCCTTTAAGTGATGCTTTTATTATTTTAGATGTGCCTAGAAAGTGTATATTGTTTCATGTGACATTTCATTTGCAACCAGATCATTGCACACGTTTATAAGTTTAACTTCATCCAGTCCTTTGTTTCAATCTACATGTACATGTACAGTGTGGGTAGAAAAGATGAAGGCTGCACAGCAAAAAACCGCACAGAAATCTAAAGGCCTGAGAAAACGATTTAGTCCATATTATGTGTCTGCTGTAAAAAAATTCTAAGTGCTACACGTACCGCTTGTAAGGATTCGTTCGAGGATTGCGCGCGTTAATTAGTGTTGATTGGCCCCGTTTCCAATCCCTCTATATATTCTCTGATTGTTGTTCCAGTATCGGATGACACCCATATAACCCAATTAAAGCGCATGAACAGTCATAGTTATGCGTAAGCAAGATCACGAGATGTCATTTGTCGTTGTTGCACTACGCTGGATGCTTTGTTTACTTATCACAGCTGAAAGAGGAAGCGGTTGGTTATTGTTTAGTAACATACATGTAGTGTTTGTTTTGTCAAGCAAAGGCAATATGCCAAATATCGCTCAAATCCACAAAATATACTTAACGATAATTATCACTCCACGAGTCTGGTAATTGAGTCACTGTTTATAGTTGGTAATTAGTACACTATGAAATTCGTTCCAAAAATCGAAACGTACCATATGATAAATTTCAATCACAGCAGAATACAATTGATTTCTTGCACAAAGCGAAAATGGAACCTATGGTGGTCCATCCCGTGAGTGTCGTCTACGCTACACTCTGCTTCCTCACCGTTCTCAACGAAGCGTCTGTGGTAGCCTTCCAGTCGACTAGCAGCGATCTGGAAGGGCAGGATCACATCTACCCAGCACCGTTGCCCGGGAGACACCCGAACTCCGCTCACGCTGGGTCTGATGCTAAGCTTTTCGGGAGACTACGTCACCAAAGATGCCATCCCGGGAATCCAAATAGCCATGGACACTATCAACGCAGGAGATATACTGCCCGGGTACAGATTGCAGTATAGTTTGACCAACTCCCAGGTGAGCGTATAACGCGTTGTCTGGTCTCACTGCAGCTGTCACATGCGTAAATGTGCATCTATAAATGTGCGCGCGCGCGTGAATTAAATATCACCACTTTTGTGAACAGTTGCCGCTGTCACAGAACTAGGCTTTCCCCGGAGCACGCCCCCCCCCCCCCCCCCCCCCCTCCCCGAATACGCATCCGGCCGAAACCATAGTCGAGTCCTAGGATACGGTATCTAGCTCCCTTTAGATAGGCGGTCACCCCCCACCTAAATACTCTTGGCTCTATAGCTAGCTCCGTTTGTATAGTTGTTCTCAGGCTTCAATGAAGTCGCTACACCTCATCTAATAGGAAGAGTATGACGCAAGTGCTGCACCACGTGCTGTTTGAAACTTTGGAGGTTGTATTCTGAGTGACAAAAGTCAAAGAGAGTATCTAGTCTGCAAGCAAAAACACTATATAAGGTACCATTGATATCATGACCATTGGCTTGCAGTGCCTACATTTGGGGTGTTACTAATATGCGGAACGGAACGGAAACTTTGCAACTGGTACAGCAATTAAATTCCGCTCCATAGCAACATTCACGGTATTTGTAATACAGTTTCTCAGATAAGTAACGTGGCACACACGTATGCCCATGGTAATGCTGTCCTAAGGTTAGCAAGAGAAACCACACTGTGACAGTTCCTCAGATTGATAATGTGCATGTCCAGAAATTGTGGACATCGATGTATTACATTTGTGATAAAAATTTTTGATTTAAACTCAACAGAGATTTTTCACGTTATTAAATCAGCTAATTAACTAATTATAATTTTTTCGACATTGTTTATCTGTTATGATGTCAGAGAAGTCACCGATTTTACATAAATCCTGCTAAACTAATGCTATATAATGCGATCTAACCATGCGCATGCGCATCTGTCAGAAGTTGATCGTAACTCGTGCTCCTGCCATTTTATCGTCTGTAGGTAACATGATCTGTTGGCACCCTGATCCTTATATACATCCCGCGTTCGTTCCATGGGCGTTCTTTTAGCTTGGGTTTATCCATTGCTCACGTCCCTATCTGTCGCCATCGTTGAAGTTTTCTGAAGTTCTCCAGACACGACGCAGCGCTACCATATATGGGCTCGTTTTTGAGAACAAAAGTTTTTGTGTGAGACGCACAGGAATTGTCTGGGGACTGACTAATGCATAGTCGGGTCCCCAGACTACGGTAACTTCCAACATACAGAGCCTATTCTTTAATATTCAAAACTGGTATACTTCAGGGATTGTCCTTCTGAAGTAACGACGTTCCTTTTTAAAAATAAAAACACATGGATACCGAGCAGCTATCGCGCATGCCGATCACAACCTAATCGATCCTACAAGGTGTTTATAAGTAATATTGGCTCAGCAACTTAGAATGCTGGCGCGACTCATTTGAAAGAATTGAAAAATAAATCGGACGCTAACCGAAACATTTTCACCCATAAGCATGTGTGTGTATATGTATGTATGTTGCATGATGTATGGTGCATGGTTGCCTTATTAAGCAAAGATGTTGGGGTATGTACTGGCAAAGTGGGTTTTACCTAAACATTCAGTCCCATTTCATCAATCGGTCTGCATGACCTTCACAGGGAAAAAAAAGCGTCGAATCATTTAGAAATCATTGCGTGATTGAACAGAAAATCACACGAAAATCAATAGAAGCGTGTGATTTTTGTGTGATTTTCTGTTCAATCACGCAATGATTTCTAAATGATTCGAAGCTTTTTTCCCCTGTGCTTTCCCTGGGGGATGTGAAAAGTTTACATTACACCCACAACAAATTCTTATATACCTGATATACTTCTAATTAAATAGGGTTCTTATCTAACCACAAAGACCTGTTTCATAGAGCTAGTACTTTGAGGCTGACCTCTACTGTCCACATTTGGCACTCTTGTGATTATGCCACACCACAAATGTTCCTAAAACATGAAGTCTGCAGAGCCTTGTAGCTGGTAGCACTCATCCCTTGTAATTGAGTTGTTGCTGTTTAATTCCGTTCCTCCAAAATACTGGGAAGCCATAGCCACATTGTATACAGTGCCAATGAGCCCACACACTTCTCCAATCCTCAACTTTGGACAAACCAGGATACAAATGACTGAATAGTGTAGCAGTAAAAGCCAAACTACAAAAACAGAAGAGGAAGTGAGAGTGTGGTGCTGTGTGGAAGTAAAGAAATGAGGGTAACTAAGACTTAACATTTTATTCTCTCCCTCACCTACCCTCCCTCCCTACACCTACCTTCCCCTACACCTTACTCCATCTTCCTCTCTCCCAAACCCCGCCCCTTCTCACTCCTCCCTTGCCCTTCCCCTCCTTTCCCCTCCCCTTCCCTTCTCCCCTAATTCCATCCACCTTCCCTTCTGCATACCTTACCTATCTTCAACACAAACGTATTGCTAATAAAAGTCTGCATATAATGAAACGTAAGCACAAACTAATGTTTTCACAAACAAAGAACAGTCACCTCATGCCAACGTGTCATCCCTGGACAATCACCCTTCAAGCATAAACTGCATCACATTTCCTACAAAGGTCACACATAAAAGACCTCACCTGAAATAGGAGGGATGTACTTCTGGGGTTCCCAACCGGAGTGTGGCTCTGTTGCTTTGGGGCTTCTTTGGATCACTGACACAAATGCCACTACAGTTCCTTAGATGAGGAACATGACACACATGTACTACAGTTCCTAGATGAGGAAAATGACACACATGTACTACAGTTCCTTAGATGAGGAACTGACACACATGCACTACGTTCCTAGATGAGGAAAATGACACACATGCATACAGTTCCTTAGATGAGGAACATGACACACAGCACTACAGTTCCTTAGATGAGGAACATGACACACATGCACTACAGTTCCTTAGATGAGGAACATGACACACCATGCACTACAGTTCCTTAGATGAGGAATATGACACATGTACTACAGTTCCTTAGATGAGGAACATGACACACATGTACTACAGTTCCTTAGATGAGGAACATGACACACATGTACTACAGTTCTTAGATGAGGAACATGACACACATGTACTACAGTTCCTAGTGAGGAACATGACACACATGTACTAAGTCCTAGATGAGGAACATGACACAATGTACTACAGTTCCTTAGATGAGGAACATGACCACATGTACGTACAGTTCCTTAGATGAGGAACAGACACACATGTATGCCAGTTCCTCAGATTAGCAAGAGCCAGGTGGGTACCACTGTTAGTTCCTCAGATTAGTGATGTGACACGCAGCCTCACAAGAGAGAAGCTAGAGCTATAGCACAACTGCTGAAGCCAGGAAGAGGGACAAAATGCTAGCATCTCACACCTTTGTCCCAATGCTATGGAAGGGTGCCTTGGCCCTGATGCTCTCCGTTTG
>JABACO010000013.1:7020065-7189806 GCA_013339895.1 Ephydatia muelleri
CAAACGGAGAGCATCAGGGCCAAGGCACCCTTCCATAGCATTGGGACAAAGGTGTGAGATGCTAGCATTTTGTCCCTCTTCCTGGCTTCAGCAGTTGTGCTATAGCTCTAGCTTCTCTCTTGTGAGGCTGCGTGTCACATCACTAATCTGAGGAACTAACAGTGGTACCCACCTGGCTCTTGCTAATCTGAGGAACTGGCATACATGTGTGTCTGTTCCTCATCTAAGGAACTGTACGTACATGTGGTCATGTTCCTCATCTAAGGAACTGTAGTACATTGTGTCATGTTCCTCATCTAGGACTTAGTACATGTGTGTCATGTTCCTCACTAGGAACTGTAGTACATGTGTGTCATGTTCCTCATCTAAGAACTGTAGTACATGTGTGTCATGTTCCTCATCTAAGGAACTGTAGTACATGTGTGTCATGTTCCTCATCTAAGGAACTGTAGTACATGTGTCATATTCCTCATCTAAGGAACTGTAGTGCATGGTGTGTCATGTTCCTCATCTAAGGAACTGTAGTGCATGTGTGTCATGTTCCTCATCTAAGGAACTGTAGTGCTGTGTGTCATGTTCCTCATCTAAGGAACTGTATGCATGTGTGTCATTTTCCTCATCTAGGAACGTAGTGCATGTGTGTCAGTTCCTCATCTAAGGAACTGTAGTACATGTGTGTCATTTTCCTCATCTAGGAACTGTAGTACATGTGTGTCATGTTCCTCATCTAAGGAACTGTAGTGGCATTTGTGTCAGTGATCCAAAGAAGCCCCAAAGCAACAGAGCCACACTCCGGTTGGGAACCCCAGAAGTACATCCCTCCTATTTCAGGTGAGGTCTTTTATGTGTGACCTTTGTAGGAAATGTGATGCAGTTTATGCTTGAAGGGTGATTGTCCAGGGATGACACGTTGGCATGAGGTGACTGTTCTTTGTTTGTGAAAACATTAGTTTGTGCTTACGTTTCATTATATGCAGACTTTTATTAGCAATACGTTTGTGTTGAAGATAGGTAAGGTATGCAGAAGGGAAGGTGGATGGAATTAGGGGAGAAGGGAAGGGGAGGGGAAAGGAGGGGAAGGGCAAGGGAGGAGTGAGAAGGGGCGGGGTTTGGGAGAGAGGAAGATGGAGTAAGGTGTAGGGGAAGGTAGGTGTAGGGAGGGAGGGTAGGTGAGGGAGAGAATAAAATGTTAAGTCTTAGTTACCCTCATTTCTTTACTTCCACACAGCACCACACTCTCACTTCCTCTTCTGTTTTTGTAGTTTGGCTTTTACTGCTACACTATTCAGTCATTTGTATCCTGGTTTGTCCAAAGTTGAGGATTGGAGAAGTGTGTGGGCTCATTGGCACTGTATACAATGTGGCTATGGCTTCCCAGTATTTTGGAGGAACGGAATTAAACAGCAACAACTCAATTACAAGGGATGAGTGCTACCAGCTACAAGGCTCTGCAGACTTCATGTTTTAGGAACATTTGTGGTGTGGCATAATCACAAGAGTGCCAAATGTGGACAGTAGAGGTCAGCCTCAAAGTACTAGCTCTATGAAACAGGTCTTTGTGGTTAGATAAGAACCCTATTTAATTAGAAGTATATCAGGTATATAAGAATTTGTTGTGGGTGTAATGTAAACTTTTCACATCCCCCAGGGAAAGCACAGGGGAAAAAAGCTTCGAATCATTTAGAAATCATTGCGTGATTGAACAGAAAATCACACAAAAATCACACGCTTCTATTGATTTTCGTGTGATTTTCTGTTCAATCACGCAATGATTTCTAAATGATTCGACGCTTTTTTTTCCCTGTGAAGGTCATGCAGACCGATTGATGAAATGGGACTGAATGTTTAGGTAAAACCCACTTTGCCAGTACATACCCCAACATCTTTGCTTAATAAGGCAACCATGCACCATACATCATGCAACATACATACATATACACACACATGCTTATGGGTGAAAATGTTTCGGTTAGCGTCCGATTTATTTTTCAATTCTTTCAAATGAGTCGCGCCAGCATTCTAAGTTGCTGAGCCAATATTACTTATAAACACCTTGTAGGATCGATTAGGTTGTGATCGGCATGCGCGATAGCTGCTCGGTATCCATGTGTTTTTATTTTTAAAAAGGAACGTCGTTACTTCAGAAGGACAATCCCTGAAGTATACCAGTTTTGAATATTAAAGAATAGGCTCTGTATGTTGGAAGTTACCGTAGTCTGGGGACCCGACTATGCATTAGTCAGTCCCCAGACAATTCCTGTGCGTCTCACACAAAAACTTTTGTTCTCAAAAACGAGCCCATATATGGTAGCGCTGCGTCGTGTCTGGAGAACTTCAGAAAACTTCAACGATGGCGACAGATAGGGACGTGAGCAATGGATAAACCCAAGCTAAAAGAACGCCCATGGAACGAACGCGGGATGTATATAAGGATCAGGGTGCCAACAGATCATGTTACCTACAGACGATAAAATGGCAGGAGCACGAGTTACGATCAACTTCTGACAGATGCGCATGCGCATGGTTAGATCGCATTATATAGCATTAGTTTAGCAGGATTTATGTAAAATCGGTGACTTCTCTGACATCATAACAGATAAACAATGTCGAAAAAATTATAATTAGTTAATTAGCTGATTTAATAACGTGAAAAATCTCTGTTGAGTTTAAATCAAAAATTTTTATCACAAATGTAATACATCGATGTCCACAATTTCTGGACATGCACATTATCAATCTGAGGAACTGTCACAGTGTGGTTTCTCTTGCTAACCTTAGGACAGCATTACCATGGGCATACGTGTGTGCCACGTTACTTATCTGAGAAACTGTATTACAAATACCGTGAATGTTGCTATGGAGCGGAATTTAATTGCTGTACCAGTTGCAAAGTTTCCGTTCCGTTCCGCATATTAGTAACACCCCAAATGTAGGCACTGCAAGCCAATGGTCATGATATCAATGGTACCTTATATAGTGTTTTTGCTTGCAGACTAGATACTCTCTTTGACTTTTGTCACTCAGAATACAACCTCCAAAGTTTCAAACAGCACGTGGTGCAGCACTTGCGTCATACTCTTCCTATTAGATGAGGTGTAGCGACTTCATTGAAGCCTGAGAACAACTATACAAACGGAGCTAGCTATAGAGCCAAGAGTATTTAGGTGGGGGGTGACCGCCTATCTAAAGGGAGCTAGATACCGTATCCTAGGACTCGACTATGGTTTCGGCCGGATGCGTATTCGGGGAGGGGGGGGGGGGGGGGGGGGGGCGTGCTCCGGGGAAAGCCTAGTTCTGTGACAGCGGCAACTGTTCACAAAAGTGGTGATATTTAATTCACGCGCGCGCGCACATTTATAGATGCACATTTACGCATGTGACAGCTGCAGTGAGACCAGACAACGCGTTATACGCTCACCTGGGAGTTGGTCAAACTATACTGCAATCTGTACCCGGGCAGTATATCTCCTGCGTTGATAGTGTCCATGGCTATTTGGATTCCCGGGATGGCATCTTTGGTGACGTAGTCTCCCGAAAAGCTTAGCATCAGACCCAGCGTGAGCGGAGTTCGGGTGTCTCCCGGGCAACGGTGCTGGGTAGATGTGATCCTGCCCTTCCAGATCGCTGCTAGTCGACTGGAAGGCTACCACAGACGCTTCGTTGAGAACGGTGAGGAAGCAGAGTGTAGCGTAGACGACACTCACGGGATGGACCACCATAGGTTCCATTTTCGCTTTGTGCAAGAAATCAATTGTATTCTGCTGTGATTGAAATTTATCATATGGTACGTTTCGATTTTTGGAACGAATTTCATAGTGTACTAATTACCAACTATAAACAGTGACTCAATTACCAGACTCGTGGAGTGATAATTATCGTTAAGTATATTTTGTGGATTTGAGCGATATTTGGCATATTGCCTTTGCTTGACAAAACAAACACTACATGTATGTTACTAAACAATAACCAACCGCTTCCTCTTTCAGCTGTGATAAGTAAACAAAGCATCCAGCGTAGTGCAACAACGACAAATGACATCTCGTGATCTTGCTTACGCATAACTATGACTGTTCATGCGCTTTAATTGGGTTATATGGGTGTCATCCGATACTGGAACAACAATCAGAGAATATATAGAGGGATTGGAAACGGGGCCAATCAACACTAATTAACGCGCGCAATCCTCGAACGAATCCTTACAAGCGGTACGTGTAGCACTTAGAATTTTTTTACAGCAGACACATAATATGGACTAAATCGTTTTCTCAGGCCTTTAGATTTCTGTGCGGTTTTTTGCTGTGCAGCCTTCATCTTTTCTACCCACACTGTACATGTACATGTAGATTGAAACAAAGGACTGGATGAAGTTAAACTTATAAACGTGTGCAATGATCTGGTTGCAAATGAAATGTCACATGAAACAATATACACTTTCTAGGCACATCTAAAATAATAAAAGCATCACTTAAAGGCTTCAAACACTTCCTGTTCAGAGCACACAGACTGTGCTAGATACCAGAAAGCCTACAGACAGAATGAAATACTTTATTAGACACATGGGCATGTACAGTACACTACTTGCGGCACTGTAGAAAACTCTACGCACTGGCATAAGAAAAACCCATTGTCAATGGAGTTGAGCAATATTGGTAGTTCACTCAGCAACAAACAATTATGAGTACTAAACTGCCTGTGTGTAGTGTGAACAGACCACTGCATGTCACTGTTGATTACCAGACACATTGCAATTACTGTTGCATGATTCCTTTGCTCTATCAACTTCGATATAGAAAAAGACTGGGATCCATCAGATATGATAGGCACCCAGGATGGAGGGTGGGACCATTGATATTCTCTCACTCAGCATGTTCAATGATTGTACCAAGCCACCAGTTAAATGGGACAAGGGGAAGGAGACAGAGAGTGCAATTTCACTACTGTATGATCTGAAGCTTGATCATGACCATGGTCAGGAGCTTTAGAAGGTTGTACAGCGAGGAATTGCCACGACCAAACCCGCGTTCTTAATGTGCCGAAGTTTCAATTTTCTTCCGCCCATCACCGTTGAAGAAATTTACAGAACGATTGGGACGTGGTTTACCTTTAAAAACATGTGATGGGCACACAACCAACATAGCTCTACCATAATAATATATTAAAACCAGCCACCATCGTAACAAAAAGCCGTGGCTCCCCCAGAGAGTAAGGGTACCCAAAACATCATAGCGAGATTTCTGAAGATGCTATACGCAAACAACATAGCGATGGGCACATACTAGACTATGAGCAGTAAACACAAATAATGACGTGGACAGTTTATCTAGATCGACGGATTCTCCCCCCAAAGTAAAAAAATAGCCAATTTTTTTTATTTTTTGGTTAAAAAAATGGCGCAAAATCGAATCTATGAGTATTCAATGAATCTTTAGTTGATCGTCTATCGGCTATACTTTATTTAAACTTCAGAAAGCATGTTTTATTACCTTGTGACATTCAAGACTTCAATTCAAGCCTACAATTCCGCCCCCTTTTTTGGTCAACGTAGGTGCGATTCACGCGTGCAAGGATAGGGCGCGCTAAAATTGCTAAAGTCTATGGCGCACGTGATTCGTTTCCAATCCCTCTATACATTATCTCTGCAACAATATAATCTATATATAGCGATTTGTCATTAATCGTCCCTACTTTCATCTTTCGTAGCCCTTCCTTGACTATCGTCACAGCCCTCTCTGCCATGCTATTCGATGCCGGGTGATACGGAGCGGATGTGATGTGCATTACCCCATTCTTCCTTAAGAAATTCTTGAATTCTTTGCTGATGAAGCAAGGCCCATTGTCGGAAACCAGAGATTCCGGAATACCAAATCTCGCAAACATTGCTCTCAACCTTTGAATGGTAGCTTCTGCTGTGGTTTCTTTCATATCTTCGGCTTCAATCCATTTCGAGGTGTGCATCAATCACCATGCACCAACAACATCCTCCCCCACACAGGCCCCGCAAAATCTATACGTGCAGTCGGGCCCATGGTCTGGTAGCCCACTTCCATGGATGAAGTGGAGCATGTGGAGGTGATACTTGTGTTTGGCATTCTTTACCATTCCTTCGATATCTTGGTCCATACGAGGCCACCCAGACCAACGTTCTTGCAATTACTTTCATTCTATTCATGCCTGGATGTTCCCCGTGCAATGCAGTCTCTTAATACATACTCCCTCTCCCTTGAGTTGGAATCACCACCAGATTCCCCCACAAAATACACCCCTCATGCAATGACAACTCTAAACGTCTTGTTCAATATGACTTCAGCTCTTCGTCCATGCAACTCGTTCCTTTCCTCCTGCCAGCCGTGTAGTATGAACTGTGATACTTTACATGTAGACAGCAGAGGATCTCGCTTGGTCCACCTCTGTATCTGAGCATAAGTCATTGGTCAAGGCTTCCACCAGCAGCACTACCTCGTTGGTACCTCTGACTGCTCTTCATCTGGCTTGGTCAATGGCAGACGACTCAGGCCGTCGGCATTTCCATGCTGTGACGTCTTTTTGTACTTTATGTCATATTCGTACACTGCCATCGTTAGAGCCCATCACTGAATCCTAGCCGAAACTTGCAATGGTATGCCTCTAGAAGGTGAAAACAAAGTCAGCAATGGCTTATGGTCAGTATACAATATAAACTTCCGCCCATAAAGATATTGGTGAAATCTCTTCACTCCAATAAACACGCAAGTGCCTCCCTCTCAACATGCATTTGCGAGTAATTCCGCTCAGCCGAACTTAGTATTCTAGATGCTAATGCTATGGGTCTTCTTTCCATCCTTTTTTTTGTGAGATAAAACAGCTCCCACTCCAAATAAAGAGGCATCACAGGCCGTACTATACACGTTCGGTTTGAGCAACTGATACAGGGGTGCCAAAGTATCTGCTAAGCTGGGTAAGAATCTGTTATAGTAAGTTAACAGCCCTAAATAGTTCTGCCACATTCGTAGGATCAGGGACTTGATGAACTGCTTTCACCTTCTCTTCTACAGGGGATATGTCAATTTTGTGACCAAGGTATGCAACTGATTTCATCATGCATACACACTTCGACTTTTTCAGCTTCATGCCTACTTTTTCTAACCTCTGAAGGACTTCATGTACATGATCCAAGTGTTCTTGATTTGCGTGCCCTGTAATCAAGATGTCATCTAAATACACCACAACATTTGGGTATGCCTAGGAGCAAAGTTTCCATAATTCGCAGAAAAATACCCGGTGCCGAGGACACCCCAAAAGGCAACCTTGTATAGCAAAACAACCCTTTGTGTGTATTGATCACTGTTAGCTCCTTTGCACTCTTTATCCAGTGCTAGCTGTGTATAAGCTTGGTTAAAGTCTAACTTGGTTACCTCCTGCGAGTGTTGCCAATAAATCTTCCACCTTTGGAATAGGGTACTCATCCAGCTTCAAAGCAGGATTCACTGACACACGAAAATCACCACAAATCCTTACTTTACCGTCCGATTTCAATAATGCAACAATAGGTGCAGCCCAATTAGAAAATTCTATAGGTTCTAATACCCCTTCCTTCTCCAACCTTCTTAACTCCATTTCAACCCTCTCCCTCATGGCGTAAGGAAATGGTCGAGTCCCTCTGAACAGACACATTCGCCTTACCAGTCCTAATATCAATTACATCACTTGTGGAGGTTGTATGGTACTCTACACCTCCATCTCTTCCTGGCTACACAGTCCACTGATGAGACCATAACCACTGCCATTTGTAACGTGAGTGTCAAGAATGGTTCAAGCATACATCTTTGATGTTATTCGATGTGATCATGTTATGTAGAACATTCATTTTTGGCATCAAAATGCATCATTTCGTTTCGACAGCTTTTGACCAATGCGAGCATTTTAATCTAAGCAATCTGCTGTATCGTTTTGTGATTTCTTTCATGTATTCCCTTGGATTCTGGTGTGCTGCCACCATTATTCTGTTGCTGGTCTTCATACCAAAGGTACATGACTTCAATTAATGCACAAGAAGTGTGTAATCAGATCCCACTCTCACTAGTTCTTTGCAGCATATAAGGATCCAGAGGGACAGACTGTGTTTCCATCTACAGTTGTCCAGGTTGACACAGAGCATGATAAAATAGTAACATTAGAGAAACGAATACAAACCCTTCAACAGCAGCTTGCTCATGGGGTAAACATTGGTCACTTCATTTCTACACTGCATGGTTTTATGGTGTTGTGTTGTGTTGTGTTTTATGGTGTGTGGTTGTGTTCTCCAATTTAAGCACAAGTCTCTTGAAAAAATGAAGCAGTTGACAATTTCCCATGATTCAAATTTGGGATTCGGTGAAGAGATCCAGTGTGATACAGATGTCAGCCACATACCACCCATGGATGCCACATGTAATTAACTCAGAATCACAATTTATTTGTTTATATACAATACATATATTTTCACAAGTGTGTAACATTTCTGCTATTTCTTTCATGAGTGGTACCTTTTTAAACAACATGCACACAAGAGCCAATCTTCAATCATTAAATGTTGCTAAATAAAGGTACCTACATGACACTACGATTATTGCTGTAATCGTTCGCGTGTGTAGATGGTACGATTAGCTGTTTGCAGCCACAATCATTATGTCATGTAGGTTTGGTGACGTGACTAAAAGACAGGTTACATGCATTGCATGTATGGGAAAGTTGAATTACGTATAAATTGAAATGGACATGTATCCTAGATTGGGTTCATTTAGTTTATCTCAATTTTCACATGCCTAGTATGTGTAACGGACCAAACTAGCTACAGCTTGCGCGCCGCCGCTAGCGCTGCTCACAGGGAAAAAAACGCGTCGAATCACTTCTTGATTTTCAAATGATTTAATTTGTCACTTACATTCTGTTACAGAATTCTTACATTCCTGTACTGACCTGAATGTAAACATTCTGCAACAAAATGTAAGCGACAAATCATTTGACAATCAAGAAGAGATTCGACGCTTTTTTTCCCCTGTGGCTCTGCTCACGTTGTTCCACCTGCTAGCCACTTAATCCCGTCATCAGACCCCCGAATATACCCAGTTCACACCATTACAGACAAGCCTACTGAATGTTCCATTCAAGAGTTCGCGACACGTTATGACCCCGTGCGAACTTACGACATCAGAGAGACCTCTGGTCTCTCACACTATGGCAAAAAGATTGATGACACGTGTCTGAAGGTATACATGCATGTAGGTCTGTTTTCGACTCTGAAGAGAATGTTTTTGTTCAATGTCACTTGCTTGTGGGGCATGCAGAGATTTAATTGGGAAAAAAAATTCAATTGCATGTAGACTGGTTTGTTTTCTTAACTCTACCTAGCCTCGTCCCAGGCCCCATTTTTATATGAAGTTAAATATTATTTCAAATAGGCAGGACCCAGTCGTACCCATTTATGACGGTTCCGGTTCTGGGCTTTGCCCCCAGGGTGCAAAAGGTGTTGTGATGGGTATGATCCCGTGCCAAATTTTCCCGATATTTGCGTAGCTCATGACGTGTAAATTCGTTCTCATTATATCGTGCACGTTTTTTTAATATTTGTTATTTTATTTTATTGTGACGTGACGCATGGTGTCATTGAACGCGTGGCCCCAGCCCTGAAATTGGTTTGCTGTCCCCGGTAGCAACGTGCAACGAACCGCGCTATACACAATGATACTATATGTTGATTAAAAACCTCCGACCTTCATATGAGGTGTGAGGCCTGGTTGATGACCTCACCAACTGTGAAATTGGTACATGATATTGCTGACAAATAGTACGCATCTTACACCATTCATCTATATGTACTTCTCAGACAAACGGTGCCACCTTCTGCCCTGGCACTGATAACTCTCTGCATTGAATGATGACAGCAGTGCATGGCAAAACGTTCAAGTGAACTTGAGCGTTATGAGTAACGATGGATGTTGATATTAAAGGCAATATGCAGATCAGCTGCAGATGTCATGTATAGCACTCCTTAATGTGTTCCCTCTTCCATCAGCCTTTGTCCACACACTCTGCAGTACAGCGGTGTTGCTTCGTGTAGTAATCAATGCCTGCATCTTATGTTCATCCATATGACCACAATGTGCATGCCTCGATTATCCATAAGATACACTTGCATGTGTTTTTCCTGTAGACAGAAAATTCGGCGCCAGATGTGGCCTGTCAAATCTTTTTCTGGCACAAGTTAGCTGATGCAAAACACTAGTCTTACTGCCTAATTTTGTGCAGGGAGGCCGCAACTTGTACCCGCCCTTCCGAAAATAGTGCAGCGTGACCTTAAATACGGCTTTGCGCATATAGTTGTTATGCAATTTGAAGAGTGTTCGTGATAAATCAAAGGGAGTGTTTTATTATACTTTGGTGTATATTTTTACTGCAGTTCTGACATGTTGTGAGCTTTGAAACATAGGGTGTCTGTAATGAGGTATTTATTCACAATTATTTAGATACGTTACAAACCGAGTTTCCAGCCATAACGTGCCTCACTAAACTCCTGACGTATACCTCGTGAAACTCATATCATGACGGTCTAAAATTCCGTGACGTACCCCGATGGTCAATATTTTCGTGACGTACCGGCTTCGCGAGACTCATGACGTAACTCATAATGGTCTAAACTTACGTGTTCTATGAGTATTCTACCTTCTCACTGATGTATTTTTAACATTAAAAAAACACATGGACATAATTACCTCATTATCATTGTCAACATCCCTTCCATCCACCCTGGAACATCCCTTCCATCCACCTGGAACATCCCTTCCATCCACCCTGGAACATCCCTTCCATCCACCCTGGAACATCCCTTCCATCCACCCTGGAACATCCCTTCCATCCACCCTGGAACATCCCTTCCATCCACAGCTGCAGAGGATTTAAATAATCTGCTGTACGATTGAGTGGTTGATCCATGCTCCTTCCACTTTTCTAGGTGCTTATTGATGCATGGAATGTAAAGGCTGAATAGGTGCATCTCATTATCTGGATCTAACACATTAATTGCCTCCATGTACAGAAAAGGTCCTGCTAGAATTTGATTACACCCATGAACGTTTATATACGTTGCTTGTGAACACTTTTGCCATAAAAAAAGAAAAAGGAAACAAACATGGATCCCCTATTTGAACATCGCTGAGGATGGGTCAATATAAACTATGCAACAGCAGTGTTCTCTCTACCCTGATCTGATCGAACACATTGTGTTAACCCATAACGTTCCACAGCACTCGTAGATTCAGTACTGTCCGTGACGTATTGTTGGAACTGCAGCTATGGTATATAGGTATCTGGCTGTATCCATCACTGCCACCATGAATGGCATTCGCCACCTGTGTATTGTAGAAGCATAAATTACATTTATATACATCACTATGCCATCTATACCTGTACATGGTCACCTAACAACAGAAAATGATATCACTCGATTGCTTACAGAATAATGCTTCTATACATTTGTTACAAAACAACGCATATAATCACAGGGTCCAATACTTAATAAACATAGTTGCAATTAATGCCTTGTCAGTTTATGGTTACCATCATAATACACATCTTACGATTGTTTCATTCCACCTAACAGCAAGGCTGACTGGAGAAATTGTGTGAAGTCTATCCCTGATTCCCTGCTGCTGCACATGAATGTTCAGATGCCGAAAGTGGCCCACCATCATTCGATATCCAGAGTTTGGAAATTGTTGAAATACATTCCTTACAATTTCATCCGATACAACTGAATAAAAGTACAATCCAGCATCATGTATTCCACATTTGATTGTCCGATGCTAAACAGTCATGCAATATGAGGAACTTTAAAATGCAGCTGCAACATATTTGCAAGCTGAAAAAAAATTTGGTCTCCCTCTATCACCAGTACTCATCATAGCAACTTGGACTGCACCACTTTCAAAATTGTTCTCAGCAACATACCTGCAACTAAATCTGCAATTGCATGCAAGTGTACCAGCAGCAATCAAACACCTAAAGTCAGAAATATGTACTCGTTGACTCATTGAGAATATCAAGTGCACAGTTCTAAACCATACTGCTGCTCCAATTAAATTGACAAATGTTGAATTAAATGGAGTGGAATGAGCTATTTCATATTTCACGAGGGATCGATATTTGCTAATTCAGCTGGTTTCATAACGTAGGGTACATTTGGTTGCTATTTAGAGTATGTTTTAGCTGATCTTTTCTGTCATTCTGATGCTATTCAGATTGTGTAAAACATTCGCTGGATCTCTAGTTATTGGATGGCTGCATGTATGGATTTATGGATATGGAAAGTATCATATGGGCAAACGAGGAATTTGTGCAAGCAGGATAAATGAATACTTTATGTGGCACGGAATGATGAAGAATAGTGAGTGTTAGCAGTTCATGGGCATGTAAATGGTAAATGTACGTAAACTGAGTAACATCAGGCGGCAGTTTCTGCTTACTAACAACTTGTGATGCATGCCAGTGGATGAACTGGAAGTTAACCAGGGGTTACCCGAGATGCGCCCAATCAATGTTAAAGCTCCTTGGTATAGTGGTTGGTATTGATTTCATTGGTCCACAGAGACAGCATTGTTGAAGGAAGATAAGAATGGTTTGATGAATGGTGGATGGCTGAATGACAAAGTCATTTACACTGGCCATGGGATGCAACTTTTGAAAGGTGCTTTTCCACGTTTATTAGGATTTCAAAACCCAATCTTGCAGCTTATTAACTGCTTTGATATCTGAGAAGAACTGAATTTATTCAATGTCCAGATATTGCTGGGATGTATTGGATCACCATAGCAATGGTAGGCTGCACTCATGGAACCCTCAGGGCTTACAACAGCTTGAATAAGAAGGTGGCCAAGTCTTTGCAAAGAATATGGTCTTTAGATCTTTAGCACTCCAGCAAATCGAAGTCCAAAATGTATAAACGTTCAGTATCAGCTGGGTTCAGATGACTGGCTATTGCCTATGGGTGTGAACTTTGCTTTGGTAGAGACCCATCATTTGTGAAGTACATCCAAAAAGTATCAGTGAGGAAGCATTGAAAGCATTTGAAATGTTAAAACTGATGCAGGTTCCTTCAAGATGCGCAGAGTGTCACGTAGGGAATATATTGCACATACAAATGCCAAAGAATGGTCGCCAAATGATACAATGTGCAGCATGCAAAGAATGGTACCATGCAGATGCGCAGGACCACCAAAAAAGGTATTGAACAGAGTGTATAATTGGTGTTGTGGTTGTGAATAGTTCATTTAACTCTATTGCAGGGGCAAAGCCAATTACTGTGGCACCATGTAGTGCATACTATTTTGCACGTTGCAGAAAAACGTAGTTTGTAAGCAACTTATGCTAATATGACCAACGTTTCCTCTGATCAATGTGATTGACTACAAATATCTTAATGGTTTAGGTAAACAAAGTGGCATTAGTATAGTACCTGCGGCGCAATATGGCTATGTTGCTCATGAAAGAGTTAATGTATCTTATATCATGCAAGTACTAGTTATAATCATAACATACAATGACTGTTGTTCACATATCGAAAATTAATAAAAATAAGACCCGGACCATTTTTTTCAAACCAGAGCAAATTATTGGAAAAATAATAATGGTCTGCCCGGACCAAATCATTCAGCGATATTTTGGTCAGGTACCAAAATTATGGCAGACCAAATTTCCAGTATCAGAACCACAAAGGCAAATGTACTAAACTCTCAAAGATGTGTCTGTGCCTCAATTTTACAGTAGTCCACAACTCAGTGTCCCAACTTTATTTTTCTAGTTGTGTAGCACAAAAACGATCTCAAATTTCACATGAACTAAATACTATATGTTCATAGAAACTTACCTTGCCTGCTGCAACTTTCTAATGATTGAGTTGAGCCCACTATCATTCCAAAATAAGTATTGTACCACTATTCCAAAATTAGTGAGGCCACTGGTTAGCAGGGGGTTAAATTGCAGCCTAGATGGACAATTTCATGTACAACCTGATGCAATATGTACCAAAAATAAAAATTCACATCTAGATTAAATCCATGTATACCTGTCAACAAACGCAAGTGAAAACACATACATTCCTCCTATATAGCAGCTAAAATGTATGTAATTTTTTTTTACACAACAGATATTTCTATACCTTGGTTCTGGCTTGTAAAGTTTTTATTTGTTCAATTCTTGAGTCTTGTACCACAGACTCCATGGATTTTAATAGACATGTTCAATGATTTTTTTACTCGTTGCATTTATAAGAGAGCCGACATTCCTTTTGCAGATTATGCAAGCTGCCTACTAAACCTTCATCTTCATCCTCTGAATACAGCAGGATCTATTTTGATATGGTAGTGTGTATTAAGATTTTAACTACTCTTTGACAAATTCATTTCCTTCGAGCTCTAACATGAGGACACTCACGTGAACTCAAGCACATGATCTACCTCATTGTACCTGCAGATCTCATTTTTTCACCCACAGGGTTATTCATATTTGGAACTCACTTCCAGACACTGTAGTAAATGTATGTGTATTTAAGGCACGTCTTTGTTCAGTTGACCTTACCTTACATCATAAACTTTACCCATTTAAATAGGCAATACATAAGTCCTCCATAGCCATTACTCATCTTTCTCAATGTTGGATTCACCTGTACGTATTGTCTGCAATACAGAGTCTGATAGGAGCATGCAAGAAATGGTTATACAAAATTAATCAATGAAATCGGAAGTTTCGTTAGAAACTTCCTTATAGGATTTGACCCCGACTATGAAGTCATTAAAAAACGCGACCCGTCTGTAACAACACTCTCGACGATCGGATCGTGTAGCTTGTTTTAGCAATCGATCTAGAAGTCAAAAATGAGTAGTTTCGTTTTTGTTTCATGTCGCGTGGTTGTAGAGAACAAGAGTGTACCGCCCGTTCTCGTACCCAGTCTCGGAACAAGGGGCGGGTCGTCTTCTTCTCCTCCTCCTTCTTGGCAACGCATAACTCGGGACAGGAACACTTTTAAGCGATCAAAATTTCACCACTAGCTTCGGAATCGGATGGAGGACTCGCTTTTATATAAGTTATACTCTGATACACAATCGACTATCAGCCTATGTCTTGTATAATTAGATTACTTCATAATTACGGTATCTAAAGTGTGTATAAATAGCAAAATAACTAGAGAAGAATTCTTGGTGATTCAATTGTGTTTGGTGTGCTACTATTTTGTTAGTGAAGTTGTTTTTATCAAAATGCCTTCACGTCAAGAAAAGAAACGAGCGAAACGACGTGCGAAATACCTTCAAGTTCGAGACGATAGTTTAGAATCGGCACGGCATCCTACAAGGCAGACCCTGAAAAGAAACAGACAGCTGAACGCGAGGGATATCATGCAGACCCAGAAAGAAACAGTCAGCTGAACGCGAGGGATATCATGCAGACCCAGAAAAGAAACGTCAGCTCCCAGAAAAGAAACGGTCAGCTGAAAGGAAACGTTATTGGGAGGGTCCTGAATGTGCTCGTTTGGCGAAGAGAGTGCGGTACGGACGGGCTAGCGTACCCTGCAAAACCAAAGAGGCCATCGAAAAAGAACTACCGACAAAGTTATTCAAAGGTATGTAAATGTAGATGTAGTAACCTGCACAGTATCCTCAGAAATTAAGCAGGGTTTGCATATGACATTAGCTGAAACGTTGCGTCAGCGTTGCCCTTGTGTCAGATGCATGGTTGAAAATTCGAGTACAACGACGTAGCAAATGTCATATGCAATTGCATGCGTAACTATAGAGCAGAGGGGTTAGAGTTTGGGGTGGGGTATAAAAGGAAATGCTGTCTTGTTGTGCCACGTGGTTGGTGATAATCATCGCTCAGGGCATGTGATTTTTGATATCATCTGTGCATTGAATCCGAATGGCTTCAGTTTACATTGGATTTCATGGCCATAAAAATATTTTAGTGGGATGTAAGAGTATAATTTTCAAGCCTTGGTGTACTGTGTATAGTTTAGCACATACGTAATATTGCATGTACATGTACGCACTTCCTTTTTTCACTGTAGCTACTCTCTGTACGAACCAAAGGATATCGTACTTAGCGAGTATAAGAGTGGCCTTGAAAAGGCTATTCTTAAGAATAGCACTTTACTAGTTCAGTTAAATGATGCCTTTTGCAAGACGCACCCATGGTTAGCACAAAAGGTGTGTACCAGATCTGCACATGCTGCTGTCAGTAAAGTTTGTGCAGATGCAGTGCTTAAAAAGGTACTGATGTGCGTAGGAAAAAGGCAGGGGAATTTCGAAAGGATGTTCGTGCCATTAATGCAATTAATTAGAAGATAGTCACCTCCTAGAAGGGGTAAGGTACCATACTGCTGGTTCAGAGCCTTTCTTCTATGATGCCTCTTACAACCACACAAGGCAGCTTGGGGCCATACCTGTAGACCTCAATGGTAGGTGTGTAGTGGCTGAGGAGATAGGCGACCGACATCTTATTCGCATGCGTCCATTAAAATGGAAGTGCACTAATGAGTGTCGGCTGCTTACTAGTGGTAAAATGGAAGCAGTTTTGGGGACAAAGTTGCTATTTCAAAAAACATGGAGGATCTCAGAGCTGGCCTTGACAACCTGTTATTCGACAGCTAATCAGAGTCCCTAGAAAACCACATACACTGGTTCATTCAACAGGGCAATAGCTGGCTACTGCTGGCAAAGCTGTTATTCAACAGCTCATAAGATGAATGTCCCTGGACCAATGGTGATAACTCAAAGCACTGTGTCCCTGGTAAACCACATGTATGTGAGCACATACCAACTGATGGGGGCAAAGGGTTGTGGTGGGTATACACATGCAATGCTACCTAGAATTTCTGTTGGATATATGGCCCAGTACAATTTGGCCTATGAGAATAGCAGTTCTAATAACAACTGCTGAAGCTTTTGATAACATTCTATTTGTGTTATTGCACATGCAAGAAAGAGCATATTATTATGCATGTGTATACACCAGTGATTGGAATGGCTCACAAACAAGCATTCTGGTTGTGCAATGTAATTGGCATCATTTCTAACAATTGTTTCAGATGAGTCTCTAACTACATCAGGAAGGATCTGTAAACTACATCCCAAAGAAGCTTTATGCATCTCCAGAGAAAGAAAATACTTCATCCATTGTAAGTATTGTGTGTGTGCGTGTGTGTGTGTGTGTGTGTGTGTGTGTGTGTTTGTGTTTGTGTTTGTGTTTGTGTTTGTGTTCGTGTTCATACAAGCGCTGCTCTGTGCTGTTCTGCTGATCTGTGATGATTAGATTAACAACTGCTATCTCATCATCATTTGTGGTGCAAAGAAGGTGTACATATGGCTTCTGTGAACTCCCAGATTCTACCAAGTGCTTCTGGTGCATTGTAAGAATATGTGGTGTGTGTGTGTGTGTGTGTGTGTGTGTGTGTGTGTGTGTGTGTGGTGTGTGTGTGTGGTGTGTGTGCATGTGTGTGTGATCTTTCTTTGATCTTTAGCAATGCCCATATCCCTTCCAGTTCTCCTGGATATGGCTTCTGTTTACTCTCAATAGATTTTACCAGCTACTGGTGGCCACATGTATGTTGTTGATTTGTCTACTAACGTTCCCCATTATCTCACACAATTTGGCCAAAAAGGTTGTCAAGGATGCTATTGGTTGCCATTTGCTTCTGGACACTCACCTGCACCGCTCTGTACAAGGATGTTGTTGTATACAAGGACTACTCTGGCGTACAAGGGGTAATCTGTTAGGGTGTGACTATTCGCTCTTTTATGGGATATTCCCACTTCCGTACTGCAAGGTGTTGCTGGCAAAAACGTCAGAGACAATTATTATCCAAACTATTAGTGTGTTGTTATGTGTGTATGACATTGGTGGCTGAACATTACGAATCAATACGGATCACTTGCGATCAATTACGCATCATGCATCGGAATAATGTGCATGAAAAAAAAAAAAGAATGAAACAAGTAAATAAAAACCTTCTCTATGAGAATGTTGGTGGGATATAGGATTTGAAGGCAATGGTGGTGTAAAAAGCAAGGAAACAAGGTTCTGTAATAGTAAGGGAAAATGTCATAGTCCTATATTTAGCCCGTTTGTAGCATATACTATGTTCGTGTGCTAAATATAGGACTATGACATTTCCCTTACTGTTACAGAACCTTGTTTCCTTGCTTTTTACACCACCATTGCCTTCAAATCCTATATCCCACCAACATTCTCATAGAGAAGGTTTTTATTTACTTGTCATACATACATAGTAGGGCTTTCTGTATTACTTTTCGATAACTTTGTTCATCTTGAAGATATTGGTATATTAGTAAAAAATACAACAACAAAAACATACACACAGTTAAACAACACAGTGAGTTGACATAAAACAAGACTTTGCAGCGCTCTACATGTATTCTGCTGAGGGTGGCCAAAACCACTGAGCAGACCAGGTATATGTTTAGTCCACCATACAGCTCATGGAGCAAAACGAATTGTGAATTGCAGCAGCTCACAGCCAGCCAGGAGGTCAGTTGGGAGAAAGATATACTGTCTTGTGCTTCGGGCATGTAGGTAGTGTGGGATAGGGTCAACTATTGATAAGGTTTTGAGCTTATTGGTAATTTTTACCTTATATTAAACAATGAAAAAGTTGGTGGTATATGTAGGTGCAAATGCAAGGAAACAACATTAGTTGGTCTAATAAATAATAGTCCTATATTTAGCACACTAACAACATAATATCCTACATAGGCTAAACATAGGACTATGGCATTTCCATTATTATTAGACTGATCCTTGCATTTTGCACCACTATTGCCTTCAAATCCTATATAACACCAACTTCCAATAGCCAGAGGTTACTTTTCAGTAAGAGTTGTGTACTTACTGAAAATTACAGATAACCTTATTGTTAGTTGACCCTACTGTGGGAAACAAACCCTACCTAGCTCATCACACTTCACATTCTTAGCAAAGTGCTTATAGCGTGTCCCTTCAGTCTAGGCAGAAGCTTCAACAAACAGGTATGTATACAAGCAGCTGTAAGCGCCAAGCATGCTGTCTGCAATGATATTGATTCTTACTTGAATTGTGTCGGTGTGGCTGAACCTCTGGCTTCTATGGTGTCTGTTTTTATACTGGCTACACTCTGTGCGTGTGCGAGAGAGTGTGTGTGTGTGTTTGTGTGTGTGTGTGTGTGTGTGTGTGTGGGGCGCGCACACGCGTGTGTGTTCTGTGTGCGTATTTGAGAATCCTGATCACGAAAGCGCATAGGCAAGTATTCGAAATACATAGG
This sequence comes from Ephydatia muelleri, assembly GCA_013339895.1. Taxonomy (NCBI): domain Eukaryota; kingdom Metazoa; phylum Porifera; class Demospongiae; order Spongillida; family Spongillidae; genus Ephydatia; species Ephydatia muelleri. The sequence continues at coordinate 7,039,384 of JABACO010000013.1, forward strand.
TATGAAATATTTACGTATACTTGTCCATGTGGGAAGGAAAAAAAAAAATTCGTATGTGTCCTAACAACCCCCATGATTTTCGCGAGGCGGTTAAACATGACCATCTTGAGTTTCGCGAGGTACGTCACGAAAAATGTGACTGTTGTGGAATTTCACGCGAAATACGTCATGGAAATTTAGCGAAGTACTTACGTTGAGACTGTCATGAGCGTCACAGAAATTTAGACCGTCGCTAGGGGCGAATCCAGAAATTTTTAAGCGGGGTGGAGGATGCCGAATAGGGGTGGGGGGGCGGGGAGGGGGCACATGAGCGAAGCGCCGAAGCTTTGAGTATAGCAGTATTCTTACAAACGCTGTGGCTTGAGTACCGGGTACCGGTACCGAATATTTCTCTGCTATAGTACCGGTACCGGTATTTGAAAATCAATTTTCTGCAGTACCAGCAGCATGTATATGGGTTAATCAGCTGACAGAATCAATTTAAAAGGTAAGCTTAGATTTTCATGTATATAGTATACTTGAATTAAAATACGATTAATACAGCAGATAAATTCCTTCAGCTTTAGATATGACCCCTTGTCATTAATGATTTGCTTGTGTATGTGTGTGTATTTGTTCGGACACAGCATGAGGTATACTGGAAAATCCAATTCAAGCAAATTGTAAGTAGCATCAAAGCAAACGAGCTCTGGATATGCTTTAAATGCGTCCTTCATTCCATAAAGAGTCCCTTTAAAGTTTTTCTCGTCTGAGTACATGCACCTCAACGCTAGCACCTGCATTGAAAAAATAGTACACCAAAACATAACCAAAACATAATGGCATGAAAGCGTCAAACATACCATATGTATAGTGGTGACAGTACTGTTTAAATCATTTCTAGACTTCCCGCTCTTGTTAGCTGTGATAATGTTGGACAATCCTTCAGCAATATGATCTGCTTATTTCTTCACAATTGTTGTTGAATCATTTTCTTATTTGCTTTCTTTTCTGGAAGCGGCGTTGATGCTGTATCCTTTACTTACAGCCTTCTCTGCTGAGAAAGGTGCTTGAAAGCTTCCTAGAGAATTAAGTCAGGAAATGGACATTGGAATAGTGACCGAACAATAACACACACACACACACACACACACACACACACACACACACACACACACACATGCACACATTCACAAGCAAATCTTGGATTATCACTCTTCTGTGGACAAGCCAATTATTACGGTACACACGTTGTGCAAAATAAAGTGTTGTGCGTAGCAGGAAAAATTAGTTAGCAAACAACTTACACTATATGGCCAGGAAACAACTGATCAATATGTTGTTGACTGCTAAGTGTTAACTGCTTAGATAAGAGTTGCTCCATATTAATTAACTCGCAAAGAAGTATGAGCAGGGCAGTCTTGCTTGAAGGTGCTACATCAAACAATCAACAGCGAGATCGATCAACCTATACTGCCTGGCCTATGTACACATTGCACATACGATGCATAGCGTGTCCCTTTCCTTTCGGTATGAATGTCTGCCCATCATGTATACAACAGTACTTTGTTATGTAATACTTCAACTCTTTCAACACTCTTCTTTGCTGCTTCAATAGTCTGGGCATCCTGCTTCCAAAACTGCGTAAAGCTGGTATACCCTTTTCAATTTCAAGTCCAATTCATCAAAAGAAGGAGAATATGTCCCCACACACTAAAGGAAACGTTCATACTATTGTGCCTTCCGATTGTCGCGTTTGTAGACCAAAATTAATCGAACACAATTATTAATTCGTTCTTTGCGACTACGTCTCTAATCGATTGCCGGTACTACATGTATAGCGAAGAAATATTCGGGAACCGGTATCGGTACTCTATTAGTAATTAGTTCGTACTATACATAGTCATTACAAATTGCAGGCTATGTATACTGTAGTAAACCAGTCCAATCACAACATAATACAATTCATTGCTTGCACAAAAGCGAAAATGGAGCCTAATGTGGTCCATCCCGCGTGTGTCGTCTACGCTACACTCTGCTTCCTCACCATTCTCAACGAAGCGTCTGTGGTAGCCTTCCAGTCGACTAGCAGCGATCTGGAAGGGCAGGATCACATGTACCCTAGCACCGTTGCCCCGGGAGACACCCGAACTCCCCTCACGCTGGGTCTGATGCTAAGCTTTTCGGGGAGACTACGTCACCAAAGATGCCATCCCGGGAGTCCAAATAGCCGTGGACACTATCAACGCAGGAGATTTTCTGCCCGGGTACAGATTGCAGTATAGTTTGACCAACTCCCAGGTGAGCGTAACGCATTTGTCTCTTGTCTCACAACAGCAGGGTGTGATCGCCGTGCGCGAGTGAAAATGAATACTTAATTGTTACAATTAACACGTACGTAATTCCAGTGCGACCAGACTGTGACGCTGACGCATTTCTTTGAAGACATTGCGTGGAGTAGACCTTCAAAGGTCGGCTTCATCGGAGGGGGCTGCGATGATTCCACAATCAAAACGGCTGAAATCAGCTACTTCTTCAACCTAACTCAGGTGAATAGGGTCGTCGTCGCAGGGGAGAGTTGGTTGGTTTCGGAAAATTGAGCCATCATAGGGATACTAGGTCCCACTCTGACATATAGGTATGAAGATGAGACATCGAGGCGGAGAAGCAAGGAGGAGGGGTCTGGTATGAATACGCTATGAGGGGATGGGGTGTGTGTTTGTGTGAGTATGTTTGTGTGTATGTGTATGTGTGTGTGTGTGTGTGTGTGTGTGTGTGTGTGTGTGTGTGCGTGCGTGTTTGTGCGAAGGCTCCCTCTCCCGCGCAGCTAGGGATATGATATCTCATTTACTATCTCTAGTATGGGCGAGCGCTCTACACTACCTCATCGGGGTATGGGATGGAGCCCCAGAAGCTCAAACGCTAACGCTTTTAAAGCTAAATGATGATTACGTTTACATTTCACTTTTGATTATTAAGTAGTCTTCTTGTGTGTCATCTTGTAGAGCATCATACAACTAACCAATCAAAACCCTTGAATAGGAATGCAAAGGCGAAGGATCATCTCAAGCATTGTGGTGACAATTTCATCACTCAATACTGACCTAGTCAGGAGACTAGACCCTGTCATGCTCCACCCCCTTCATCATGCTCCACCCTCTTCATCATGCTCCACCCCTTCATCATGCGCCACCCCCTTCATCATGCTCCACCCCCTTCATCATGCTCCACCCTCTTCATCATGCTCCACCCCCTTCATCATGCTCCACCCCCTTCAACATGCTCCACCCCTTCATCATGCTCCACCCCCTTCATCATGTTCAACCCCGATCATTATGCTCCACCCCCTTCATCATGCTCCACCCCCTTCATCCTGCTCCACCCCCTTCATCATGCTCCACCCCCTTCATCATGCTCCACCCCCTTCATCCTGCTCCACCCCTTCATCCTGCTCCACCCCCTTCATCCTGCCCCACCCCCTTCATCCTGCTCCACCCCCTTCATCATGCTCCACCCCCTTCATCATGCTCCACCTTTTAACTGATTAATGGCGAAATATATTTTGTTTGACTAAAGTAAAAGGACACAAAAGGGGAACACAAAGAAGCTTTCAATAATATAAACTGAAGCCACGAACATAAAGCACTTCAAATCTTTAGAAGAATTGTTTAATAAGAGCATATCTCAGCATTAATCGGTTTAAAGCCACTGAACCCTGAGCCTTTAAATTAACATAGACTTTCAAGCCCATCCCTTGCATGGTGTAAGAGATACTCATCTACTGCCCTTTAACTTCACTAAATAACATGATATTTCAATCTAACCAGTTGTCATGTGACTCGACTACACCTGAAGGAGAGGACAGAACAAAATTCAAGCGGTACTTCCAAATTCTTCCCAATGACATCCTCTTCTCTCAAGCCTTCATACAAATTCTGAACACCTTCAATTGGACAAAGCTTCATGCTATTAATCTGGAGTTTCACCTATTCGTGCAGGTCTGTGATCTATCTCTGTATGTATTCAAGCATTTGGAGCTAGTGTGTGGGAGGAGCCAAAGGTGTGAACAAGGGAGGAGCTACGAAATGTGGTGTGGGAGGGTCAAGGAGGTGGAGTGTGATGTGACATTTGTGCTAAATGATGACATTCACATACAGTCCATAATGGAAAATTGGTAAGGGTATTATTTTAAATGATTGGTCAAGCAATCTTATTCCCCAATGCAATTATGCCAAATACTTGGTATATTTTGCTAAGTAAAAAAATTCTTCAAAGAGATGCCTAATTATCTTGGGAGATGCTGACGTCCAAAATTTCACTGAGGACACGTGTGAGGTATAGTTATGAATTTGCTATGGTCTGTACCTCACACAGACTCTGAACCTCCTGGAATCATTGGAGCAACTTAGTCCCCACCATAACATCACCTCAGTCTCATACTCCAGTGACCCCAGAGCCACCAACACCCTGGATGCTATCCTCAGTAATGGACAAGCATTTGTAAGCATCCATGCCTCTGTGTGTGCGTGTGTGTGTGTGTGTGCATGTGTGTGCATGTGTGTATGTGCATGTGTGTGCACATGTGTGTGTGTTTTTTGAATGTTGAGCTAGTCAGAAAGGAAACCTGTGAAACAAACCAAGGTTTTTAAAGGGGGAGGGAGTTAAATAGGGAAAGTGAAAGTGTCCTGGATTACCCATAAACACATAAGCATGATTATTAGCTCAGAAGCCATAATGCAGTACCGGTCAGAACAAACGTTATAGTGCAACAAAATACTAAACGCTGCCACCCCACTACTACTTGGCAGCCACTCAAAGCCATTGAAGCATAAACGTGCTTAGCCATTCAACAATAAACAGCCTATCAGCGCTTCCAGTTATTGGAATTGTGTTCTCTGCTAGTGCTTCACTAGGCCTGTTGATGTGGGGAGGGGTGAGGTTGAGAGTCAGTTCACTCTGTGATCTCCTCCCCAGACCACAGACTTTCTCAGTGCAGGTCTCTTGTCTATACTTCGCAGTTAGTGATGTGTTGGTCTAGTTATGGCAATCAAATGACTTGCTTTCTATTTTCTGCAGTTATTAGGTTGCATGCTAGTATGAATACTATTACATGTCATCCATTTTCTGTACAGAACACAGAATCGAGGATAATCTACCTCGCCATGTATGTGGATGACATCATACCAGTTCTGTGTGAGGTGAGGAGGCCTGGGGATGAGAGTCATTTCTGTTAACCTGTGAGATTAGATCCATTACTGTTACCACTTTTCAAGCAGTATCCACTGTATGGAAACTATTGTAATGCCACATCTGGTCCTTTTTTCTAAATATAAGGCATACCATCAGAACAAGGTGTACCCACTGTATGTCTTCATCACACTCGGATGGTACACTGATGGATGGTGGGACAGCAGTACTGTGAACTGTACAAGTCATCAAATGGAGATAGCTCTGAACAGATCATTGGCTATGACCCTAGACCCTCTAATCAAGGACACAAATATGACGACCAGCTCACGATTGGTAACTTGAGTATATGCATTTCTTAAGTATCAAAAACACATTGACGGTTGAAACTGAAACATGCTGACATATATAATAAACTTCCTCAAGAATTTAGCAACAGAGGTTATTCATATTTACTGTATGTGTGTCATAGAGCATAGTGCATGATAAATGTCACACCCTCCATACAGACACAACCTTCCCTCCACACACACCTCCCTCATCAATGATACTTCATTGACAGAGCTTCAACCAGTACAGAAAGCTGTACCTTGAAGGTGTGAGCAGGCTGAACCTGTCTGATGTGTATGACGGGGAACCATGTTTCGATGCTGTGTGGTCATATGCCATAGCTCTGAACAGAACCATTCAAGGTTTGGAGGCCATACCTCACCCCTAGGAATTCATATTATGTGACTCTTCCCCAGACCTCAGATCTGATCCAGCCTTCAACAGGCTGGCAGCTGCTGCCTCCCATCTTCCACCCAACTCCACTTTCTACATGGAAAACTTCACTTATGCCAATGATGTCATTTTGGAGAGAATGTATCAACATCTGATGAATGCTTCCTTCGTTGGCATTACGGTATGTTCTGAAGTATACGCTAATCTGAGTGCAAAGAACATAATGATAATGATAATGATAATGATAATGATAATGATAATGATAATGATAATGATAATGATAATGTAATGCAAATATCTCTTTGCGCATGTGCACGCATGCGCCAGATGGGCTCGAACTTGCCAGAACATTTGCATGTGACATCGTGTGCGCACTTGTATGTATAAATACTCTCTTTTTGTGTTCTTAGTCAGTCTGTACACGTGTTACTATATATCCTTTGGCCACTGCTACATTGGCGTAGTCGGCTTAGCGGAATGGCGAAACCGCTACTGTTGCCGGAACCCTTTGACGGCGAGACCACTGGTTGGTTGGAATGGATGGACCATTTCGAAAGTGTAGCCGCCGTTAACAAATGGGTCAGTGGAGAAGACAGGCTGAAATGGCTCCGGGTGCGCCTAACGGGGAAAGCTCAAACGGCTTTCAGAAGGCTGCCAGACGACGTTAAAGCGGACTATGGTACGTGCGTAGAAGCATTACAGCGTCGTTTCAATCCCGACAGCAAAAGACAGCTGTACATGGTGGAGCTGAACGCAAGAACAAAGCGTAGGGACGAGGACTGGGCTGCTTTTGGTGACGCGGTGCGAGTGCTTGCAGATAAAGCGTATCCCGAACTAGCAGAGAACGCGCGCGAGCGACTGGCGCTGAACCAGTTTCTAGAGCAAATTGAAAACTCCCAAGTCGCCTTCAGCGTTAAACAGAAACGACCGCGAAACGTCGAAGAAGCGGCTGCGGCTGTAATTGAACTGGAGTCATACTTGCGAAGCACAGGTAAACCGTCACGTGTTAACGCTGTGTCCTCACAGGAACAAGAGCCAGAGACGCACCATACCGTACCAGCGGAACCAGTCTCAGCGGTCACTTCGCAAGACGGGCGCGACTCGTTAACAGCCACCATGAAATCACTGTGCGAGAGACTGCAGCGAGTGGAGGTGCTCATAGGAGAAAAAGAGCGGTTAGGAACACGTGGGGCAAGTAAGCCTACCAGGGAGAATGACGATGGGAAGCGTAGGACAATCGTTTGTTGGAGTTGCGGGAAGAAAGGCCATGTCGCACGATTTTGCAGTCGGGGCCGATACTCAGAACAGCGTCAGGGAAACTTCCGTCCCTCAGTGGTACGAGCCTGCCACATGGGGGAAGAAGACCTGTAAAGGCTCAGGATGATAAGCTGACCGTACCATCCCTCGCTGTAAATAGTGGAGTAAGTTACCGCATAAGGGGAGTTATTGGGGCTGTTGGTGTAGACTTTGTGATAGACACGGGTGCAGCAGTGTCGCTTGTCCGAAGGGACGTCTGGGAACAAATTGTGAAAGGTGACTGTACACTTGTTCTTGAACAATGGGCTGGTAGACGACTTGTCGGAGTAAATGGCGCTCCATTGTCAGTTAGTGGATGCAAAAAGGTAGATATTTTTCTGAACGGCATGCCATTAAAGGTTATGTGCGTAGTCACTGATGATATAATGGTAGAAGCAATTCTTGGGTTGGACTTTGTAAACGCCCATAATGGTATTATTGATTGTGGTTCAAAGAGGCTCACCTTTCCGTCCAGAAACATTTCCGTTCCCCTTCAAATGCAGAGTTGTCCACTGCAGCAGAATCCCATCGGACTTATTGTCAAAGAGAAAATTGTCATTCCAGCAGCGAGTGAGGTAGAACTTATGGTTGATCTGGCAACACCAGTCGCGAAGGGTACATGGGTTGTGACTGGCAATACCTCTGCTCGACATGGAGTAATGGTTGCTCATGCAGTGGTGTGCCCTAACGCCAAACCAGTCCCTGTGCGCGTGGTCAACCCTCGAGAAGAAATCGTTGTATTGAAGAAAGGGACGGAGATTGCTCATATGGAGCTGCTGGAACAGGACCCAGTCATAGAAATCTCAACTGTTGCAGAAAAGTTCAACATTTCACGGGAAGATCAAAGCCTCTTATGGGAAATGGTATCGAGGGTTGGGGATGATGTTAATAAGGATGAAAAAGAAGAACTTTTTTCGTTGTTGTTGGAATTTGCAGATGTTTTCTCACTCAGCACCAAGAACCTAGGTCATACAAAAGTGCTCCAACACCGCATTGACACTGGCAATGCCCAACCAGTGCACCTCCCACCCCGCCGGATCCCTCACGCACGTAGGGAGGAACTGAAGGAGATGTTGCGAGATATGTTGGAGAAGAATGCCATTGAACACTCTGATAGCCCATGGTCCTCCCCGATAGTACTGGTCAAGAAAAAAGACGGGACAACAAGATTTTGTGTGGACTATAGGAAGGTCAACGAGGTTACCAGGAAAGATGCCTATCCGCTACCCCGAGTGGACGATACACTTGACACGCTGGCCGGCTCCAAATTTTTCTCCACACTGGACCTTACTACCGGCTACTGGCAAGTCGAAGTCGCCCCTGAAGATCAGCCGAAAACAGCTTTTACTACACCGGAAGGTCTGTACCAATTTAAAGTAATGCCCTTCGGTTTATGTAACGCTCCAGCTACATTCCAGCGACTGATGGATAGGGTATTGGGTGGTTTGAAATGGTCGAGTTGCTTGGTTTACTTTGATGATATTATTGTTGTGGGTCGTACATTTAAGGATCATTTGCACCACCTTAGCAAGGTTTTGGCCCAGTTGAGGGGGGCAGGGCTCAAACTGAAGCCAACGAAGTGTAGTCTGTGTCAACAACGGGTTGCATTTTTGGGGCATATAGTATCAGCTGAGGGAATCGCTACAGACCCGAGCAAAACCGACGCTGTGTCAAAATGGCCCACCCCGCTAAGTAAGAAGGAGGTACAACAATTTTTAGGGCTGGCAAACTACTATAGGCGGTTTGTCAAAAATTTTGCGTCTATCTCGAAACCACTGCATCGTTTGACGGAAAAAAACGTTCCCTTCGATTGGACAATACACTGTCAGAATGCCTTTGACGAATTGCGTAAATGCCTGGTTTCCTCCCCAATTCTTGCCTACCCAGATTACAACCGACGTTATATCCTCGATACGGATGCGAGCGACACAGGGATTGGTGCCGTGCTATCCCAGATCAGCGACGAAGGGTCAGAACGTGTCATTGCCTACGCCAGCCGTTCACTAAGCAGACCGGAACAGAGGTACTGTGTCACTCGTAAAGAACTATTAGCTGTAGTATCGTTTGTACAGCAATTCCGACAGTACCTTCTTGGACGAGAGTTCACCCTTCGAACAGACCACGGATCGTTGGTCTGGATCCGGAACTTCAAAGAGCCTGAAGGTCAACTTGCACGCTGGCTAGAGAAACTTCAGGAGTACAACTTTACCGTCGTGCATCGTCAAGGATCTCGCCATTGCAACGCAGACGCGCTCTCCAGAGTTCCTTGCCGTCAGTGTGGTCGAGAGAATCAAAACGTTGAAACAAGTCAGGGTGACAATGCTGTGATTACAGGTATTGGCGCGGTCTTATCGCCGTTCCAGACGTGTACTCCCAATGAGATGCGTAAATTGCAACTTCAAGACGAAGCTATAGGACCAGTCTACCGCGCAGTGCTCGATCGCAAGACACCGTCTGCAGACGTATCCAAGTCATGGAGCTGGGAAAGTCGCGTCTTGATGCAGCACTGGGGCTCTCTCAACATCCAAAACGGAGTTCTTTGGAGAAAATGCATCGATAAGTGTCGTGATTACTTGCAGCTCGTATTACCCGCCAAGTTGCAGGTGGATACCCTTCGGGACCTTCATGAAGGCGCCATTGGTGGTCATCTTGGTGAAGAAAAAATGCTAAACAAACTCAAAGAGCGTTTTTACTGGCCAGGATGTACCGAAGCAGTCAAAGATTGGTGCAGAACCTGCATTCGTTGTACAACAAGGAAGACAGCTGCTCCGAAAAGAAAGGCGCCCCTACAATCATTACGAGCTGGGTATCCGATGCAAATAGTGTGTGTTGATATCATGGGACCCCTTCCTGAGACCGAGGATGGCTGCAAGTATGTTCTGGTAGCCTCAGATTGCTTTACTCGGTGGGTAGAAGTGTATGGAATACCTAATCAAGAAGCCACAACTGTAGCCAAAAAACTTGTAGATGAAATGTTCTGCCGTTTCTCTCCCCCCGAACAACTTCACAGTGATCAAGGACGTCAGTTCGAGTCAGAGTTGGTAAAAGAAATATGCGTGCTTCTGCAGATCAGAAAAACGCATACTACGCCATACCACCCCCAATGCAACGGGATGGTGGAGCGCTTTAATAGAACTCTGTTAGACATGCTAGCCACAACAATTGACAACCACCAGGCCGATTGGCAGCACCACATTCGTAAGCTCTGCCTGGCGTATAATTCGAGCATTCATTCCACTACAGGTTTTAGCCCGTTCTTTCTGATGTTTGGTCGCCAAGTCAAACTACCGATCGATCTTATGTATGGAACTAACCGGACAGGGCCGGATACCGCAGCAGGTTTTGCGCAGAAGTTGAAGGAGGGGTTGCAAGAAGCATACAAGCTAGTGAGAGAAAAATGCCAAGCTGAACATAAAAGACAAAAGGCGCTATACGATGAGAGAGTCCACGGGAAACCGTTCAGCCCCGGTGATTTGGTATGGCTTCATTCACCAGCAGTCCCTCGCGGACGATCCAGGAAGCTACACCACCCCTGGAAAGGGCCACTGAAAGTTGTTGAACGCCTGGGCGAAAGCAATTACAAAATCAAAAGCCTTCAGGGTCGAAAGAAAACTCAAATTGTTCACTTCGACAGGCTGAAACCATGTGTAGCTTCTACCGCTGAGGATCGACAAAATAGTAGACCGCCTACAACGCCCGAGACTCAAATTGATCGTCAACCAACAGGAAAATATGTAGAGCTGCTGGACAGCTATGATGACGAGCCAGTGGCAGAAGAACCAGCCACGGACGCTGCCCCCCCTCCACCGCAAGAAATTAACATTCAACCACGGTACCCAGTACGAAACAGACACCCTCCGGATCGCTATGGAGCCTACGTGGAACACTAAAAGAGAGGGAGCAGTGTAATGCAAATATCTCTTTGCGCATGTGCACGCATGCGCCAGATGGGCTCGAACTTGCCAGAACATTTGCATGTGACATCGTGTGCGCACTTGTATGTATAAATACTCTCTTTTTGTGTTCTTAGTCAGTCTGTACACGTGTTACTATATATCCTTTGGCCACTGCTACAATAATGATAATGATAATGATAATGATAATGATAATGATAATGATAATGATAATTTATGTGCACATAGTATACACAAAGGCAAGTAATGGCACATGTAAATGCACTTTTATATTGCCCAGAACTAAAACGGGAAGCATCTTGACTTAGATACTAGTTCAGATGATGAGGTGACAACAGTATCTGGTAAGGAAATTCCAAATATTAATAATCCAGGACAGAGAAGAAATTGGATCTGTAGTTATGGTGCGGTGTAGACACCGGACTTAATTTAATGGAGTTACCTCTTGTACCATATGGTGACAAGTTGATGTGGAAAAAGGCAGAATCAGATGCATCAAGATCAACAAGGTTTTTCACAATCTTCAAACACATAAGGAAATCTAAAAACACTCCGCGATACTCCAATGAATGAAAGCCTAGGAGTAGAAGATGATCAGCATAGCTCATAGTGGGCAGCTTTACCCGTTTAAAAATAGCTCTGGTGAAAAAGCGCTGAATCCTTTCAAAACTTCTTATGTCTTGTCCACACTGGAGAATTATTGATCTGACATATATAGGATATGTATACTCGACATAGTGTAGAGATATCAAGAGTAAGACCCTTAAGCAGAAGAGAACACTTTTGGGAAGCCTTTGCAGCAATAGATGCACAACGTAAGCTGGACTTAAAGTCAGATGTTATATGCACACCTAGGTCACCAATATCATAAACTCTATTCACCACCCAAGGAATAAGAATTGTTGGCAGGGTAATGTACACAAAGCAATATTAAGCTGCCAGAATTGAGACCATATACAAAAATTCGACAATGATAGGGACAAAGGTGAAATTGAATCACAACAGTGAGCAACATAGAGTTTAGTATCATCTGCATATATTTTAGCTTGAACTGGTGGTACCAAACAATCAGGGAGGTCATTGACATATATGAGGAACAAAAGAGGACCAAGCACTGAACCTTGTGGAACACCACTAGTAACAGGTAGAGGCAAAGATAATGACTGACCAATATAGACTTGCTGAAAACGAGCAGTTAGAAAGAAAATAACTATCTCACCAATGAAGGACTTAAACCATAGCACTCTACCTTGAACAGCAGTTTTCGATGGGAAATTGAATCAAAAGCTTTAGCAAAGTCAATATATACAGAATCAATTTTAGAACCAATATCAGTGAACAGTGTCCATTCATTAAGTGTGGCTAGCAATTGGGTACAAGTAGAACGCCTGGCAAGAAAACCAAATTGATCTATAGAAATGAGGTTGTTAGAGCAGAGAAAGGATATCATTGATTCAAACAATAGACTCCATTACTTTACAACTGGTTAGAGAGACTGGATGATAATTACTAGGTAATTTTCGGGAGCCTTTTTTGAAAATGGGACAAACAATTGCCTGTTTCCACACACAATCCATAGACATAGTAGAAAGCCTGGACAATGGAGAGGCAATGGCATAAGCAATTGACTTTAAAAACCCAGCAAGAAAACCATCAGGGGTTCTGGAGTATTTAGAAGGAAGATGCTTAAGAGCACAAAACACTTTATAATGTGTAAACTCAGCTTGTTGGTGCATAACCAATTGGCAGAGATCACAGCAGGGCCAATATCAGATCATAATAACACAATCACCCTAACCCTAACCCTAACCCTAACCTAACCCTAACCCTAACCCTCGTAATAACGCTATCACATGTCTCTATTTATACAACATACATAGACTACTAGCTTTAATACAATGACAAACTGAAAGTCCAGATTATCTGATGAGATGATGATCAGCCATGTTAGATGATGATCCAACTTGACACCTCAATGGCCCTAACTTACAAACAGCTTCTACCCAGGATGTGTACAATGTAATTAGCACTCTTTCATCACACAGACTATATTATTTATGTCACCAGCTTACTTTTTATATCATAATATGTCACCCAGTATGTGATCCAGTTCATCCCCCGTCCTCTTCCCCATACAATTGTACAGTGAAATTAGAAGGGAGTCCTTTATACTTCATACCAGAGATGTTTTGTCCACCACACACAGGGGAACATATCCTTCAATGCCAATGGCATAAGGAATGCTGAACGTATAAGAATTCAACAGTACAGATTCAATAACAGTGGGTACTTTTTAACTTTGTATATGTATCCATGGTTACAATTTCCTCCAATCAGGTAATCAGCTGCAGAAGTTTGACATTGGATACGTGACATTGGACCACAATGGACAGTCAGTTGCATTTGACTTTCTCCCAGGAGAGTCCATGGAAACAATATGGCCTGGTGAGCACATATCATGAGGGGTCAGGGCCACTAAAATTCCTGACTTCATTCCTGTATCCCTTATAGATGGTGTTCCACATGATGGAACTCTGATAAAGTCCACCATTAACATTGAGCCATGGGTCACTGCTGTCATGTACATTCTGGCCACACTAGGGATAGCTCTGGCCATCATATGCTTCATCTTTATGGTGGTCTTCAGAGAAAGAAAGTGAGTGAAAGCACCACAGATCAGGGCTCAGATGTCAGTTACACCCTAGTAAACTGGATAAACATGCTGAATGTATGTAATATACTGTAGCTGGTCCATATATGTATGATTAGCATTGTTGGTTTGGTGCAGATGGACAAAGTATATATGCTGTGTGATTGGTCAGCGTAACTCAATTAATCCAACATGTACTACACAAGTAATCTATATTTTCTCCATGGTGATCTGTAACACAAAAGTTATAAATTATCCTTTGATTCTTCTGACAGATTCATTCGCCTTACCAGTCCCAATATCAATTACATCACTTGTGGAGGTTGTATGGTACTCTACACCTCCATCTTCTTCCTGGCTATACAGTCCACTGATGAGACCATAACCACTGCCATTTGTAACGTGAGTGTCCAAGAATAGTTCAAGCCACAACTGGGTGGGCACAAACTTTAAGAAAGGAGAGGGGATGGGTTAGATTTTATTAAAATGTGACCGTATAGAAAAATGACCATTCACTATCATGTAGGGTTTAGAGCAAGCCCACAAGGCTATATATTTACTCAATTTATTTCCTGCCTGTAATTTCAGAATGTTGAATTGAAATGCACCAAATTGATATTGATCCCAGAATAGGTACAGAACACATGCGCATTAAACTTAAAACAATTGTCACTTAAGGATATGGATTATTAAAGTAGTAATCAAAATATCGGGCCAAGATGACCTAACTTCTTTTGGAGGGGGGTAGGGGAGGGGAGCATGTCATTTGAACCAGAAGACCCTCCCCTATACGTACACCCATGACACATGTTTGATGTTATTCTCGTGTCATCATGGTTTGTGATGGAACATTTGTTATGCATTCAAACACATAACACAGCTTAGACACTGTGCAACCAATAGGAACATTTCAAGCTAAGCAAGAAATGTTATGTCATTCATTCACAGGTTCGGATATGGTTGTGGGCCATTGGCTACTCGGTAGCCTTTGGGCCTGTTCTGGGAAAGATGTATCGTGTTTACTACATATTCAACAACCCTAAACCAAATAAGAAGAGGGTAATGATGAACTAGCAGTGCCTGGTAGGCATCACTTTGTTTATGCATTCATTTTTGCCCACAGGGAGTCATGATCAAGGATTGGATGATTGGGGTGTTGATCAGTGTACTGGCAGGCATTGATGTGATCATTCTGGTCATTGTCACAGCTGTTCCTGAGTTGAGGACCTACTGCAGTTCTCAAACAGAGTACTGAATACCCACAGATTGTGTCTGGAGTATGCTTGTTTATCTGCTCTAATTATAGCATTAATTGTATTTTCCTTCCACCTTCCTCACTATGAAGGCCTTCCATGACACAACCATTAACTGTATCTTCATATGTGACTCTCAGAAAGGCTACACCATATGGCATGGAGTGTTGTTTGGCTACAAGGGTCTCATCCAGGTGGTTGCCATCCTGCTTGCATTCGGAACCAGAAAAGTAAAAGTGAAAGGATTGGATGACTCCAAGTACATAGCAGCCATCATCTACGTCACATCAATATGTTTGGTTGTGGTGATCATAGCTTTGCCACACTGAGGGATAAGGTGAACACATTGGCAGCCATTTACTCCCTTGGATTCTGGTGTGCTGCCACCATTATCCTGTTGCTGGTCTTCATACCAAAGGTACATGACTTCAATTAATGCACAGTGTATTGAGTAATCAGATCCCACTCTCACTAGTTCTTTGCAACATACAAGGATCCGGAGGGACAGACTGTGTTTCCATCAACAATTGTCCAGGTTGATTCAGATCATTGTAAGTAGTAGCACTAGAGAAACGAATACAAATCCTCGAACAGCAGCTTGCTCATGAGGTAAGCATTGGTCATTTTATCTCTATACTGCTTGGCTGTATGACATTGTGATCTTTCACTAATGTGTCTCCAATTTTAGCACAAGTCTCTTGAAAACATGAAGCAGTTGACTATTTCACATGATTCAAATGTGGGGTTTGGTGAAGTGATCCAGTATGATACAGATGTCAGCCACACACCACCCATGGATACCAATGTGTAATAACTAAGAATCTCAATTTTGTGTTCCGTTTTTACGTTTACTATGTGTGCAACCTTGCAACTGTTTCTTTCATGTGTTGTCTATTAACTGCACGCTATGGTCAATCCACTTTGTTTGCCTGCATGGTCTAGTGTAATGATTCTTTTGAATCAGCGGACAGGATTGAAGACTACAACAGTGTTGTGAAAAGCAAGGAAATAAGTCTGATTGTGAAGGGAATATGAAACAGAATATATCACATGTGTCATTCATTCAAATATAGTGGCATGCAAGTATACGAAATTGAGTGAGGAAAATTAGAAATTAGGCATAGTACACATGTCAGACACACCTAGCTAGAACTTTATTTTTACTCGGTGAAAGGGGGGGGGGGGGGGGGGGGGGGGGTGCATGTCAAAAAACAAACTACATGCATTTATAGACCAAGAAACCAAATGTGGGATTCACATGTTAATATATTAATGAACAGTAAATTTCATGACTAATTTTATGCTTGTGGAGGCAATCTCATGAAATGAGCCTTTTTTGGTCTGTAGGCTTCAATAGCCATTCTTGCCACTTTAGAAATCGCTCATTCTATGCAGACGAATGTGTAGATCTAATTATCTCTAATCTACCCAACTGAAACTTCTTTTTTATTTTTTTATTTTTAAAGAACCATGCAGCTACAACAACCCTATAGCTGTGATGGGCATCACACACGAATCTTTCAAATCAGTATGTAATTAGTATAGCTGGAAAGAGCGTGAGAAATGCATTATAGTGGTATAATCATATGTGTAGATAGCGTTCATATTACGAAAAATAATGAACGCTTTGTGACACAACTGAAAAAGAGACGCGGTATAGTCAGTACTAGTCAGTAAACAAAAAACTTCGCACGGCTATGTTTCAAAGGATGTAGTGCTGTAAAATATATATATGGAACGTTCTATACGAAAATGGGTCTTGTAGATTTTATTTTATAACATAAAATTTAAAACGATACATCTTCCGAAATATTAACGCTATCGGGTTCCTATTTTTAACACAACATACCACACCATTACTATATGTGAAAATCCATGCACATGCGGGGTACCGACGTTACAAGGTCCGATACCCGTAGGGTTCAAAACGGCCACATCTTCAGGTAGAGTGTCCAAATCGGTTCAAAATAGGTACCCATGTACAAGGGTACTACCGCTATTGATTTGTTCTGTTCGTTAATTTTTGCTTTATCCGTTATGGAGACACAAGTGTGCAGAGTTATTGCGTAACGCCCGGGAAATATGCAATTTCTTTGCACACTTGTATCTCCATAGCGGATAAAGCAAACATTAACGAACAGAACAAATCAATAGCGGTAGGACCCTTCTACATAGGTACCTATTTTGAACCGATTTGGATACTCGTACCTGAAGATGTGGCCATTTAGAACCCTACGGGGTATCGGACCTTGTAACGTCGGTACCCCGCATGTGTAAGACACTAAATGGATTGTCACATATAGTAATGGTGTGGTATGTTGTGTTAAAAATAGGAACCCGATAGCGTTAATATTTCGAAAGACATATCGATTTAAATTTTATGTTATAAATAAAATCCACAAGACCCATTTTCGTATAGAACGTTCCATATCGATTTAAATTTTATGTTATAAAATAAAATCCACAAGACCCATTTTCGTATAGAACGTTCCATATATATAATCACTAAAAGTTCATAATTTAACTTTCTGACCCTATAGAGGCTATTGGAATCTTACAAATGCAATATGATAACGGATTTTGCCTATTATACAATGTTTCAAATATCATGCATTGAAACTAATATTTGCATGAGGAGTAGAGTACTTCTATACAGGGCCGGCGAGAGCCGTAGTGAGGCCCAGGGTAACAGCTAGAGCGTTTGTGGCATCATAGGCCCCATAAAGCCTGTCTCATCACCATCTCTAACTCGCATGCATATGGATAACTAACGCATGCCATTTCGTGTTATTATGCCTGTATAATACTGGTAGTGTCTTCAACGAACATAATTGTGCAAAATGGTGCATGGCATAATACATGTATTACAAAGGTGCTTTTCGATTCTTTATCGAAGGACTGAGTCATAGTTAACAGTTCTGGCTAAGTCAGACTCGAAACAAGTAGGGAAAGACCCTGCAACCGCTCGTGAGGCATTTTGGAACGCGTATCGGTAGTTCTTTATATAATCTTTTTAGCTGGCTATTAAAAAAATTCTTTCTGCAGAAGCAACTTACAATCGGTGCAGAACATTCTAAGGCCGCTAACGCAAATGATGCCTATAAAAGTATAATGCATGGAGTCTGTTCAAATGCGTCAAAGGACTTAGTTGCTCGACGGTACCTATAGGGCTATAGGTTCACATGCCTTATTTTGTGATAACATTATTTTTAATACTACCTCTGACAGCTTATCAGACACATCCTGCGCTTGCTGAAAAACCAATTTCAAGTCCACCTCTGTCGTTGTTTTGTACTTGTACAAGAACCCAAATAGATTATCAAATGCGTTTACATGCAGCATGCATCAAAACGGCACGTCAATCCCTGTATAACTGCGTCAATTAGACGATAGAATACGCCTTCACGGAAGCCGGTGGCAGAGATAATATATAGAGGGATTGGAAACGAATCACGTGCGCCACAGACTTTAGCAATTTTAGCGCGCCCTATCCTTGCTGACCCAAAGAATTGTAGGCTTGAATTAAAGTCTTGAATGTCACAAGGTAATGAAACATGCTTTCTCAAGTTTAAATAAAGTATCGATAGACGATCAACTAAAGATTCATTTAATACTTATAGATTCCATTTTGCGCCATTTTTTAACCGAAAAATTAAAGAAAGTTGGCCATTTTTTTACTTTGGGGGGAGAATCCGTCGATCTAGATAAACTGTCCACGTCATTATTTGTGTATTACTGCTCATAGTCTAGTATGTGCCCATCGCTATGATGTTTGCGTATAGCATCTTCAGAAAATTTCGCTATGATGTTTGGGTACCCTTACTCTCTGGGGAGCCACGGCTTTTTGTTACGATGGTGGCTGGTTTTTAATATATTATTATGGTAGAGCTATGTTGGTTTTGTGCCCATCACATGTTTTTAAAGGTAAACCACGTCCCAATCGTTCTGTAAATTTCTTCAAAGGTGATGGGCGGAAGAAAATCGAAGCTTCGGCACATTAAGAACGCGGAGAAAAGGGGGAGTTTGGTCGTGGCAATTCCTCGCGCTCAAGTACATGTGCCTGTTACAGAAGGCCTAACCTTGTCCTTGCCTGTTCCAGAGGTAATATCTGTACAACCTTCTAAAGCTCCTGACCATGGTCATGATCAAGCTTCAGATCATACAGTAGTGAAATTGCACTCTCTGTCTCCTTCCCCTTGTCCCATTTCACTGGTGGCTTGGTACAATCATTGAACATGCTGAGTGAGAGAATATCAATGGTCCCACTCCCTCCATCCTGGGTGCCTATCATATCTGATGGATCCCAGTCCTTTTCTATATCGAAGTTGATAGAGCAAAGGAATCATGCAACAGTAATTGCAATGTGTCTGGTAATCAACAGTGACATGCAGTGGTCTGTTCACACTACACACAGGCAGTTTAGTACTCATAATTGTTAGTTGCTGAGTGAACTACCAATACTGCTCAAACTCCATTGACAATGGGTTTTTCTTATGCCAGTGCGTGGGTTAGAAAGATGAAGGTTGCACAGCAAAAACCACACAGAAATCTAAAGGCCTAAGAAAACGATTATAGTCCATATTATGTGTCTGTTGTAAAAAAATTCTAAGTGCTACACATGTATTTGTACCGCTTGTAAGGATTCGTTCGAGGATTGCGCGCGTTTAATTAGTGTTGATTGGCTCCGTTTCCAATCCCTCTATATATTATTCTCTACCGGTGGTGGCAAAACTATAGAAAACTGTGTCAGCTTGGTAACGGATTATTAATTAGGAAACAGTTGTGATGGCAAACGTACGCCCATTTTCAGAGAAAAAAAAGGACTTATAGTGATGGACGGCGATAATTCAGAGGAGACACCACCCGTTCGCAGTGTGTAATGTTAGCGTGGTAACCATTTCCCTCTTGCGTTTTAATATTGTTGTGACTAAGCTTTGCTTTGACGACATTAACTCATGTGTGTGCCACCTCGGAAGGAAGCATTAACACAGAAGCAGTATCTAAAGCCTGTCCCATGACTGTAGTGTAAGGAGAGGAGGTTTTTCACAATATAAGTACATTCAAACTCGAGTATGAAAATGATTAACGCATAAATTAGCGCGCACGTGCAATGGCAGCGAATGCAACGAAGAGAGCGCGATCCATTTCAGACTTTTTTGCAAAAAGACCTAAAAGTAAGTGTTTGATCTCCGCTCAAACATAAGCATAATCATTACTTGAACGCACTCGTACTGATGATATCAGCCTCGAACGATACGAGTGGCGGTGAAAAAAGAAGTAGCCCAGAGATGGTGTGGCTATTGATGGACAGAAGTCACAGAACTCAGGTCAAGCAGTTAGAAGATAGAAGAGGAAGGGGGGGGGGGGGGGGGGGGGGGGGGGGCAGGCAGCAGTAGCTGCAGACTGATAACAATATTGTTCCAGAAGTGATTACCATTGAAGGTGAGCTTCGTGTATTGTATTGGCTTCCATGTACCTTATTAGTACACAACTTAAGGTCAGGAATACAACTCAAGCGGTTGTGAAGATGATAATGACCCAGATCGTGGTATTGCTGTGTCATTCTCTGTACCACCACCAAGTATACCAAGTGAGCGTAAGTTTTTTTTTTACTGCTGTCCATGAATTAAGTGTATTGAGAAACGCAATTTGCTGCAGTTTATACTGCAGTTTATAGTAAAGCAAGTCCAGGAGAAAACAGCTATGAATTGTCAGAATTGGATGCAACAAATGGTAAATTACTAAAGATACAATATAATGGCGTGGGAGTCCAATGTAATGGCGTGGTGATAGTTGATCGATGAATAGTATGCTGAGCCGGAAACGAGATCCTCCCTGTTGCCGGTGCAATGGTTCTCATGCACGTTGCAAATCGTGCTCGTGCGCTACGGCGGGAAAGCCATGTAAGGACTGCCACCCTGTGAGGCATGGAAGCAGCCGTAATAATAACGCACCACCAACTACCGGTACCGACCTTTCATCTGACGGGTTTAACTGTCACCATGCACGTCCTATATAGCTACTACCCAGTCTACTCAGCCTACATGTAGTGCTGTAAAACACCCCCCACGAAGTGGTTGATCACCCTAACTGCGCAGCTGCTACTCATTCATTTTCAAATACTGAGCCATCTATATCATCATCATGGCCAACAGAGGCAGTAGTCCCAGCCTTCAGCTGTGCGTCATGCTGTGAAAGAGTTCCATCTAACCACATTCGTAAGCACATGCAGGATCATGCCTTTGGTTATAGATCAGGTAATGTTCCGCAGCAATGGTTGGCTGAAAACAGTCTCTGCATCTGCCCTTCGTGCAACAAACTAGTTGCCATCTCCTGCATGGTTCTCTCACCATAAGCAGTCTTGCGTAACATCCGTTT
Organism: Ephydatia muelleri; assembly: GCA_013339895.1. Classification (NCBI taxonomy): domain Eukaryota; kingdom Metazoa; phylum Porifera; class Demospongiae; order Spongillida; family Spongillidae; genus Ephydatia; species Ephydatia muelleri. The sequence goes on from JABACO010000013.1 coordinate 7,060,764, forward strand.
CTCATGAAGTAGCATCTTCATCCACTCAATCCCAATCAAGCTTCCATCTTCCTAGTATACAACAAGCTACCTATCCGTCGATCGAGGAAGTCCATTCGTGTCGCTGCCCTACCTTGAAGTACATCCCCAAGCGTGCTCGTCAACACTTCGGGTTCGTACTCGCTGAAGTGCTAAAGCAAGTGATTTTTGAAAATTCTGTCGAAGCCTGGACCAGATTACTTATGCTGCCCAAATGTGTGTTGCCATTATCGAGGAGAAAGGGAAAGGGAAAGCATATGATTCCAATTGAATCATTGTGCCAAGATTGGAAGGACGGCAAGGAGCTGCTTTTATGGGCCAAGGCGGTGAGCAGAGTCAGCGTGAAAGATTACCTGCGTTCAGATCCTGATTCTGATAAGACGAAACTGGCATCAGCAATTGCATGTGCAGAGGAAGGGCTATTTTCAAAAGCTTGTCGTATCTTAACGTCCCATGGCATTGCACCAAACAATGATACATAACTATGTTTGAGTCTAACATCCATAAAATTTTAGAGCTCTGGATACTGCATCTCTTGGTCCTGCCAAAGCCCCATCATCGAGATACCAACAGTTCAGCAGCATTTCTTTGCACTGGGGGTCAGCAAAGATTTTAAGAATGGTGCAGTGCAGAACGAGGGCAAAAAGAAGTGGGTCTAAAGGATCCCATTGTTGGACAACGATATTAACTGACCCATTGGATGCCACAACTTTTGGTGCTGTGAATAGCACCAAGTCACCCATGGAAGAAGCTCAGGGAAGTGGATGGCACACTGGTGAAGGACAGCTTCCGAGACACTAAGTTGAATGCATTTCGCATATCAACTTTTAAGATGGCAAAATCTCCATTATTCCAGTTGTCCTCAATAACTTGCCTAAGCTTATGCACAATTCTTTTGGTGCCAGCTGGACAAGCTACTCCAAACTGAAATGGATTGAAGAATTGCGAGGCCTTGTCCTTTGTTAAAATGCAGGCACATTTACCCACAAGGCGTCTCAAGATTTCTCCTACAGCGATTGGTCGAACATCCCATCCAGTGCCTTTGGATTTCAATAGAGATGTTAGATTTCCACCAGCAAGATAGGGTGAGAGGGTGGTAGGGGCATTGCCAGCGAGCAGAATATTAACCACATGATGCAGTAAGCTCTCCATTGAGATTGGTAGTCTTGAGTCCAATGCATCAAGTAAATGCTGGACTCTCAAGTCTGATGGACTACATGCTGTTCCTTTAGGAAAAGTCCGTAGAATTGCAGCAATATTGAAGGTAGGCGGGAGATGGATAGCTGGTATAGAGGTAGGCACACTGGGAATGGTAGGAGGGATGGCATTTTTGCAAGCCAACAGTGACACTTCTGGTCTCCATATAATTTGGGTAAATGTGAATTATTCTGTGCCCAAGAACTCTCCATGTTCCCATCTGACATTACATGCTCGGCCTGTCCACACTTTGAATTACTAGGTGCCCCCATTGGGAGTGCGGAGTTTTGTGCTCAATACATCGAATCCAAAAGAAAAGATGCACTACATCTATTGTCACTTCTACCCCAACTGTGCAACCCACAAGTTGCTGTCACCATCCTGAGATCATGTGCTAGTTTCTGTAAGCTCGCTCACCTACACCTCCTTCACCAATGTCAGAATCGGTGTTTAGTCAATTTGACAATGATGTTCTTCACTGCTTTGAATTATCTTCAGCAATTGAGCTAACACTTCCAGCAGCTAAGCAGGCCTCACTTAACCTGAGTCATGGTGGCCTTGGTCTGCGTTCCCTTCATCGCCACGCACCTGCCGCATACATCTCATCTCTAACCACATCAATGCCCTCAGACAATTGCTCGGTGACTTCAAAGGTCTACCTTCTTGCTGCAGTGAATGCGTACAATGCCATGGTCAGTCAGCCAGATGCCATCTCAATTGAAAGTAAACTTGATGTACCACCCCACCAGCACGCACTATCCTCTCACATTGAAGAAGCTGGCTTCAATTCCCTTTTTTCCGATGCAACTACCGTGACAAAGGCCAGATTGCAAGCTATCTCTGCGCCTCAAGCCCATCCATGGCTTAAAGTGCAGCCTTCACCAAAGTTAGGTCTTGCATTGATGCCTGATGAAGCACAGGTCATTCTAAAATGGTGGCTAGGCCTTCCTTTAACACCTGAGGGCACACCATGCCCACTTTTTCATCACAACATGGATGCTTGGGGACATCAGATGCTCACTTGTCGCTCTGGGGGAGATGTAATAACCAGACACAACCAACTCAGGGACTGCATTGCTGACTTCTGCCACAAGGCATGCCTTTCCCCACAAATTGAGAAAGGAAGTGGCATTCTTCCTAAAGACCAATCAAGACCAGCTAACATTCTAGTGCCAAACTGGTCCCTCTCACGCCCAGCTGCATTTGACATAAAGGTCATATTTGCAATCTATACAAGAAGCGGCTCAAACCTGTGGTCATGCAGCTGAGATGGGAGAAGAGGCCAAGCACTCAAGAAATGATGAGGCATGTGCCCTTAGAGGATGGTCATGCATCCCTTTGGTTGTAGAAGTGTTTGGGGGATGGGGCAATGAAGCTATCAATGTACTTTTAACCATATCCAAAAAGGTAGCCATGCATCTATGTCGACCTCTAAATGAGGTTATATCAAACATCTACATTCGCCTCAGCCTCACCCTCATGAGGCAGAATGCCAGGGCGATTTTGGCCAGATGTGTCTCACCAAACACCTGCTGTGACTTTTAGTTATTTGTAGTGCTTGTGCTTTAAATTTAAAGATTAAATGTGGCTTCGTTTTGTTTGTTACTATACCCCAGCAACAGAAAGCTGCCCTGGAAATTCATCAATTTGTTATGACATTGGGGACATAGCTGCTGGAAGGATAAAACTGAGTTCTCTTTCCAGGCATGATATACAGCAATATCTGAAACATCATTTTGTGCCTGCATGGTAAGAATTATCAGTTTTCTACATGCAACATGCAGAAGAGTTCTGAAAAAAAGGACAAACTGTTTATCTTTCCAAAGTTCATGCATGGCTTGAGCGGTACAAATGGTTGGTATACAGCCCCTCACAGCAAGGTGGATACTGTATGTATTGCATACTGTTTCCTCCTAAAAGTTCTCTTATAACACCAGGTGTCTTAGTTGCATTGCCTATGCAGAAATACAATAAGGCAACAGGTAGACAAGGGTACTTAGCTTTACACGATCAAAGTCAGTATCACAAAGATGCTGTAATGCTTAGCTTGGCCTTTAGTGAAGCTGTAGATAATCCTGAAACAACACTACCATACAAGATACCAGCAACGGCAAAAGAAACATATGACAGAAATGTCCATATTTTGAAAGTCATCACAAAGACATAATTCTCTGTGGTAAACAGAACATTCCCCTGCGAGGGCACAGAGATGACTATACTAGTGTAGCAGCCAATAAAGGTAAATTTTATAGCAATCCAGGTGTCAGCCACATACCACCCATGGATGCCACATGTAATTAACTAAGAATCGTCATTTGTTTGGTTTGTTTTTATCTTTGCACATGTGTACAATGTGTGCAACCGTGCAGCTATTTTCTTCATGAGTTAATTGTGCCTTTTTAAAGCACACTGGAGTCAACCTCTTTCTGTCTGCCTGGTAATGTTACTATCCAATGATACTATCAAATCAGAGGATTGAAGCCTACAAAGTAGCCCGACCGCTTATATCAACGGTGTCTCGCAGACGAAGTTAAACATGTTAGTTTCTTCTGGCTATATCAAGAAGCATGCTGAAATTCATGCATCCAGCAATAGTATTCGGCAAGAAGATAGTAGGGTGGACAACGAACGCAGCTATTGCCGTATAGTGTTCCATGATCGGTGTCACCTGTATGGGTGTTGCAGCATTATACAATGCTAAGATAGCGCTTTTCAACGTATCTCTTTCTCCTTCAAGCCACCCGATGCGCGTTCACGAACCACAGTAACTATTCATTAATTTTTTCCCCCAATTTATTGATGTTTAGAGAGAATTTACATCTTCAAAATTCTGCCACAAACAAGAAGTGAACACGTACTGAAATGAACTACTAAGTCATATATTATTTCAGTCTTCCAGTTACGCAGCGTCTTGTTGACCATGTGAGTAGCAGCTACCTGTAGGAAGGACAATACCATTGTACATAACAATACACACAGTTATTGTATGCTGTAAATGCTGCTAGCTGAATACGGGATGCCCGTCCTGGCAAATGATGGGCTCTGGGGGGGGGGGGGGGGGGGGGGGGGGGGGGGGGGAAGGATTGATTTGGCAAAACATAGTACCATGCTTGTCATGAACCTCCTCTGTCGGGTGATTGAGGTGAGGCCAGAGACCTCACACAGGTGCGGCATGGGCACACCTGAGGACTGAGGGGAAGAAGAGAGGAAGGGTACATGGTCCGCAAATCATTATTTGCACTCTGTACATAGAACAGAAAAATGGAGTACACCCAAATTTATAAGCTCATATCTTGACTTCTAGTCATAGATTGCTTTTGACGTTCCCCTCTTGTTTCCTGAGAAGTTCCTGAGTAAATAAACTCATGTGACATCTGTGATGCTTAGATACACATAGCAACACTCCTTCCCATACAAGGTGATCATAGCAGACAGCTGTTGTGCCGAGTACATATGGTGTTGGGAGTCTCAACTGGTGTGCAAGCCTGTGACGTAATGTTTAGCTTGGCTCAAGAGTGGGCGGAGACCAAGGACATCACCTTGTGAATGACAACACCTTTGACCTTATTCTCGTGAGGTTAGATCATTATAAAAACCCATTGGCACTAATTAGATTTGTTTACAAGTGCAAATGTGCCATCTCAAAGCCTCATTCAAACAAGAGTATTAGAAATTTATTATTTTTCTTTTAATAATTATACATTTATTTTATTTGGTTGTATTTGATAAACATAGAGTTACTTGTGTGGCAGTTGAGTACAAATTGCATGAAAGTGCAAAGTAGCTTACAAATCGCTTGTTGCTTTCCAGCAAAGTGCAACCCCTGCATGATCTGGTTGATCAAAGTTTTGAGCCGTGCATAGGAGTGAACACCCCCCCCCCCCCCCCCCCAACAGGGGTTTCATTCTCTTACTGGCATGGAGCAAAAGATAACATCAGAACACATTCCACCGGATATACATAACAAATAATGACCGATTTATATGCCCAACAAATGCAGCAGTATTAAAGAATGGGCACTGAAAGCCATTATCACAAATACAGTCTGAAGAGAACACTAGTACATATGCCCATCCTGGCAGTGGGCTCTGGGAGAGGATCGGATAGTGCCACATTTGTCGTGAAGCTCTGGTGATTGAGATGTGACCAGAGACCATACAGGTGCAGCTTTATTGTGCTCCAGACTTGCACAGCTGAGGACCAAGGGAGGGGAGAAGGGAGGGAGGGGTGCACTTCCATTACACGTTCGCAAATCATTTATCTGATTTGAGAATACATAAAACAAAAAATGAATGAAGTGCACCCATATTTATAAGCTCATAGCCATCTTACGATTGTTTCATTCCACCTAACAGCAAGACTGGCTGGAGAAATTGTGTGAAGTCCATCCCTGATTCCCTGCTGCTGCACATGAATGTTCAGATGCCGAAAGTGGCCTGCCATCATTCGATATCCAGAGTTTGGAAATTGTTGAAATACATTCCTTACAATTTCATCCGATAAAACAGAATAAAACGTACAATCCAGCATCATGTATTCTACGTTTTATTGTCCGATGCTAAACAGTCATGCAATATGAATATGAGGAACTTTAAAATGCAGCAAAAATTTGGTCTCCCTCTATCACCAGTACTCATCATAGCAACTTGGACTGCACCACTTTCAGAATTGTTCTCAGCAACATACCCAGTCCTTCTGAAACTAAATCTGCTATTGCATGCAAGTGTACCAGCAACAATCAGACACCTGCAGTCAAAAATATGTACTCGTTGGCTCATTGAGAATATTTAAGTGCACAGTTCTAGACCATAGCTGCTCAATGAAATTGACAAGCGTTAAATTAAATGGAGTGGAATGAGCTATTTCATATTTCACGAGGGATATTTGCTATTTCAGCTGGCTTCATAACGTAGGGTACATTTGGTTGCTATTTACAGTATGTTCTTTTGCTAATTCAGCTGGTTTCATAACGTAGGGTACATTTGGTTGCTATTTAGAGTATGTTCTAGCTGATCTTTTCTTGATGCTATTCAGATTGTGTAAAACATTCGCTGGATCTCTAGTTATTGGATGGCTGCATGTATGGAATTATGGATATGGAAAGTGTCATATGGGCAAACGAGGAATTTGTGCAAGCAGGATAAATGAATACTTTATGTGGCACGGAATGATGAAGGATAGTGAGGGTTAGCAGTTCATGGGCACGTATCTGGTAAATGGAGTCCATCACGTGATCTGTAACTATGATAACAACAGTTTGCAATTTTTGTTTACGTTTCAGCTAACAACTTGTAGCTATTGTTACATCAGGCGGCCATTTTTGCTTAGGTTTCAACTAACAACTTGTGATGCATGCCAGTGGATGAACTGGAAGTTAACCAGGGGTTACCCGAGATGCGCCCAATCAATGTTAAAGCTCCTTGGTATAGTGGTTGGTATTGATTTCATTGGTCCACAGAGACAGCAATGTTGAAGGAAGATAAGAATGTTTTGATGACTGGTGGATGGCTGAATGACAAAGTCATTTACGCTGGGATGCAACTTCTGAAAGGCGCTTTTCCACGTTTATTAGCATTTCAAAACCAAATCTTGCAGCTTATTAACTGCTTTGATATCTAGAGAAGAACTGAATATATTCAATGTCCAGATATTGCTGGCATGTATAGGATCACCAAAGCAATGGTAGGCTGCACTCATGGAACCCTCAGGGCTTACAACAGCTTGAATAAGAAGGTGACCAAGTCTTTGCAAAGAATATGGTCTTTAGATCTTTAGCACTCCAGCAAATCGAAGTCCGATATGTATAAATGTTCAGTATCAGCTGGGTTCAGATGACTGGACTATTTGCTATTGCCTATGGGTGTGAACTTTGCTTTGGTAGAGACCCATCATTTGTGAAGTACATCCAAAAAGACATCAGTGAGGAAGCATTGAAAGCATTTGATATGTTAAAACTGATGCAGGTTCCTTCAAGATGCGCAGAGTGTCACACAGGATTTATTGATATATATTGCACATGCAAATGCCAAACAACGGTCGGCAAATGATACAATGTGCAGCATGCAAAGAATGGTACCATGCAGATGCGCAGGACCACCCAAAAAAAGTATTGAACAAGAGTGTGTAATTAGTGTTGTGGTTGTGAATAGTTCATTTAACTCTATTGCATGGGCAAAGCCAATTACTGTGGCACCATGTAGTGCATGCAATGTTGCGCATTGCAGAAAAACGTAATTTGTAAGCAACTTATGCTAATATGACCAACGTTTCCTCTGATCAATGTGTTGTTGACTACAATTATCTTAATGGTTTAGGTAAACAAAGTGGCATTAGTATAGTACCTGCAACGCAATATGGATATGTTGCTCATGAAAGAGTTAATGTATCTTATATCATGCAAGTACTAGTTATAATCATAACATACAATGACTGTTGTTCACATATCGAAAATTAATAAAAATAAGACCCGGACCATTTTTTTCAAACCAGAGCAAATTATTGGAAAAATAATAATGGTCTGCCCGGACCAAATCATTCAGCGATATTTTGGTCAGGTACCAAAATTATGGCAGACCAAATTTCTAGTATCAGAACCACAAAGGCAAATGTACTAAACTCCCAAAGATGTGTCTGTGCCTCAATTTTACAGTAGTCCACAACTCAGTGTCCCAACTTTATTTTTCTAGTTGTGTAGCTCTGAAACACAAAAACGATATCAAATTTCACATGAACTAAATACTATATGTTCATAGAAACTTTCTAATGATTGAGTTGGGCCCACTGCCATTCCAAAATAAGGATTGTACCACTGTTCCAAAATTAGTGAGGCCACTGGTTAGCAGGGGGTTAAATTGCAGCCTAGATGGACATTTTCATGTACAACCCGATGCAACATGTACCAAAAATAAAAATTCACATCTGGATTAAATCCATGTATACCTGTCAAGAAAACACATACATTCCTCCTATATAGCAGCTAAAACGTATGATCATTATTCACTCCTTAAATGTTTTTACAAAACAGCTATTCCTATACCTTGGTTCTGGCTTGTAAAGTTTTTATTTGTTCAATTCTTGAGTCTTGCCGCAAGCACAAGACAGTATATCTTTCTCCCAACTGAAGATATGGGAAAGTTTCCGAGAAAAGGGACCTAGCGTGTATTATAAAAAAGCATAATAAAAATGCCTTACGTTTGAAATGCTATAACTTCCGAAGGGTTAACGCTATCGTCTTCCTATTTTCAGCACTTCATATTGCATCATTTCTCTATGGTAAAATACTTTTTGGGATCTTGCACTTGCTCCTTGCCAGTATTGCAACGTTCGATACCCCACCGGGTTCAAACCCGCCATAACTTTCTGTAGGAGTAATGAAATCGCTTCAAATTCGGTATGTAGGTAGAGAAGTCCTATACCTATCGATTTGTTCTGTTCGTTAATTTTTATGCCATCTGTTACGGAGATACAGTTGAATAAATTACGTGCACGTTTTCCCGCTTGATTCGCGCCAATGTAATAATCCCCGCCTCCCCATACATTGAGCGGAGCGCAATTTGCCCAAATCATTGGCGCGAAACGAGCGCGAAAATGTGCACGTAGTTTGTTCAACTGTATCTCCGTAACGGATTGCATAAAAATTAACGAACAGAACAAATAGATAGATATAGGACCTCTCCACCTACAAACCGAATCTGAAGCGATTTGATTACTCCTACAGAAAGTTATGGCGGGTTTGAACCCCTTGGAGTATCGGACATCGCGATACTGGCATGGAGCATGTTCAAGATCCCAAAATGTATTTTACCATAGAGAAATGGTGTAGTATGAAGTGCTGAAAATAGGAAGACGATAGCGTTAACCCTTCGGAAGTTATAGCATTTCAAACGTAAGGCATTTTTATTATGCTTTTTTATAATACACGCTAGGTCCCTTTTATCGTATCGATTTAAATTTTATGTTATAAAATAAAATCCACAAGACCCATTTTCGTATAGAACGTTCCATATGTCTCTTAAAATCCATGGAGCCTGTGGTACATGTAGGTAGTGTGGGATAGGGTCAACTACTGATAAGGTTTTGAGCTTATCGGTAATTTTTACTTTTAGTTATTTTTTCAGTACTTAATGAGACAGATAACCTAAAACCTTATTGTTAGTTGACCCTACTGTGAGAAAAAAACCCTACCTTGCTCATCACACTTCACATTCTTAGCGGCAAAGTGCTTATAGCGTGTCCCTTCAGGCTGGGCAGCAGCTTCAACAAACAGGTATGCATACAAGGGGCTGATTTAGGGGGGGGGGGGGGGGGGGTCCAAGGGGTCCGGACCCCCCCCTTTACTATTTGAAGAATGACGTAATGCATACTGTAATCTATGCATGTTACCGTCAATGGATTTGCAAGAATGCACATCGTTCTAGCCAAGCGAGGTCTATATCGATCTAATTAAATCCTCTGTATTAACGAAATATTTAATCGCGCGATCGATCGAATGGTGCGTGTGAGCAGGAATTGAGGTAAGCGATCAAAAGACGTGAATGGGATGGATCTCAGATTCTTTTCCTCAGAAAACAGATAGCTATAGAGCTAAATAAACTAAAAGTACTAATATTATAGTAAAACATACATGAGTCGTTTATAGACCGCTGGTGCGTGGCCACGTGCGCGCTTCGGTCGCAAATTGACAAAAGCTTTGCGTTACGAATTTAATTGCTGAGCTGTAGGAACCATGACATTGTGAAGAATGAAGAGTTTTCTCGTCGCTATCCATGCAGGCTCTAGGAATCCGGATATCGCGTGATGTATATGTATCGGATATCACTGTGAATTTCATGCTAAATAAACGCAAAAGCAAAAGAGCGGCTGGGCTTCGCCCCAGACCCCACTGGGGGAGCTATCAGCGCCCCCCCCCCCCCCCCCCCCCCCCCCCCCCCCCCCCCCCCCCCCCAGACACCCTTGCTGTCACGGGAGGGGGCACGCCCCCTCCCATACCCCCCCCAGTTGTGAATATATTTATCAGACCCCCCCTTTCCTAAATTCCTGGATCCGCCCCTGCTGAGATGTAAAAATCATGCATGCTGTCTGCAATGATATTAATTCTGATCACTATTGTGCCTTCCTGCAATTGTGTCGGTGCATGTGGCTGAACCTCTGGTTTCTAGTGTGTCTGTTTTTACGCTGCTACACTCTGTGCGTGTGTGTGTGTGTGCGTGTGTGCATGTGTGTGTGCGTGGGTGTATGGTGCGCGCGCACGCATGTGTGTTCTGTGTGCGTACTTGAGAATCCTGATCACGAAAGCGCAGAGACAAGTATTCGAAATACATAGGTGTGAAATATTTACGTATACCTGCCCATATGGAAAAGAAAAAGAAAATCGTATGTGTCCGAACAACCCCCATGATTTTCGCGAGGCGGGTTAAACATGACCATCTTAAGTTTCGCGAGGTACGTTACGAAAAATGTGACCGCTGTGGAGTTTCGCGCGAAATACGTCATGGAAAATTAGCGAAGTACTTACGTTGAGACTGTCATGAGCGTCACAGAAATTTAGACAATCGCTAGGGGCGGATCCAGAAATTTTAAAGCGGAGTGGGCGGTGCCGAGCGCCAAAGCTTTGAAGTATTCTTACAAACGCTGTGGCTAGAGTACCGGTACCGGTACCGGTACCGAATATTTCTCTGCTATAGTACCGGTACCGGTATTTGAAGATCAATTTTCTGCAGTACCAGCAGCATGTATATGGGTTAATCAGCTGACAGAATCAACGGAATAGCATACTTTGAATTCAAATACAGCAGATAAATTCCTTCAGCTTTAGATATGACCCCGTGTCATGAATTGCTTGTGTAAGTGTAGCAGTGGCCAAAGGATATATAGTAACACGTGTACAGACTGACTAAGAACACAAAAAGAGAGTATTTATACATACAAGTGCGCACACGATGTCACATGCAAATGTTCTGGCAAGTTCGAGCCCATCTGGCGCATGCGTGCACATGCGCAAAGAGATATTTTCATTACACTGCTCCCTCTCTTTTAGTGTTCCACGTAGGCTCCATAGCGATCCGGAGGGTGTCTGTTTCGTACTGGGTACCGTGGTTGAATGTTAATTTCTTGCGGTGGAGGGGGGGCAGCGTCCGTGGCTGGTTCTTCTGCCACTGGCTCGTCATCATAGCTGTCCAGCAGCTCTACATATTTTCCTGTTGGTTGACGATCAATTTGAGTCTCGGGCGTTGTAGGCGGTCTACTATTTTGTCGATCCTCAGCGGTAGAAGCTACACATGGTTTCAGCCTGTCGAAGTGAACAATTTGAGTTTTCTTTCGACCCTGAAGGCTTTTGATTTTGTAATTGCTTTCGCCCAGGCGTTCAACAACTTTCAGTGGCCCTTTCCAGGGGTGGTGTAGCTTCCTGGATCGTCCGCGAGGGACTGCTGGTGAATGAAGCCATACCAAATCACCGGGGCTGAACGGTTTCCCGTGGACTCTCTCATCGTATAGCGCCTTTTGTCTTTTATGTTCAGCTTGGCATTTTTCTCTCACTAGCTTGTATGCTTCTTGCAACCCCTCCTTCAACTTCTGCGCAAAACCTGCTGCGGTATCCGGCCCTGTCCGGTTAGTTCCATACATAAGATCGATCGGTAGTTTGACTTGGCGACCAAACATCAGAAAGAACGGGCTAAAACCTGTAGTGGAATGAATGCTCGAATTATACGCCAGGCAGAGCTTACGAATGTGGTGCTGCCAATCGGCCTGGTGGTTGTCAATTGTTGTGGCTAGCATGTCTAACAGAGTTCTATTAAAGCGCTCCACCATCCCGTTGCATTGGGGGTGGTATGGCGTAGTATGCGTTTTTCTGATCTGCAGAAGCACGCATATTTCTTTTACCAACTCTGACTCGAACTGACGTCCTTGATCACTGTGAAGTTGTTCGGGGGGAGAGAAACGGCAGAACATTTCATCTACAAGTTTTTTGGCTACAGTTGTGGCTTCTTGATTAGGTATTCCATACACTTCTACCCACCGAGTAAAGCAATCTGAGGCTACCAGAACATACTTGCAGCCATCCTCGGTCTCAGGAAGGGGTCCCATGATATCAACACACACTATTTGCATCGGATACCCAGCTCGTAATGATTGTAGGGGCGCCTTTCTTTTCGGAGCAGCTGTCTTCCTTGTTGTACAACGAATGCAGGTTCTGCACCAATCTTTGACTGCTTCGGTACATCCTGGCCAGTAAAAACGCTCTTTGAGTTTGTTTAGCATTTTTTCTTCACCAAGATGACCACCAATGGCGCCTTCATGAAGGTCCCGAAGGGTATCCACCTGCAACTTGGCGGGTAATACGAGCTGCAAGTAATCACGACACTTATCGATGCATTTTCTCCAAAGAACTCCGTTTTGGATGTTGAGAGAGCCCCAGTGCTGCATCAAGACGCGACTTTCCCAGCTCCATGACTTGGATACGTCTGCAGACGGTGTCTTGCGATCGAGCACTGCGCGGTAGACTGGTCCTATAGCTTCGTCTTGAAGTTGCAATTTACGCATCTCATTGGGAGTACACGTCTGGAACGGCGATAAGACCGCGCCAATACCTGTAATCACAGCATTGTCACCCTGACTTGTTTCAACGTTTTGATTCTCTCGACCACACTGACGGCAAGGAACTCTGGAGAGCGCGTCTGCGTTGCAATGGCGAGATCCTTGACGATGCACGACGGTAAAGTTGTACTCCTGAAGTTTCTCTAGCCAGCGTGCAAGTTGACCTTCAGGCTCTTTGAAGTTCCGGATCCAGACCAACGATCCGTGGTCTGTTCGAAGGGTGAACTCTCGTCCAAGAAGGTACTGTCGGAATTGCTGTACAAACGATACTACAGCTAATAGTTCTTTACGAGTGACACAGTACCTCTGTTCCGGTCTGCTTAGTGAACGGCTGGCGTAGGCAATGACACGTTCTGACCCTTCGTCGCTGATCTGGGATAGCACGGCACCAATCCCTGTGTCGCTCGCATCCGTATCGAGGATATAACGTCGGTTGTAATCTGGGTAGGCAAGAATTGGGGAGGAAACCAGGCATTTACGCAATTCGTCAAAGGCATTCTGACAGTGTATTGTCCAATCGAAGGGAACGTTTTTTTCCGTCAAACGATGCAGTGGTTTCGAGATAGACGCAAAATTTTTGACAAACCGCCTATAGTAGTTTGCCAGCCCTAAAAATTGTTGTACCTCCTTCTTACTTAGCGGGGTGGGCCATTTTGACACAGCGTCGGTTTTGCTCGGGTCTGTAGCGATTCCCTCAGCTGATACTATATGCCCCAAAAATGCAACCCGTTGTTGACACAGACTACACTTCGTTGGCTTCAGTTTGAGCCCTGCCCCCCTCAACTGGGCCAAAACCTTGCTAAGGTGGTGCAAATGATCCTTAAATGTACGACCCACAACAATAATATCATCAAAGTAAACCAAGCAACTCGACCATTTCAAACCACCCAATACCCTATCCATCAGTCGCTGGAATGTAGCTGGAGCGTTACATAAACCGAAGGGCATTACTTTAAATTGGTACAGACCTTCCGGTGTAGTAAAAGCTGTTTTCGGCTGATCTTCAGGGGCGACTTCGACTTGCCAGTAGCCGGTAGTAAGGTCCAGTGTGGAGAAAAATTTGGAGCCGGCCAGCGTGTCAAGTGTATCATCCACTCGGGGTAGCGGATAGGCATCTTTCCTGGTAACCTCGTTGACCTTCCTATAGTCCACACAAAATCTTGTTGTCCCGTCTTTTTTCTTGACCAGTACTATCGGGGAGGACCATGGGCTATCAGAGTGTTCAATGGCATTCTTCTCCAACATATCTCGCAACATCTCCTTCAGTTCCTCCCTACGTGCGTGAGGGATCCGGCGGGGTGGGAGGTGCACTGGTTGGGCATTGCCAGTGTCAATGCGGTGTTGGAGCACTTTTGTATGACCTAGGTTCTTGGTGCTGAGTGAGAAAACATCTGCAAATTCCAACAACAACGAAAAAAGTTCTTCTTTTTCATCCTTATTAACATCATCCCCAACCCTCGATACCATTTCCCATAAGAGGCTTTGATCTTCCCGTGAAATGTTGAACTTTTCTGCAACAGTTGAGATTTCTATGACTGGGTCCTGTTCCAGCAGCTCCATATGAGCAATCTCCGTCCCTTTCTTCAATACAACGATTTCTTCTCGAGGGTTGACCACGCGCACAGGGACTGGTTTGGCGTTAGGGCACACCACTGCATGAGCAACCATTACTCCATGTCGAGCAGAGGTATTGCCAGTCACAACCCATGTACCCTTCGCGACTGGTGTTGCCAGATCAACCATAAGTTCTACCTCACTCGCTGCTGGAATGACAATTTTCTCTTTGACAATAAGTCCGATGGGATTCTGCTGCAGTGGACAACTCTGCATTTGAAGGGGAACGGAAATGTTTCTGGACGGAAAGGTGAGCCTCTTTGAACCACAATCAATAATACCATTATGGGCGTTTACAAAGTCCAACCCAAGAATTGCTTCTACCATTATATCATCAGTGACTACGCACATAACCTTAAATGGCATGCCGTTCAGAAAAATATCTACCTTTTTGCATCCACTAACTGACAATGGAGCGCCATTTACTCCGACAAGTCGTCTACCAGCCCATTGTTCAAGAACAAGTGTACAGTCACCTTTCACAATTTGTTCCCAGACGTCCCTTCGGACAAGCGACACTGCTGCACCCGTGTCTATCACAAAGTCTACACCAACAGCCCCAATAACTCCCCTTATGCGGTAACTTACTCCACTATTTACAGCGAGGGATGGTACGGTCAGCTTATCATCCTGAGCCTTTACAGGTCTTCTTCCCCCATGTGGCAGGCTCGTACCACTGAGGGACGGAAGTTTCCCTGACGCTGTTCTGAGTATCGGCCCCGACTGCAAAATCGTGCGACATGGCCTTTCTTCCCGCAACTCCAACAAACGATTGTCCTACGCTTCCCATCGTCATTCTCCCTGGTAGGCTTACTTGCCCCACGTGTTCCTAACCGCTCTTTTTCTCCTATGAGCACCTCCACTCGCTGCAGTCTCTCGCACAGTGATTTCATGGTGGCTGTTAACGAGTCGCGCCCGTCTTGCGAAGTGACCGCTGAGACTGGTTCCGCTGGTACGGTATAGTGCGTCTCTGGCTCTTGTTCCTGTGAGGACACAGCGTTAACACGTGACGGTTTACCTGTGCTTCGCAAGTATGACTCCAGTTCAATTACAGCCGCAGCCGCTTCTTCGACGTTTCGCGGTCGTTTCTGTTTAACGCTGAAGGCGACTTGGGAGTTTTCAATTTGCTCTAGAAACTGGTTCAGCGCCAGTCGCTCGCGCGCGTTCTCTGCTAGTTCGGGATACGCTTTATCTGCAAGCACTCGCACCGCGTCACCAAAAGCAGCCCAGTCCTCGTCCCTACGCTTTGTTCTTGCGTTCAGCTCCACCATGTACAGCTGTCTTTTGCTGTCGGGATTGAAACGACGCTGTAATGCTTCTACGCACGTACCATAGTCCGCTTTAACGTCGTCTGGCAGCCTTCTGAAAGCCGTTTGAGCTTTCCCCGTTAGGCGCACCCGGAGCCATTTCAGCCTGTCTTCTCCACTGACCCATTTGTTAACGGCGGCTACACTTTCGAAATGGTCCATCCATTCCAACCAACCAGTGGTCTCGCCGTCAAAGGGTTCCGGCAACAGTAGCGGTTTCGCCATTCCGCTAAGCCGACTACGCCAATGTAGCAGTGGCCAAAGGATATATAGTAACACGTGTACAGACTGACTAAGAACACAAAAAGAGAGTATTTATACATACAAGTGCGCACACGATGTCACATGCAAATGTTCTGGCAAGTTCGAGCCCATCTGGCGCATGCGTGCACATGCGCAAAGAGATATTTTCATTACATAAGCATATCCAGAAATGGCCCATACATAGGCGGTCATCTTGCTTTTTATTTCAAATTGAATTTTAAACACTTGTAAATTGTCCTATAAATCGGTCTGATCATGACATATGTACTTAAAAAAATTATTCCATTAACCATTCTTGAACTAAAATCAAGACAAAAATTAATTTATACCGCGCATAATTTATTCATCAAAATATGTCATTGCGTAATGCCTTGCGTCATCCGCCAGAATTCTTCAACTAATATTGATATTCATTGAACAAAATGGAGAATAAATATATGCACAGTAAGTTAATTTAGCTGAAGATAGAACTTAACTATAATACTAATATGCTGTTAATAACCGGACAATGTGGGGGGGGGGGGGGGGGGGGGGAGGGGCGGGAGGCCGAGCGTTTTGATACGAAAGAGCGAGGGAGAGCCCGATATGGTTACTGCCAGCTTCTGGCCTGATACAAAAGTACGATAGTCCCAGACTACACAGCAATTCGGCCGTCCGCACGCGGGTGATTACAAACTACGTATTCAATCATGCATCCGTGCATATCACAAAGCGTGCACTCACGATTAACGTAGTCCCATTATTTTTAAAACTTCACCGCCCAATCCTGTACTGGAATATCATTAAACGGCCATTTAACCCTCTCCTCACGTATGATTGAATTTGAATTCGAATACCTCTTTTAAGTTTACAACACGCCGAGGCTACAGCTGCAGTAGAGGACAGGTCCCACGAATTTTTAATTAAGGTATGTGAGGTCAAAAAAAGCTAGTTTTCTAATGCCTGAAACCGAAAACAATGTGCACTCGTTGTCGCTCAGGGGTCAGAACAAGGCTATAGCTAGTTGTATGTACTCACATTGGTCTGAGGCCTCACCACAGTGGTCTTCCTAGGGTGATGTGATTCGGAAGGGTGTGGCTATCTTCGGTGAGTAATTTGTCCCTAGATCTAATAATGGTATACACACGGAAATATGTATCACTCAGTACATTCATAGATGTCTAAATAATCTATGGTACATTTCATTGTATGTGACACAAGGTTTGTCCAGTAAGCTTCACATTGGTATGAGACATCACCCCAATGGTCTTCTGAGGGTCACGTGATTCTGAAGGGTGTGGCTATCAGGTGAGTCGTTTTTCACTAATAATGATATACATACTGACGTGAGTTTCACTACATTTCATTGTATGTGACACAAGGTTTGTCCAGTAAGCGTCACATTGGTATGAGACATCGCCCCAATGGTCTTCTGAGGGTCACGTGATTCTGAAGGGTGTGCTATCAGGTGAGTCGTAATAATGATATACATACTGACGTGAGTGTCACTACATTTCTTCTATGTGACACAAGGTTTGTCCAGTAAGCTTCACATTGGTATGAGACATCGCCCCAATGGTCTTCTGAGGGTCACGTGATTCTGAAGGGTGTGGTTATCAGGTGAGTCGTTTGTTACTAATAATAGTATACATACTGACGTGAGTATCACTACATTTCATTGTATGTGACACAAGGTTTGTCCAGTAAGCTTCACATTGGTATGAGACATCGCCCCAATGGTCTTCTGAGGGTCACGTGATTCTGAAGGGTGTGGCTATCAGGTGAGTCGTTTGTCACTAATAATGATATACATACTGACGTGAGTATCACTACATTTCATTGTATGTGACACAAGGTTTGTCCAGTAATCTTCACATTGGTATGAGACATCACCCCGCTGGTCTTCTAATGACCTATGCAGCACTCACTGGAAATGCATCAAGAATCTTTTCACCTATCAGAGTCATGTTAATGAATAGTTTTTCATATTGTTGACTTGGTTCTGAATACAGTGCTACACAAGTATATAACCACACACAATTACACACAAAGTTCATCCACCTGCTGCACAAGGTGTAAGAACGACTCAGAATGGTATGAGCATTAGCTGAGGCGACCAAAGCGGTCAGTCAATGCCTTGGTTATTTTTTATGAAGAAATGCATTTTTATATATTTCTTGGACGATGGTTTATGCTTCAGCTTGCCCTGAAGACTATATTATATGTTCTGCTGCGTGATGTTACTTATTATATGCATCGTATAAAGAGGCGGGGCACGCAAACAATCTATCGCTAGAATGTACCTCGTTCTCTCGGTGTCTTCTTTGGTGCCATCCATAAATTACGTCACTTCGAAGGGTCCCCAGCATGCAGGGTGGTAGCAGCCAGTGTGACGATGTATACATGAAGCATACATCAGTATAAGAGGGGTCCATATAGGTGACGTAATTTATGAACGGCCGCTTGTCATATCATTTATACAAAGGCTTAGGATTCCAACTCCAACCTCCCATTATGGAAATGTCTTTCAGAATGCCTCACGCTCTCAGCAGGCGAGGTCTGCAATCGCCATGTCATTAGTAAAACATCATGACGACGCATGCGGGATGCATTTTATAGCAGCCACGTGAATCACGTGATGATTATTTTCGGTAAGTATGCCTCCACAGAATGTTTTTTTTGATAGGATGTATGACCGCTGTGGAACACTACATCTTCCACTGTAAGTCAGAGAGGTGCCATTTAATTCCAAAATCGTCAAATGAAAGCCAGGTGAGTTACCTTTAGCCTACGCTCGTTTTGAATTGAAAGCTTTGCTTGTCAGGAAATTGTGTATTGGGATAACGTTCTGCGAAGCAATTCAGGCAGGTTGTTGGTTAGAAAGAACGGCCGGCTACGAGGTGAGCTGTCAATTACGTGTTTTTGTGTGGCACTTTGTTTGCTAGCTTCCAAGGCGTAACGTGGGGAACAGAATAATGGTGTTCTCTACTGCATTATGGCAGAAATGTTGGATTCCTTGATCTACCTGAAACATCCTGGCTGAACAAGAGCGCTAAAACGTACGTGATGTAACAGCACCTCGTTATTGTTACCCTTTTCCTTTCGCTCAAATGGCGGTGTATTCTACGTGCATTCGGGTTGACAGCAGTGAACTATTCTAAAGAAAGACCTGAAGTCAGATGTTACCCATCAACTACTGGGAGGTAAGGCCATTTTGGGGTAAAAGTGTTGTTTCAGTTATGCTTTCTTTTCTACGAACAGGTTTGTTCTCTTATCAACTTTCTATGTTTCATATTTGTAAACTTGAAACATTAAATTTTTTGACTATGTGATCAATAACCTGAGAAATAAGGATAGTATTAACTAGTATATTTAACTTTCCTTACGTCATACGATAGTTCTATATTGCGCGTACACGGTAGGTTCCTCGGTCACGTACACAATTGCACGTTCGCGCGCGACGTTGCTCTCGAATTATCCCGTGCGCATACAAATAATCCTCCGGGACCGAGAAATCATTCGTATGAAATCGGTCCACTCACGATTTCGAGAGCACATGGCGCGCAAAATTCGGAAGCACGCTCTTCCGGGTGATATTGCGTGCTGTCACGGGCCCGGAATCAAAGCCCTGAATTGCTGTGCTAGTACCGTAGGTCTCGACTGCCAAGAGGGACACTATGATGTCGATCGTCATGGACACTTTTGACCTATATAGTGTGTTCCTTATCGTGTTCGTTTAGCCTGCTTGCAGCTCGATGAATGAAGCGCGAAGGCTAATAGGCACGTGCACTGATACAAAACATAGATATTTGCAAATGGCACTTTTCAGTACAGTTGCGACCTACGTAGGTATTTCAGCCCTACCTAGATCGATTAACATCAAATCTGCACGTGCCGTATTTTGAATCTTTGTCTGCATACATGTGTATGGCCAGGCCAGAGTCAGTAACTACACGTAAAACGCTTTAATTTTAATGCAAATCACCTTCGTGGGGCTTCAATGGAATAGCACTATCCCAATGCTTTCATTTTTTTTCTTTTAAAGAAAAGTTTTGTGTAAACTCTGTAGCGCTGATCAGTCTATCACTAGGCCAAAACCTCTGCATCAGGTTAAAAGCATACTATACACCCCCCCCCCCCCCCCCCCCCCCCCCCTTCTATGTTATGCCAATGCTTGCTGGCACAGGCCCAAACCCCTCCCCTGTATCTGCACAGTGTGTGGTTAGTGCAAACATGTAATGTGCATTTAAACATACACAATTTGTCCTCTTCTGCTATTGCTATTACTAACAATGAGTGTGGCTGCACCATATGTACTTCTGAATGGTGTCAGCAGTTACTGTAAGTGGCTGCACCAATGCGAGTGTTGTATTTGGCTGGATTGTAGCCACATTGCTCCACCATACCAGGGATAGGAAGGTGGAGCGGAAGTTCTTAGATGCAAGTGGCGTCCCAACTTTGAAGTGGAAGAGGGGTGAGTGGAACAGTGGCAGCATTATTTGTAGGCCTCCATTGCTAGAACTGCCTGCCTTTGGTACACTCAACACACCTGCCCATCTGGTTTGCTTGATGAAGAAGTGCATGCCAGCTGAGTACAGTGGAACGTAGGGCTATTTAAGTAAATTTGTTGAGCCTAAGGTGGATATCCCTGGAGGTGTTGAACACTCTGGATGGTCAGTCTCAGCATTGGGATCCTGGTGCTGCTCTCCCCAGTACAAAACCAGATACAGGAGTGTCCTCAAGTAATATTTCGCCTCATCTCCATAGAAACAGTTCCAAACAGACTTTTAACACAACTCTTGATATTGAACCCTAGAAAAAAAGTACCAGGACTTTATGCATCAGACGTAAATGCCTCTACCACTAACCAAAGGTTTTGCATGAGGCCCAAAGCACACTCCACCCCCCTCCCATCATGTACATGTACTTGATTGTAAAGTTTATGGCATCAGGCACAAAAGGCCCATGCCACATACATGCACATGTAGGTACTACATGTACGTCAATAGTGTTTGCTTCTTAGAACTTGGTACATGTACATGTCTAGCTCAATAGCTAAGATAACCTCAGTTTACATAGCAAACAATGCCCTTTTGTTGTTGACCTCTGAGCTGCACAAATGAATATTATATTTATCTTACATGTACCTATGGGACAGCATCCAGCAAAATCAGGCTTGTAAGGTTATAATTTTATTACTATAAAAATTTCACGTTACATAAATTTTTACCTTTCCTTTTCGTACACTTGTTCCCACACCATTTCTGTACCGGTACATACTGATTGTGTGTGCATGTGTGTATGTATGTACACACGTGTGCATGTGTGCATATGTGTGTATGTGTGTGTGCATATGTGTGTATGTGTGTGTGCATGCGTGTGCATGTGTGTGTTGAAAAGTGCAAAGCAATAGAAAACTTTCCAATGCCCTTGATACTTCTAAGCTCTGAAGCCTTGCATATGGTGGCAGTGAATATTATTGCTACTTGTGTATGGCAGGACTGGGCCACTGGAAAGTTTACATAAGCCTAGCAGCTGAATGGTAATACATGTACATGTAAGCTTAGTGTTCACATTCAACTACACCAAACTTTCTTCAAAAGCACAGACCCATAGCTACATGTACTTCACAAGCACAGCACCATGGCTATACAGCACCATCAAGCACATAGGATGATATTAAAAGGTAGGAGGGGGGGGGGGGGGGCCACTTTGACAAAAATAAGAATGTGGCAATGGGCCCCATGCTTCCTACAACTGTACACCACTGACCTTAGCACCACTTCACAGTCACTGCACCATGACTATTTCACAAGTACTGCACCATAGCACTATGTCACAGGCACAGCACCGTATTAGAGGCACTGCACAATAGCACTACACTACACAATAAGCACCAAATCACTAATATGGAATGAAAGCCTGCTTTTCTATGGATGTTTTAATGATTTTAGAAGCTTCGTACACATGTGTTTCGCGTATGGCGCGTAGTCAAGGATCGGGGACTTGGTTGCTCAAAGATATCAGCACATCAGCAACAACACTACACAGCAGAGTATATCACGTGACCCCCTGTAACATCGACCCGCCCACAATACACACCCCAAACTATGTGTATATGTGTGTGTGCTTGTACATGTATGTACTTGTGTGTGCTTGTGTGTGTGTGTGTGTATGTGTGTGTGTGTGTATGTGTCTGTGTATGTGTGTGTGTGTGTGTGTGCGTGTGTGTGTGTGCGTGTGCGTGTGTGTGTGTGTGTGTGTGTCTATCACCAAGATCAGGGGGGAAAGGAGGGTTAATTTGCTAGATATGTTTTAGTTGTCTACAGTAGAAGTTACAGAAGCCTCATGTGTGTACATGCATGTGTATTTGTCACAATACAGGCAACACACACAAACACAGCCCCTCCCATTTGCACATGCCATAACTAATTGACCACAATATCACATCATGTGTGTGTGTGGTGTGTGTGTGTGTTTGTGTGTGTGTGTGTTTGTGTGTGTGTGTGTGTGTGTGTGTTCACCAAGATCAGTGCCATGTTTGAGCCACTCCCTTACCACACTGGTAACGCACACACACATACACAAACAGCCTTACTCTGTTCTGGCTTCACATTTTTCACTGTTGCATTTGTGGTATTCAGGCTCAAGATAACTCAGCCATGTGTGTTCTGCTGCAGCAAAGGGCTGTTGAAATGTTGTCCATATGTAACACACATACACACATACAATACAAACATACAAAAAATTAATTGTTTACACATACACAGATATGCATACTTGGATGAGCATGCACTATTTGTATACCATCCCTTGAACTATTGTATTCATTGTTATCAACAAGACCTTTACATTGGTACATGTAGCAGAGAATGGTTGCAGAGAATGTCTGAGAGTTTGTTTGATCTGTGTGATGCGTTTTAGTGCTTGCGTGTTGTGTCATATCGAGTAATCGCCCATACATTGGCGGTCATCTTGTGATTTATTTCAAATTGTTCACTAATAAGTTTCACTGTGATGCAGTCGACAACACATGCACAACATTCACGTTTGAGTCCGTTGCCAACTTTATACATATGTCCATATGCACATGTGCATACATTACATTGACAAAGCCTGCTACATACCACACTGACACAATAAACCATTTGTAAATAGTCACACCGTATAACTATGGTGCCTTCACATGAGTACACTAGCTACGGTGCCTTCACAGCGGTAACTGAATATACATGTAAGTACGCAAGGTAGCTAAATCTGAACCTGCGTCAGCAGGTTCAATATAGGATTGATTGAGGAGTCATCATATGGAGAAATGAACGGTCACGAAAGTTGCGGTTTGTAAATTTTTGGATTTCATTCCGCGGTACGTTCCATAGAGAATGTATGGCGTTTTTACAAACTTGATTATTATCTAATTACATAACGAACCTGCATCTTTTGCTACCCACTAATACTACTCTAAATGATGTTCAAATGTAGGCAATTTCAAATTTTGTATCTCATACCGTCCAAAATTCTGGGACCATTTCTGAAAATATGATATTCCATAGACTTGTACACAAAATGGAAAAAAATCAAAGATATTCCATTAGTTATAACTAATGAACACAGGGGGTTAGAACTTTTGCCACCCTCTAAAACTATTCTACAACTATCCAAATAATATAATATATGAAAAAAAGAGAATGTTGTCGTGAAGAATTTGGGGACCATTTTTAAAAATAGTAAAACTGTTTTGGTGCAAAAAGGCGCCATTTTAAAATGGCGTTTCTATGGGTTGCCATAGATATTTAGACCTCTAACTTGGACACGCCCATCTAGGGCAATTCTGCGAGGGTGGAGTCGAGGCAGAGGGCGAGGTGGGCCAGGGGGCGGGGTAGACAGGGGGAAATGAGCGAAAACAGAACTACTTGGAGCTTCGAGTCTGTGTTTTCTACACCGAGTAGACTGATCGTTGTCTTGATATTAGAATGATAGTGTAGGCTGCATATACTTCGACTGGCTGCTCAGATATCTACGTACGCTGGACCGCTTGGAAGCTAGCACCACATTCCTCAGCACCACATTCCACTCTAATTAGATTACGTACGGCTAATTATATTCATTGCCTTGGTTGTTGCAACATAGATAGTTGGTATTCATAGATGTATGAATGAGTACACTATAAAATTAACGCACGATGCACTGCAGTCTATGTCGCTATGTATCGTATGCAGGCAGCGTGTGGCTGAGGTAACTTTTGATTGCTTCGTGCCTCGACAATTTAAAGGTCCGCATCAATACAACGGTTACAGTGATAATCTGAGGAAAATGATACCTTAAAGTTACCATCTATGGTACAACTCACCGTCGTGGCAACTAACCTCTGGCCATACGATGTGCTTGTTCACACTGGATAGAAGCAAAGAAAGCTGCCTTTTTACGTCACTTTCAAGTCCCATGAGGTAGTACTCGATCTCATATGCCTTTAGTATGCGGGAACTCCTGATTAAATGTTTGTCACGTGCAGTATTGCTGGGCACATACCACATCAAGCAAATTTTCAAGTGGCCAGTTTGCGTTCACTTTCTGGAGCTGCTTTATGATGCCAATAGGCCCCACAAATCGTGGTCCCCATTAATATCATTCGCGTTGATGGCTAGAAGTAAACAGCATTCATAGTATTATGATCCAAAATGTGCACTTTAATGATGCATACCTCAAGCTCTTTCACTATTTGTCTTATCAATGTTCTTTTAAATGGAGAGTGCCTTTAAATTGGATTGGAATTGCAAAAGTATCAAGACATCATTATGGCATAGTACCTATCAGATGGTCTGGTTTGGCGTGGAAAGTACTTAAGGTAGTGTTCCTTCTCCCATGGTGTGGCAAAAATATCATCTTGGTCAGGATTGTTCTTGAAATCAGGAACCAAAATAGCACCAGCAGCAAGATCAGTATCATCAACACTGCTGCTATCACTTTCTACACTTGTGTGTCATCATCTTCCTTGTCACTCCCATCCTGGAAACTTGCATCAGTGTCTTTATCCAACTGGTAAATACCACCCAAATTCATCTCTGAAATTGGATAATACCTTGCATAAATTTACTCATGCAACTGTTCATGTGATTTGTGTTTGTTACAATGATTTGGAATTGTTTCAATTCCTCGTACAAACTCTGCTCATCACCTGGATTATCGATGCTCTTTTTGAATGTTTGCAGTGGGTAAAGTGTACCTTCTGACAGTTCATAAGCCATCTGGGCTCGAAATCGTGGCATCATTTCCTACAACAGTTTCACTACTTGTGTGTGTACGTAATCCAAACCCTCCACTTCTAGTCTTGCAGCCTAAAAAAATGTTCAAATGCATGTTAAGGGGTCAACACTTTTCAGCCTCCTCACAAAACAAGAAATGCACCGCAATCAAAAGAGCTTTGGTGATGCTCTGGACTGGATAATGCATTACATACACATGTATGTAATGAATTCCTGTTGAAATTAGATATACTTCAGAATCTTTGTACTTCCAGTCAGATAGAGATAAAGTAGTATTTTTTCCTCACCATCACTAGGTCCATCACTAGGCCCTTCATCACTAGGCCTTTCATCCACACCATCGCAAGGTCCTTCATTCACACTATCATTCACACCACCACTAGGCCCTTCATCCACACCATCACTAAGGCCCTTCATCCACACCATCACTAGGCCCTTCATCCACACCATCACTAGGCCCTTCATCCACACTATCTTGGTGCTCACTATTACTTGGTCCTTCACCCACAGTCTCTACATCATTAGCTCCTTCCTCCTTAATCTCTCCATCCAAATGAGTACTGGTATCTTCCTGTACATGATCAGCAACCTTTCCCTCTGTAGCCAGAACTGCTTGGTCTCTAGTGCAGGTCAAAAGTATATTCATTATAACATATGTGTACACACCCACATTATAACACACATATGGCTATGCATGTGTTTCATCATTACATCATCAAACATAAAATACAAAACTTGTGCAGCTAAATACCAGTAACCACTAGGTCCATTGCATGATGCATCTTTTGAAGGTGTCTCCCCTGTGTCAGCAATGTAATTTACAAGTGCACCAGGTTCAAAGTTATGCTTTCGTCTAATATGTGGCTATAAAAGGGCACATCCAATAAAACAACTAAACTGAAGCTAAAGTTAACTTACCATCACAAAGTAACTTCCATACAAGTACAACTGCACTGGGCTATAAAAGTCAATACATTTATATAAGACCAAACACAGGCTTCACCCACTATAAGAACAAAGATGTTTTCATAAACTGGGATACTGCTTGGTCGGAAAATATACACAGGCTCCAGTTAGTGGATGTGAAGACCACTCCTCAACTCTTTGCCATAATCAACAATAGCACAACTCATTGTACATGTATACAAACATGGTCACAACTGTTACCTACAGAAAGCGACTCCTCAGATGTACATCCACCAATAAACAAACACTCAGACTCGCAAACATACACTCTCACACACAAGTGCATTCATTACAGACACAAACTTGCCCTGGATTAACCAACGTAACAATAAATAGTCTTTATTCACATTACAAATGGCAGTTTGGAAACCAGAAATATACAGTAACTGCTAAAAGATCATTTGACCAGGTCCATGACAGCCGTTGAACTGATCAGTTGTTGTCACAACCTTAGTTGGTCCAGTGTTCAGATTATTGCATGACGATAGGTCCCTGGTTGGTGCAGGTACACACCTACCCTGTGGGTACATAGAACAGCTCAGAGTCTGCCTCAAAGTGCTTTGCAACTCACAAGAATGGCACCCATCTCCCCTGAAAGTACTAATGAGTTGTGGTCACACCCCCAGTGTTCCGGAACCCGCGCGTGACGTTGGGTCCCTGGTTGGCACAGGTACACACCTACCCTGTGGGTACATAGAACAGCTCAGAGTCTGCCTCAAAGTGCTTTGCAACTCACAAGAATGGCACCCATCTCCATTGGTTAGCTTGTAAGTACTTATTAGTTGTGGTCACACCCCCAGTGTTCCAAATCCGCGTGTGACGTTGGGTCCCTGGTTGGCGCAGGTACACACCTACCCTGTGGGTACATATAACAGCTCAGAGTCTGCCTCAAAGTGCTTTGCAACTCACAAGAATGGCACCCATCTCCATTGGTCAGCTTGTAAGTACTTATTAGTTGTGGTCACACCCCCAGTGTTCTGGATCCGCGCGTGACGTTGGGTCCTTGGTTGGCACAGGTACACACCTACCCTGTGGGTACATGGAACAGCTCAGAGTCTGCCCCAAAGTGCTTTGCAACTCACAAGAATGGCACCCATCTCCATTGGTCAGCTTGTAAGTACTTATTAGTTGTGGTCACACCCCCAGTGTTCCAAATCCGCACGTGACGTTGGGTCCCTGGTTGGCGCAGGTACACACCTACCCTGTGGGTACATGGAACAGCTCAGAGTCTGCCCCAAAGTGCTTTGCAACTCACAAGAATGGCATCCATCTCAACTGATCAGCTTGAAAATTACTTATTAGTTGTGGTCACACCCCCAGTGTTCTGGATCCGCACGTGACGTTGGGTCCTTGGTTTGCACAGGTACACACCTACCCTGTGGGTACATGGAACAGCTCAGAGTCTGCCCCAAAGTGCTTTGCAACTCACAAGAATGGCACCCATCTTCACTGGTCAGCGTGTAAGTACTTATTAGTTGTGGTCACACCCCCAGTGTTCTGGATCCGCGCGTGACGTTGGGTCCTTGGTTGGCACAGGTACACACCTACCCTGTGGGTACATGGAACAGCTCAGAGTGTGCCCCAAAGTGCTTTGCAACTCACAAGAATGGCACCCATCTCCATTGGTCAGCTTGTAAGTACTTATTAGTTGTGGTCACACCCCCAGTGTTCCAAATCTGAGCGTGACGTTGGGTCCCTGGTTGGCGCAGGTACACACCTACCCTGTCGGTACATGGAACAGCTCAGAGTCTGCCTCAAAGTGCTTTGCAACTCACAAGAATGGCACCCATCTCCATTGGTCAGCTTGTAAGTACTTATTAGTTGTGGTCACACCCCCAGTGTTCCAAATCCGCAATAGACGTTGGGTCCTTGGTAGGCACAGGTACACATCTACCCTGTCGGTACATGGAACAGCTCAGAGTGTGCCCCAAAGTGCTTTGCAACTCACAAGAATGGCACCCATCTCCATTGGTCAGCTTGTAAGTACTTATTAGTTGTGGTCACACCCCCAGTGTTCTGGATCCGCGCGTGACGTTGGGTCCTTGGTTGGCACAGGTACACACCTACCCTGTGGGTACATGGAACAGCTCAGAGTGTGCCTCAAAGTGCTTTGCAACTCACAAGAATGGCACCCATCTCGATTGGTTAGCTTGTAAGTACTTATTAGTTGTGGTCACACCCCCAGTGTTCTGGATCCGCGCATGACGTTGGGTCCTTGGTTGGCACAGGTACACACCTACCCTGTCGGTACATGGAACAGCTCAGAGTCTGCCTCAAAGTGCTTTGCAACTCACAAGAATGGCACCCATCTCCATTGGTCAGCTTGTAAGTACTTATCAGTTGTGGTCACACCCCCAGTGTTCCAAATCCGCACTTGACATTGGGTCCCTGGTTGGCGCAGGTAAACACCTACCCTGTGGGTACATGGAACAGCTCAGAGTCTGCCCCAAAGTGGTTTGCAACTCACAAGAATGGCACCCATCTCCATTGGTCAGCTTGTAAGTACTTATTAGTTGTGGTCACACCCCCAGTGTTCCAAATCCGCGCGTGACGTTGGGTCCCTGGTTGGCGCAGGAACACACCTACCCTGTGGGTACATGGAACAGCTCAGAGTCTGCCTCAAAGTGCTTTGCAACTCACAAGAATGGCACCCATCTCCATTGGTCAGCTTGTAAGTACTTATTAGTTGTGGTCACACCCCCAGTGTTCCAAATCCGCACGTGACGTTGGGTCCTTGGTTGGCACAGGTACACACCTACCCTGTGGGTACATGGAACAGCTCAGAGTCTGCCCCAAAGTGCTTTGCAACTCACAAGAATGGCACCCATCTCCATTGGTCAGCTTGTAAGTACTTATTAGTTGTGGTCACACCCCCAGTGTTCTGGATCCGCGCGTGACGTTGGGTCCTTGGTTGGCACAGGTACACACCTACCCTTTGGGTACATGGAAAAGCTCAGAGTGTGCCTTAAAGTGCTTTGCAACTCACAAGAATGGCACCCATCTCCACTGATCAGCTTGAAAATTACTTATTAGTTGTGGTCACACCCCCAGTGTTCTGGATCCGCGCGTGACGTTGGGTCCCTGGTTGGCACAGGTACACACCTACCCTGTGGGTACATGGAACAGCTCAGAGTGTGCCCCAAAGTGCTTTGCAACTCACAAGAATGGCACCCATCTCCATTGGTCAGCTTGTAAGTACTTATTAGTTGTGGTCACACCCCCAGTGTTCCAAATCCGCGCGTGACGTTGGGTCCCTGGTTGGCGCAGGTACACACCTACCCTGTGGGTACATGGAACAGCTCAGAGTCTGCCCCAAAGTGCTTTGCAACTCACAAGAATGGCACCCATCTCCATTGGTCAGCTTGTAAGTACTTATTAGTTGTGGTCACACCCCCAGTGTTCTGGATCCGCGCATGACGTTGGGTCCTTGGTTGGCACAGGTACACACCTACCCTGTCGGTACATGGAACAGCTCAGAGTCTGCCTCAAAGTGCTTTGCAACTCACAAGAATGGCACCCATCTCCATTGGTCAGCTTGTAAGTACTTATCAGTTGTGGTCACACCCCCAGTGTTCCAAATCCGCACTTGACATTGGGTCCCTGGTTGGCGCAGGTACACACCTACCCTGTGGGTACATGGAACAGCTCAGAGTCTGCCCCAAAGTGCTTTGCAACTCACAAGAATGGCACCCATCTCCATTGGTCAGCTTGTAAGTACTTATTAGTTGTGGTCACACCCCCAGTGTTCCAAATCCGCGCGTGACGTTGGGTCCCTGGTTGGCGCAGGAACACACCTACCCTGTGGGTACATGGAACAGCTCAGAGTCTGCCTCAAAGTGCTTTGCAACTCACAAGAATGGCACCCATCTCCATTGGTCAGCTTGTAAGTACTTATTAGTTGTGGTCACACCCCCAGTGTTCCAAATCCGCACGTGACGTTGGGTCCTTGGTTGGCACAGGTACACACCTACCCTGTGGGTACATGGAACAGCTCAGAGTCTGCCCCAAAGTGCTTTGCAACTCACAAGAATGGCACCCATCTCCATTGGTCAGCTTGTAAGTACTTATTAGTTGTGGTCACACCCCCAGTGTTCTGGATCCGCGCGTGACGTTGGGTCCTTGGTTGGCACAGGTACACACCTACCCTTTGGGTACATGGAAAAGCTCAGAGTGTGCCTTAAAGTGCTTTGCAACTCACAAGAATGGCACCCATCTCCACTGATCAGCTTGAAAATTACTTATTAGTTGTGGTCACACCCCCAGTGTTCTGGATCCGCGCGTGACGTTGGGTCCCTGGTTGGCACAGGTACACACCTACCCTGTGGGTACATGGAACAGCTCAGAGTGTGCCCCAAAGTGCTTTGCAACTCACAAGAATGGCACCCATCTCCATTGGTCAGCTTGTAAGTACTTATTAGTTGTGGTCACACCCCCAGTGTTCCAAATCCGCGCGTGACGTTGGGTCCTTGGTTGGCACAGGTACACACCTACCCTGTGGGTACATGGAACAGCTCAGAGTCTGCCCCAAAGTGCTTTGCAACTCACAAGAATGGCACCCATCTCCATTGGTCAGCTTGTAAGTACTTATTAGTTGTGGTCACACCCCCAGTGTTCCAAATCCGCACGTGACGTTGGGTCCCTGGTTGGCGCAGGTACACACCTACCCTGTGGGTACATGGAACAGCTCAGAGTCTGCCCCAAAGTGCTTTGCAACTCACAAGAATGGCATCCATCTCAACTGATCAGCTTGAAAATTACTTATTAGTTGTGGTCACACCCCCAGTGTTCTGGATCCGCACGTGACGTTGGGTCCTTGGTTTGCACAGGTACACACCTACCCTGTGGGTACATGGAACAGCTCAGAGTCTGCCCCAAAGTGCTTTGCAACTCACAAGAATGGCACCCATCTTCACTGGTCAGCGTGTAAGTACTTATTAGTTGTGGTCACACCCCCAGTGTTCTGGATCCGCGCGTGACGTTGGGTCCTTGGTTGGCACAGGTACACACCTACCCTGTGGGTACATGGAACAGCTCAGAGTGTGCCCCAAAGTGCTTTGCAACTCACAAGAATGGCACCCATCTCCATTGGTCAGCTTGTAAGTACTTATTAGTTGTGGTCACACCCCCAGTGTTCCAAATCTGAGCGTGACGTTGGGTCCCTGGTTGGCGCAGGTACACACCTACCCTGTCGGTACATGGAACAGCTCAGAGTCTGCCTCAAAGTGCTTTGCAACTCACAAGAATGGCACCCATCTCCATTGGTCAGCTTGTAAGTACTTATTAGTTGTGGTCACACCCCCAGTGTTCCAAATCCGCAATAGACGTTGGGTCCTTGGTAGGCACAGGTACACATCTACCCTGTCGGTACATGGAACAGCTCAGAGTCTGCCCCAAAGTGCTTTGCAACTCACAAGAATGGCACCCATCTCCATTGGTCAGCTTGTAAGTACTTATTAGTTGTGGTCACACCCCCAGTGTTCTGGATCCGCGCGTGACGTTGGGTCCTTGGTTGGCACAGGTACACACCTACCCTGTGGGTACATGGAACAGCTCAGAGTGTGCCTCAAAGTGCTTTGCAACTCACAAGAATGGCACCCATCTCGATTGGTTAGCTTGTAAGTACTTATTAGTTGTGGTCACACCCCCAGTGTTCTGGATCCGCGCATGACGTTGGGTCCTTGGTTGGCACAGGTACACACCTACCCTGTCGGTACATGGAACAGCTCAGAGTCTGCCTCAAAGTGCTTTGCAACTCACAAGAATGGCACCCATCTCCATTGGTCAGCTTGTAAGTACTTATCAGTTGTGGTCACACCCCCAGTGTTCCAAATCCGCACTTGACATTGGGTCCCTGGTTGGCGCAGGTACACACCTACCCTGTGGGTACATGGAACAGCTCAGAGTCTGCCCCAAAGTGCTTTGCAACTCACAAGAATGGCACCCATCTCCATTGGTCAGCTTGTAAGTACTTATTAGTTGTGGTCACACCCCCAGTGTTCCAAATCCGCGCGTGACGTTGGGTCCCTGGTTGGCGCAGGAACACACCTACCCTGTGGGTACATGGAACAGCTCAGAGTCTGCCTCAAAGTGCTTTGCAACTCACAAGAATGGCACCCATCTCCATTGGTCAGCTTGTAAGTACTTATTAGTTGTGGTCACACCCCCAGTGTTCCAAATCCGCACGTGACGTTGGGTCCTTGGTTGGCACAGGTACACACCTACCCTGTGGGTACATGGAACAGCTCAGAGTCTGCCCCAAAGTGCTTTGCAACTCACAAGAATGGCACCCATCTCCATTGGTCAGCTTGTAAGTACTTATTAGTTGTGGTCACACCCCCAGTGTTCTGGATCCGCGCGTGACGTTGGGTCCTTGGTTGGCACAGGTACACACCTACCCTTTGGGTACATGGAAAAGCTCAGAGTGTGCCTTAAAGTGCTTTGCAACTCACAAGAATGGCACCCATCTCCACTGATCAGCTTGAAAATTACTTATTAGTTGTGGTCACACCCCCAGTGTTCTGGATCCGCGCGTGACGTTGGGTCCCTGGTTGGCACAGGTACACACCTACCCTGTGGGTACATGGAACAGCTCAGAGTGTGCCCCAAAGTGCTTTGCAACTCACAAGAATGGCACCCATCTCCATTGGTCAGCTTGTAAGTACTTATTAGTTGTGGTCACACCCCCAGTGTTCCAAATCCGCGCGTGACGTTGGGTCCCTGGTTGGCGCAGGTACACACCTACCCTGTCGGTACATGGAACAACTCAGAGTCTGCCTCAAAGTGCTTTGCAACTCACAAGAATGGCACCCATCTCCATTGGTCAGCTTGTAAGTACTTATTAGTTGTGGTCACACCCCCAGTGTTCTGGATCCGCGCGTGACGTTGGGTCCTTGGTTGGCATAGGTACACACCTACCCTGTGGGTACATGGAACAGCTCAGAGTGTGCCTCAAAGTGCTTTGCAACTCACAAGAATGGCACCCATCTCCACTGATCAGCTTGAAAATTACTTATTAGTTGTGGTCACTCCCCCAGTGTTCTGGATCCGCGCGTGACGTTGGGTCCCTGGTTGGCACAGGTACACACCTACCCTGTGGGTACATGGAACAGCTCAGAGTCTGCCCCAAAGTGCTTTGCAACTCACAAGAATGGCACCCATCTCCATTGGTCAGCTTGTAAGTACTTATTAGTTGTGGTCACACCCCCAGTGTTCTGGATCCGCGCGTGACGTTGGGTCCTTGGTTGGCACAGGTACACACCTACCCTGTGGGTACATGGAACAGCTCAGAGTCTGCCCCAAAGTGCTTTGCAACTCACAAGAATGGCACCCATCTCCATTGGTCAGCTTGTAAGTACTTATTAGTTGTGGTCACACCCCCAGTGTTCCAAATCCGCAAGTGACGTTGGGTCCCTGGTTGGCGCAGGTACACACCTACCCTGTGGGTACATGGAACAGCTCAGAGTCTGCCCCAAAGTGCTTTGCAACTCACAAGAATGGCACCCATCTTCACTGGTCAGCTTGTAAGTACTTATTAGTTGTGGTCACACCCCCAGTGTTCCAAATCCGCGCGTGACGTTGGGTCCCTGGTTGGCGCAGGTACACACCTACCCTGTGGGTACATGGCACATCTCAGAGTCTGCCCCAAAGTGCTTTGCAACTCACAAGAATGGCACCCATCTTCACTGGTCAGCTTGTAAGTACTTATTAGTTGTGGTCACACCCCCAGTGTTCCAAATCCGCACCAGATGTTGGGTCCTTGGTTGGCACAGGTACACACCTACCCTGTGGGTACATGGAACAGCTCAGAGTGTGCCTCAAAGTGCTTTGCAACTCACAAGAATGGCACCCATCTCGATTGGTCAGCTTGTAAGTACTTATTAGTTGTGGTCACACCCCCAGTGTTCTGGATCCGCGCGTGACATTGGGTCCCTGGTTGGCACAGGTACACACCTACCCTGTGGGTATATGGAACAGCTCAGAGTCTGCCTCAAAGTGCTTTGCAACTCACAAGAATGGCACCCATCTCGATTGGTCAGCTTGTAAGTACTTATTAGTTGTGATCACACCCCCAGTGTTCTGGATCCGCGCGTGACGTTGGGTCCTTGGTTGGCACAGGTACACACCTACCCTGTGGGTACATGGAACAGCTCAGAGTCTGCCCCAATGTGCTTTGCAACTCACAAGAATGGCACCCATCTCCATTGGTCAGCTTGTAAGTACTTATTAGTTGTGGTCACACCCCCAGTGTTCTGGATCCGCGCGTGACGTTGGGTCCTTGGTTGGCGCAGGTACACACCTACCCTGTGGGTACATGGAATAGCTCAGAGTCTGCCCCAAAGTGCTTTGCAACTCACAAGAATGGCACCCATCTCCATTGGTCAGCTTGTAAGTACTTATTTGTTGTGGTCACACCCCCAGTGTTCCAAATCCGCGTGTGACGTTGGGTCCCTGGTTGGCGCAGGTACACACCTACCCTGTGGGTACATGGAACAGCTCAGAGTCTGCCCCAAAGTGCTTTGCAACTCACAAGAATGGCACCCATCTTCACTGGTCAGCTTGTAAGTACTTATTAGTTGTGGTCACACCCCCAGTGTTCCAAATCCGCGCGTGACGTTGGGTCCCTGGTTGGCGCAGGTACACACCTACCCTGTGGGTACATGGAACAGCTCAGAGTCTGCCCCAAAGTGCTTTGCAACTCACAAGAATGGCACCCATCTTCACTGGTCAGCTTGTAAGTACTTATTAGTTGTGGTCACACCCCCAGTGTTCCAAATCCGCACGTGACGTTGGGTCCTTGGTTGGCACAGGTACACAACTACCCTGTGGGTACATGGAACAGCTCAGAGTGTGCCTCAAAGTGCTTTGCAACTCACAAGAATGGCACCCATCTCGATTGGTCAGCTTGTAAGTACTTATTAGTTGTGGTCACACCCCCAGTGTTCTGGATCCGCGCGTGACGTTGGGTCCTTGGTTGGCACAGGTACACACCTACCCTGTGGGTACATGGAACAGCTCAGAGTGTGCCTCAAAGTGCTTTGCAACTCACAAGAATGGCACCCATCTCCACTGATCAGTTTGAAAATTACTTATTAGTAGTGGTCACACCCCCAGTGTTCTGGATCCGCGCGTGACGTTGGGTCCTTGGTTGGCACAGGTACACACCTACCCTGTGGGTACATGGAACAGCTCAGAGTCTGCCCCAAAGTGCTTTGCAACTCACAAGAATGGCACCCATCTCCATTGGTCAGCTTGTAAGTACTTATTAGTTGTGGTCACACCCCCAGTGTTCCAAATCCGCGCGTGACGTTGGGTCCCTGGTTGGCGCAGGTACACACCTACCCTGTGGGTACATGGAACAGCTCAGAGTCTGCCCCAAAGTGCTTTGCAACTCACAAGAATGGCACCCATCTCAACTGATCAGCTTGAAAATTACTTATTAGTTGTGGTCACACCCCCAGTGTTCCAAATCCGCGCGTGACGTTGGGTCCCTGGTTGGCACAGGTACACACCTACCCTGTGGGTACATGGAACAGCTCAGAGTCTGCCTCAAAGTGCTTTGCAACTCACAAGAATGGCACCCATTTCCACTGGTGAGCTTGAAAGTACTTAGTAGTTGTGGTCACACCCCCAGTGTTCCGGATCTGTGCGTGACGTTGGGTCCCTGGTTGGCACAGGTACACACCTACCCTGTGGGTGGGTACATGGAACAGCTTGTAAGGCTTTGTAGTTGTGGCCATACTCCTAGCTAGTCCAGTGTTCAGGATCCGCGCGTGGCCTTGAGTCTTTGGTTAGCACAGGTAGTACACATCTACCCTGTGGCTACATATAGCTCACAACAACTTCGTTTTGTATTGTGTTTGCTTACGTTTACAAATGATTGACGTGACTATATTAAACACGCGCTTATGACGCCCGCCGCGTGAGGAATGCTAAGTTTATTCATTTTTGAATGTGGTGCTGAGGAATGTGGTGCTAGCTTCCAAGCGGTGTACGCTGGCAACACTTCATATATCAAATTTTTATGTTAGCGGATCCTATAGGCCTACGCGTAGCTGAATCGAGTGTCTGAGAAACAAACCAGCAGCCAAACGTGATCACATGTACATGTACATGCGACACCTCCAGTTATCAAACTAACACAACAGCAACGCTAATATTTTGCAGATCCGAGGTGAGAAACTTTAAGCGTAGTTGTGTGGTTCCATCCACGTACTCGATATCGATGTGCTGACGGTGTGATTCTGTGATTAGTTAGGTTCGAATCGGGTCATGATTCGGGTGTAATAATAGTGCCCTTCACAAAGGGAGCATTTATTAGAAATAATGTATTACGCTGTTGCAGTATAGTTTAGCAGTAGCATATCGATTATGTATTGCGAATAAATTGTATAT
Source organism: Ephydatia muelleri (assembly GCA_013339895.1). NCBI lineage: Eukaryota > Metazoa > Porifera > Demospongiae > Spongillida > Spongillidae > Ephydatia > Ephydatia muelleri. The sequence continues at coordinate 7,097,359 of JABACO010000013.1, forward strand.
TTTGCCTCCAACACATATATATGCTTTTACTGTATGGTGCAAGTATATATGGTGCATGTATACGTATGGTGCTTGTGACGTAATGCATGTGACAGTGTAAGTGTATGAATCTATGCCCTTATAACTGATCTAGGTGTGTAAGTAAGGAGGAAAAAGCTACAATGCAAGTGTGTGTGTGTGTGTGTATGTGTGTGTATGTGTGTGTGTGTGTGTGTTAGTGCGTGTGTGTAGTATGTTTCTGCGGGCAATCACATTCATGTATGTGCAGAGTTTGAACTCTTCCAGAACTACTTTTGAACCCACCTTTGGTTGCATTTTACCCGTGCATAGGAAGAAGGACCAATGTGACGGATCATACATGTATATATTAAGTCCCATTGGTCCAGGAATGGATACTTAGTTACGAGGATCTGTGTTGAAAGCAACAGGGGGTGGTGTTTCGGAATATGCATCATATAAAAAATTGGTGATGGAGCAAATATAAGTTTTCCCTTCGTACCATTACATGGCATGCCATGCAGTTATAGTAAATGGTGCAGACCAGCCCGATTAATTGGCTGAATGGCAAGTTACATGGCATGTGTAAATCAGGGGGTTAGTAATTCCCTTGTAATGGTGTACATCTTGTAAATGTAACATCTGTAGCAACTGAATGTCTTGAAACTATGAGTGTTACTGATACATGTTGCGTGTTGCCTACTCAATCCTTCCTGTCTCTCTCTCTCACCCCCCCCCCCCTCCCCCAGGCTTCTACTGATTACATTATGTCATTTGTAATTTTAAAACATACAGGCTACACATATAAAGGATGGCGAGAACTGGACAGGATGAAGAAGCAGCAAATCATGATGCCAGTTGGTAGAATGCAGCCATTGCTTCCATCACCTCCAAGCTCATAGGACTTGGTGTCATTGAACTCATTTATCTTTGTTTTTGTCAGTCACTGTGTAATCTGAACAAAACAATGCTTGTAATGGGATTTCAGCTTCCCACTTCATAAGCTGAGACATGCTGTGTGTGTGTGTGTGTGTGCACAGAGCCCTCCACTGATCCCATCTTAATTTGGATGTTTATACAAGGAACAAAGGCACAATGTCATGAATTTTGTTGTGTGGCAAGACCTTTGCCCCATGCATGCAACATGCATACATGTATTGTATGATACCTGCATAAAGTGAACAACTTCATGCACATGGTATTTGTGTAGGGGTTATTTGTGGGTGCAAGGGTCAAGCATTTTAATAAAAGATGATGGTGCAGGGACTGATACAGACAGAGGCAGCAAAAACTGTTAGTCATTTTGCAACCACCCCCATGATGGGTGTGGCCTTAGGAAGAACAGTATCAGGTTTTTGAGGGGTGACTCTTTCATTGTAAGGGCATCCTGTTCAGCTGATCCTGACAAGAGAGTACATTCAATTTCAGTGATGGATCCAGGATTTCCAGTTTGTGGGGAAGGGGGGAAAAAATTTACCCAAGCCCACATCCTGCTCCAGCTGGAGTGGCTGTAAGCTCCCCCATAGGGTCTAGGGAAGAGCACATTACATTGTACTTCGACATCAACCCATTTTTCAACAAGTCAAAGAGTGTATGGAAACGCTTGTGCCTACAGTACATGTACACAGATAAAGCCCATTACATAGAGGTGTAGCTCCTCCCATGGATGTGAGATAAAATAACCACAGGCATTACCACTCACACACACACACACACACACACACACACACACACACACACACACACCCTCCCTCACAAGTAGTCCAATCTTCATGTACATGTATCTGCCACACTATCTGCCAATCAAGTGAAGGTCAGCTCACAAGATGCATTCATTTTAGCCAGGACAATGGTTGTGTACACTTTGAACTGCCCTTGTGGGTTTTGTGGTAGCAGTCAGGCCCCAAGGCACCTAGGGAGATAAAAGGTGTAGCTCCTCCCATGGATGTGAGATAAAACAACCACAGGCATTACCACTTACACACACACACATACACACACACACACACACACATACACACCCCCTCACAAGTAGTCCAATCTTCATGTATATCTGCCAATCAAGTGAAGGTCAGTATTCATTTTAGACAGGACAATGGTTGTGTACACCTTGGACTGCCCTTGTGGGTTCTGTGGTAGCAGTCAGGCCCCAAGGCCAACATAAAAAAACAGTAACAAGGGAGTATAGAAGGCCAGCAGTACACTATATCAACGCTAATACACTACACATCTGTATCTGTACTGACTTGGAGTCATGAATGTTTGGGGCAGTATGCTCCACTAGCAGAGAGGAGAGTTGTGGGAGAAGAATGCACATGGGGTCCTGGGGAAGAGCGCTAAGGTATGACCGTATAAGGTCTAGGCATATTGAGTGGAGTACTCACCGAGGAGGAGCCAAAGGACTTGTCAGGGTTAATGATCTTATTAATAAATAAGCTGATGACAATGTCATTAGTGTCCGACTCAGGATCAGGGGGGCCTCCAGGAGGGCTGTCCTCATGCTGAGAAGGTTGGAATCACAATGTACTGGAGGAGCAAGGGAAAGTGAGGAGGTGAAGGTGAAGGGAGGTAAGTGGGGGGAGGGAGGATAAATGGTATGTGTAATTTTGCCAGAGATGTCCCTGCTGGTGTACATATACATGACTACAGGAGGACAGGAGAGAGGGAGTGAGGAAGGGATGGAGGGGGGAGCGAAAGAGGGGGGAGGAAGGGAGGGAGGAAGTGAAGGAGTAGGTGAGACAGGAGAGAAAGAAAGGGAGGAAGTGAGGGAGTATGTGAGACAGGAGAGAAAGAAAGGAAGGAGGAGAGAGGGATAAGAGCAAAGAAAGATGGAACACAAACTAAGTGATTGAAGTGTACACAATGTACCTGGGCAGGCTGGCTGCAGCACTGATGACGCCCAACACCACATTCCAACTGGAGTGCAGTGCCTGTGGGCGTGACTGGAAGACCTGTCCAACAGATAACGTACTGAGCACAGATCATATACATGTACCATGCACACTGTTATTTGCGCATGTTGCACACAGTAGCAGAGAAGACATACATGTACATGTACAAAGTGAAGGGGAGGAGGCCGGTGGTGTTGTAGCTGATCACAGTAAGGGGCAGGACACCCACCAGAGCACCATTGCAATACAAACTGAAGTTGATGAGGATGCCATTACTGTGAGCTGGCAAGTCCCGAGACACAATGATGTAGGTGGAGCCCACATTCTGCACTGACACAGCATCAAATCCATCCGGTGCTGGGGGAAGGAGGGGGAAGAGGATGACATCACATAGCGAGATTGCACACAATCACATCACACATACATGTACATGTATCATAGATTATCTATGCATGTATATAGTCAGTGACACACATACACACACGCACACACACATATGCACACACACATGCACACACCCACACATGCCCAACATGCCTGCTTCTCCTGTTGTGATATTCACGTATACGATGTAACTGACTACGCCGCTGGACACAGCCTTATATGGACATGTACTTGTAGCCCACTTTTAGGGGGGGGGGTACGCTACTAAATTCACATAGTATACTCACCAAAACACCTGCGTCTCAGAAGATGAAAGCATGAAGGGCATACGTAGTTCGATCCCTGCATGCATCATTGTGCCTAATTGATGCGCTCCACTTCTCCAGTGCAAGTGACGTACATCAGATAAGTTAATTTGTGTATATACAATTATAATTGTAATTCAAATTGTCTTGATAGTTACGTCACAGCTATTAAAGTTTATCCGTTAACCCCTACCTACAGACATAACTATAATAATTGTAACTTTATTCTAAGATGACGCAAGGTATTACGTAATGACTACTTCGTTTATGAATAAATTATGCGCGGTAGAAATTAAATTTTGGTCTTGATTGTAGTTTACGAATGGTTAATGGTATAATCTTATAAAGCACAGATTCACAATCAGTCCGATTTATTGTAAATTATAAACGTGTTTGAAATTCAATTTGAAAAAAAAAAGCAAGATGACCGCCTATGTATGGGCCATTTCTCCATATGTGAAGTCATTAAAAATTTTCAGTTGCGTCGCGAGGGACAACGAAGAAACGGATAGCTTTTCTCTTTGCAGCAATCGAACGACAACACCAAGATCTACGTTTTGGTGCTAGTTTCATGTCATAAAACTATGCCCTTCTAGACCAACTAAGAACCTGTTTCTCGTGCCCATGCCCCAAAAAATTGTTGGTCGTCGTCGTCGTCTTCTTCTTCTTCTTCTTCTTCTTCTTCTTCTTCTCCGTCAAGTATAACTCACGCTAGGAATGGTTTTAAAGAACGGCGATAGTACCAATCGCTTCAGAATTTACCGGCGCGGTGCCCCTTAAGGTAATAAAGAAGCTACAACGAAAAAGTACTATATACGGTATGGATATATTACTATGTTCTAAATACAGGAGTATGGATAATTTTAGGCAGTATAAATACTCCAACAGGCACAAAATTTATTTTGGTGTCAGTTTAGTCGTTACTTATTTTGGCTAGTGAAGTTGTTTTTCTAAAAATGCCTTCGCGTAATCGAAAGAAGAGAACGAAGCAACGAGCGGAATACCTCCAAAAGCAAGAAGAGAACAAGGCTAAAGCCCGAGAGCGCTACAAGGCCGACCCTGAAAAAAAGAAGGCCTCTGTACGCGCGAGCTACAAGGCCGATCCTGAAAAAAAGAAAGCCTCTGTACGCGAGAGCTACAAGGCCGATCCTGAAAAAAAGAAGGCCTCTGTACGCGAGAGCTACAAGGCCGATCCTGAAAAAAAGAAGGCCTCTGTACGCGAGAGCTACATCGCAAATATTGAACCTAAGCGTGCTGCTAAAAGGCAGCGATATGGAGAGGACCTCGAGGAGAACCGTGCTGCTAAAAGGCAGCGATATGGAGAGGACCTCGAGGAGAACCGTGCTGCTAAAAGGCAGCGATATGGAGAGGACCTCGAGGAGAACCGTGCTGTTAAAAGGCAGCGATATCAAGAGAGCGTCGAGGAGAACCGTGCTGCTAAAAGGCGGATATACAGGGGTAATTCAGCTACCATTAAGGCAGCTAGAATGAGTCGGTATTGGAAGGGTCGTAGAACTACCACTACCACTACCACCCAAAGGTATGTTATAGCATGCTGTATGTACCATTTAAAATCTAAGGGCTGCTATGCACGTGGCTCATGGCTTCCTGTCATGCACACATTAACACTCTTGTATGCCTGCATGACATATTATCAGATGTACAGTATGGCTTCCTACACGGGATGTTCCCTGGTAAAGGTCAATGTTTGTACAAAAGGTTATTTGTACATGTACATGCATCTGTGTCTGTTACATTGTAAATGTGATGTGCAATAAAGGACTATACACATGTGTGTACTACTGTAATTGCATTTTCAGAAATTTAATTAACAAGTCTGTCATGCGCATCCAACCCTTGCATGCAGCCGATTATCAGATGTACAGTAAGGCTTCCCACAAGTAGATTATCAGATGTACAGTAAGGCTTCCCACAAGTAAAAGTTCCCCATGTACATGTAAAGGGTACAAAAGGTAATTTGTGTCTCTCACATTGTTTTAAAGGTCCACTACACATGTGTGTACAGAAAATTGAGTTGTATGAAAATAAAATAATTCACGTTATGCGCAGTTGGTAAAATGTTTTGATACATGATAAGGCATAATGTGTGGTAAAATAAAAGTACTGCAACCCTATCTTCTCCTATATAGTTACTCCCTGTTTGAGCCCAACTCTCGCACACTAGCAGAGTATGGAGTGAGTCTTGAAAAAGCAATTCTTAGGGATAGTGAGCTTCTGAGTGATGTAAACAATGCTTTCTGCAATAGCCATCCATTGCTAGCTCAAAAGGTTGTTACAAGATCTGCCCGTGCAGCAGTAAGTAAGATTAGTGCAGATGCATTACTTGCTAAAGCAATAAGTGTACGAAGATCACAGGTAGGGTCACTGCTAAAAACTATCCGTAAGGTTAAGCCCCGCCACCGCCTGCAGCAGCGCTGGACCCACGGCCACCGCCAGCAGAAGTGCCGCCTGCAGCAGCGCTGGACCCACGGCCACCGCCAGCAGAAGTGCCGCCTGCAGCAGCGCTGGACCCACGGCCACCGCCAGCAGAAGTGCCGCCTGCAGCAGCGCTGGACCCACGGCCACCGCCAGCAGAAGCCCCGCCACCGCCTGCAGCAGTGCTGGACCCTCCGCCACCGCCAGCAGAAGCCCCGCCACCGCCTGCAGCAGTGCTGGACCCTCCGCCACCGCCAGCAGAAGCGCGGCCACCGCCTGCAGCAGCGCTGGACCCACCGCCTGCAGCGTTACCCCCGCTGATGCTCCCCCCAATGCGGCCCCGATGCTGCCCCCGCCTTTTTTACTGCCCCCGCCACCCGCATGGCCTTACCCCGGGGGGGGGGGGGGAAGAAGAAGAGGAAGAGGAGGCGGCAAAACTATTTATTTTTATCAAAAACAACTACACTTATCACCGAGGGGGGGGCAAAAAACAAAGTGGAAGACACCATCCCCCAACTTTGAAGAGCTCATTGAGAGCATCACAAATATGCTATTATTCTTTGCAGGGGGGTCTAGGAAAAAAAGTTATGAGGTGTCAAAGTTTGGGGGGGGGGGGGGGGGGTCTATGCCTTAAATGAATTTTTTGAAAAAATTCATAACATTTATGAATTTGTTTTTTTTTGCAACATAGCGGACAACATCATACAGTTCGTAGTGTCCATAGGTTTTTTATGCGTGCGAAGATTTGGTTTAAGTCAACTATCTGCCCAGTAGCGCGATTCTATATTATTATTTGTACGGAAATTAGCCGGTGAGAGCCACTGAGGGCCACTGTACTTATCACGTGATTGAGGCTAATTTGCAAAACCACACACTTTCATCATGAATATAACTATTTGCGATCGTTGCAACGTACAGCTTCAAATACCGCTGATAGACGAGATCAATCTACGACAGCATCAACAATCCAAGAGTTGTAAAGCGGTTGCTGCTAAGGTAAAAGCTAGCGCTAGTTAACTTCGTTGTTAAGACACGTGTTTGCAAGTAAGTGATGCTACAGCAGCTGCTGTGCAACCCGTAACGCCTATTTCGAGTCCGTCTTCCACATCTGCAGAAGAGATTGTGGGTGTGGAAGTGGAAGCAGAAGGTGAGCATGATGCTTGTAAATAGAAGTGAAGAGGAATTCTTGCTTCTGAAGACGGACATGCTAATGGAGCCTCGATCGGATCTCTTTGTTATGGAGCAAGTTAATGCGAGAGGAATGGGAATAACTACAACTATTTATAAGCGCAATGCGGCAATGTGTAGTATATAGTGTATCTATGCAAGTTTGTGCGCGATTGCATTCTTATTATTAATAGAGGTGCGGTCAATTGTCGATTACGTAATGATTTTAAGGGGCGTGGTCTAAAAATGGGCGTGTTCGTAGGCGGAGGGGGGGGGGGGGTTGACCTGGACCTTGATTTTAAGAATTTTTGGGATGGTGTCTATAACTTTTTTTTTTGCCCCCCCCTCGCTTATCACTATTAATTTTATTGTTATTGTAACATTAATATTACATACGTATTTATTAAAGTTATATAGTAACTTGTGGTCGGGGCAATGCACAAAGCGTTCGTAAGGTATAGACATTTTGTCCATTGCACATCGTTCCTCATCACATTACAGTTATGAAGCTTCGTTGACACGGAGAAAAAAAAAACTTATGAAACAAGTAAATAAAAACCTTCTCTAACGAGAAAGTTGGTGGGCATATAGGATTGACAATGTTGGTGTAAAAAGCACGGAAACAAGTGTGACAGAAATGTTACTGGAAAATTGAAATAGGCCTATATTTAGCCCATTTTCTCAGGCGTGCGCTGCCTAAATGTGACTGGGCTAAATATAGGCCTATTTCAATTTTCCAGTAACATTTCTGTCACACTTGTTTCCGTGCTTTTTACACCAACATTGTCAATCCTATATGCCCACCAACTTTCTCGTTAGAGAAGGTTTTTATTTACTTGTATTACAATAAAACACAAAGCATGCAGTGCAGGGTAAGAAATGACTGACATTATTGCAATTACCAAGTTGAGAGATGTGCAATGCCTAGCCCTACGTAAGTCATTGCCTTGCACATGCATTTTATATTTATTTCACCTGAAAGATTGCAACGGCGTTTTGCTGGTGGTGGATGTTGCAACGCAGCGCCAGACAGCAGAATAAAATACGCTACCACGCCGTTGACGCTGCTATCAGCTTCTTTGCAGTGGCGTGGTGGCCAGGGGGGGCCGGGGGGGCAATTGCCCCCCCTGCGGGGCTTAAAAATAGGGGCGCCACCGAGCACAAGGGGCGCCAACAACTGAAAGTTTGTAACAATTTATTTTCCTTCCGATACGTAAATCATACCATGGTGATTGAATCGGCAATCACTCGTTGGAACAAAGGCTGTGAGACGCTCCCGGCTCCCCCCCCCCCCCCCCCCCCTTTTCACCCCTCCACCCTCCATGCTATTGTATTATGTGTAATTACAATATAGACGCTCAATGTCAATCCAACGTTATTGACATTAACTATTAATAATCCTTGGTCATTCCTACTTGTACAACGTTCATCGCACGTGCACTGATTGTTCAGTTAGCGCATGCGCACGCATGTACTTACATATTTGATACTCATATACGTACGAGCGTAGCTTGCGCGGTTGCGCCGGGGGGGGGGGGGGGGGGGGCGCCAAAATATGCGAGTGCCCCCCCAGCCAATAAATAGCCACCACGCCACTGCTTCTTTGATACTCGATAAATCGGTGCGCATTTTCTAGAATTAAAACACATGCATGTAGCCGTATTACTATTGGGGCCAATAGTAGCTCCGGCCATACCTATACTAGTAGTTGTACTTCAGTTACTTAGATAAACTACCAACGTAACAGCCTAACAGCAATACAATTATGAAATGGGCCCGGCGATGTTTACAAAAGATCCGGAACGTATGGGTACGATAACGTACATTTATATGTAGGCTACTCAACTGGTAGCAACAAACCTTGTTACGTAGCGCTAGGAGGCGTGCAGAATCGATTTCAGGCCCGATTTCATACTGTATAAAACTGGTACAGCTAGGGAGATACTCATTTGCCTTGTCCCGCGCGTGAGTCGATTTTGAGGGCACGAGACGGAGACAACAATCCGATTCGATATAGGATACTTCTTTCAATTATGGAAGCCGATTTTTAAATACAAAGACCCAATTTTCAATATATATTATAGTTCTTCGATGTACTAGCTACATGTTTTTCCTTTGGCAAATTGGCGAATCGTAAAGGTATTGACACAAATGGTCATAGAATTTGTAATGAGAAAACGCACCCATTGACTACGTGTACGTTGAGGACAATGTTATGACAATCCTAGGGAAGCGACGCCTTAAATAGGAAAAATACGGCGACCCCACTAAAAATCATGGCAAATGTAGTGTACTAACAATCCCCTTTGGCAAATGCTGAGAAAAATCTGGTGTGCTTGGTATTAAAGTACCCCATACATGTCTATGGGAAGTTATACGGGAATATTCGGTGATTCGCAAACCGCGAATTAATTAGCTTTCCCTTTGACCGCTCATTTCTGGATATGCGTGTGTCGATCACAGCATGAGGTATACTGGAAAATCCAATTCAAGCAAATTGTAAGTAGCATCAAAGCAAACGAGCTCTGGATATGCGTCCTTCATTCCATAAAGAGTCCCTTTAAAGTTTTTTCTCGTCTGAGTACATGCACCTCAACGCTAGCACCTGCATTGAAAACTGTATATTAAATAGTACACCAAAACATAACCAAAACAAAACTGCATGAAAGTTACCATATGTAGTGTGACAGTACTGTTTAAATCATTTCTAGACTTCCCGCTCTTGTTAGCTGTGACAATGTTGGACAAATCCTTCAGCAGTATGATCTTGCCTGTTTCTTGACACAATTGTTGTGGAATCATTTTCTTATCTGCTTTCTTTTCTAAAAGCGTTGATGCTTTATCCTTTACTTACAGCCTTCTCCGCTGAGAAAGGTGCTTGAAAGCTTCCTAGAGAGTTAAGCCAGGAAATGGACATTGGAATAGTGACCGAACAATAACACGCACACACACGTACACAAGCAAACCTTGGATTATCACTCTACCGCGGACAAAGCCAATTATTACGGTACACACGTTGTGCCAAAAAAAAGTGTTGCGCGTTGCAAGAAAAATTAATTAGCAAATATATGAGAAGGAAACAACTGATCAATATGTTGTTGACTGCAAAGTGTTAACTTCTTAGATAAGAGCTGTTCCATATTCATTAACTCGTAAAGAAATATGAACATTAATATTGAATATTATTATGTAATACAACTCTTTCAACACTCTTCTTTGCTGCTTCCTTATACGTCTCTAATTTACGATTGCCGGTACTACATGTATAGCGGAGAAATATTCGGGGTCCGGACCGGTCTTACTATAGGTGTTTTACAAATTGCAGGCTATGTATACTGCAGTAAACCAGTCCAATCACAACATTCTTTTCTTGCACAAATGCGAAAATGGAGCCTAAGGTGGTTCATCCCGCGTGTGTCGTCTACGCTATACTCTGCTTTCTCACCGTTTTCAACGAAGCGTCTGTGGTAGCCTTCCAGTCGACTAGCAGCGATCTGGAAGGGCAGGATCACATCTACCCTAGCACCGTTGCCCCGGGAGACACCCGAACTCCCCTCACGCTGGGTCTGATGCTAAGCTTTTCGGGAGACTACGTCACCAAAGATGCCATCCCGGGAATCCAAATAGCCATGGACACTATCAACGCAGGAGATATTCTGCCCGGGTACAGATTGCAGTATAGTTTGACCAACTCCCAGGTGAGCGTAACGCATTTGTCTCTTGTCTCACAGCAGCAGGGTGTGATCGCCGTGCGCAAGAGTGAAAATGAATACTTATTACAATTAACACGTACGTAATTCCAGTGCGACCAGACTGTGACGCTGACGCATTTCTTTGAAGACATTGCGTGGAGTAGACCTTCTAAGGTCGGCTTCATCGGAGGGGGCTGCGATGATTCCACAATCAAAACGGCTGAAGTCAGCTACTTCTTCAACCTAACTCAGGTGAATAGGGTCGTCGTCGCAGGGGAGAGTTGGTTGGTTTCGGAAAATTGAGCCATCATAGGGATACTAGGTCCCACTCTGACATATAGGTATGAAGATGAGACATCGAGGCGGAGAAGAAAGGAGGATGGGTCTGGTATGATTACGCTATGAGGAGAAGGGGTGGGTGTGTTTGTGTGGGTATGTGTGTGTGTGTGTGTGTGTGTGTGTGTGTGTGTGTGTGTGTGCGTGCGTGCGTGCGTGCGTGCGAAGGTTCCCTCTCCCGCGCAGCTAGGCCAAAATTGCGATTTTTCCGGAGCGCCGTATTTTGTGGGACAGTATCTAACGATTCGATGGTCTATTCTGTTTGAAAATGGCCTGTTGTAGCATCCAAATATTTTTATATCTAGCGCGCGACTACGTTACGGTTTGTATTGTGTCAAAGGTGATGGTTTTATGGTTGTTTCTAACTTGCTAGTCCATTTTGCAGTCTACAGCGGGTTACAACGCAATTAGCTACTCATCGCTATCCTATAACGATAATTGCCCTATTTGTGTACACGCATAAGATTTGTTGGTTGTGGGTTCGAGTACAGGTGCGGATGGTACGCTCTAATGCGTGAAAAGTGGGCCCGTTTCCAATCCCTCTATATATTATCTCTGATGATGATTACGTTTATTTTTCACTTTTGATTATTAAGTAGTCTTCTTGTGTGTCATCTTGTAGAGCATCATATACTAACCAATGAAAAGCCTTGAATAGGAATGCAAAGGCGAAGGATCATCTCAAGCATTGTGGTGTCATCACTCAATACTGACCTAGTCAGGAGACTAGACCCTGTCATGCTCCACCCCTTCATCATGCTCCACCCCCTTCATCATGCTCCACCCCTTAACTGATTAATGCGAAATATATTTTGTTTAACAAAAGTAAAGTTGTCAAACATGACACAAAAGGGGAATACAAAGAAGCTTTCAATAATATAAACTGAAGCCACGAACATAAAAGCACTTCAAATTTGTATAATCTTCAAAGGGTTTTGAAGAATTGTTTGGTGCAGTAAACACATCCATATCTCAGCAGTAATCGGTTAAAGCCACTGAACCCTGAGCCTTTAAATGAACATAGACTTTCAAGCCCATCCCTTGCATGGTGGGGTTTCTAGATACACTCATCTACTCCCTTTAACTTCACAAAATAACATGATGTTTCAATCTAACCAGTTGTCATGTGACTCGTCAACACCTGAAGCAGAAGACAGAACTAAATTCAAGCGGTACTTCCAAATTCTTCCCAATGACATCCTCTTCTCTCAAGCCTTCATACAAATTCTGAACACCTTCAATTGGACAAAGCTTCATGCTATTAATCTGGAGTTTCACCTATTCGTGCAGGTCTGTTATCTATCTCTGTATGTATTCAAGAATTTGGAGCTAGTGTGTGGGAGGAACCAAAGGTGTGAACAAAAGAGGAGCTAAGAAATGTGGCGTGGGAGGGCCAAGGAGGTGGAGTGTGATGTGACATTTGTGCTAAATGATGACATTCACAACATTTGCATAATGGAAAATTGGTAAGGGTAAATGGACACTATTATTTTAAGATTGGTAAAGCAGTCTTATTCCCCAATGCAATCATGCCTAATACTTAGTGTATTTTGTGAAGTAAAAAAAATTCTTCGAAGAGATAAATTATTCCATGTGCCTAATAATCTTGGGAGATGCTGAGCTTAGCCTCCTAAACTTCACTGAGGACAAGTGTGAGGTATAGTTATGAATTTGATATGGTCTGTACCTCACACAGACTCTGAACCTCCTGGAATCATTGGAGCAACTTAGTCCTCACCATAACTTCACCTCAGTCTCATACTCCAGTGACCCCAGAGCCACCAACACCCTGGATGCTATCCTCAGTAATGGACATGCATTTGTAAGCATCCATGCCTGTGTGTGTGTGTGTGTGTGTGTGTGTGTGTGTGTGTGTGTGTGTGTGTGTGTGTGTGTGTGTGTGTGTGTATGTGTGTGCATGTGTGAGCATGTGTGTGCATGTATGTGTGTGCATGTGTGTGCGCATGTATGTGGGTTTGTTTGAGCTAGTCAGAAAGGAAACCTGTGAAACAAACCAAGGTTTTTAAAGGGGGAGGGGGTTAAATAGGGAAAGTGAAAGTGTCCTGGATTACCCATAAACACATAAGCATGATTATTAGCTCAGAAGCCATAATGCAGTACTGGTCAGAACAAACGTTATAGTGCAACAAAATACTAAACGCTGCCACCCCACTACTACTTGGCAGCCACTCAAAGCCATTGAAGCATAAACGTGATCTTAGCCATTCAACAATAAACAGCCTATCAGCGCTTCCAGTTATTGGTATTGTGTTCTCTGCTAGTGCTTCACTAGGCCTGTTGATGTGGGGAGGGGTGGGGTTGAGAGTCAGTTCACTCTGTGATCTCCTCCCCAGACCACAGACTTTCTCAGTGCAGGTCTCTTGTCTATACTTTGCAGTTAGTGATGTGTTGGGTATATGACTTTAAGTTATGGCAATCATTTCTATTTTGTGTAGTTATTAGGTTGCATGCTAGTATGAATACCATTACATGTCATCAATGTTCTGCACAGAACACAGAATCGAGGATAATCTACCTCGCCATGTATGTGGATGACATCATACCAGTTCTGTGTGAGGTGAGGAGGCCTGGGGATGAGAGTCATTTCTGTTAACCTAATCCATTACCATTACCAATTTTCAAGCAGTATGGAAACTATTGTAATGCCACATCTGGTCCTTTTTTCTAAATATAAGGCATACCATCAGAACAAGGTGTATCCACTGTATGTCTTCATCACACTCGGATGGTACACTGATGGATGGTGGGACAGCAGTACTGTGAACTGTACGAGGCATCAAATGGAGATAGCTCTGAACAGATCATTGGCCATGACCCTAGACCCTCAAATCAAGGACACAAATATGACGACCAGCTCACGATTGGTAACTTGAGTATATGCATTTCTTAAGTGTCAAAAAACACATTGAGATTTTTGGTTGAAACTGAAACATGCTTCCTCAAGAATTTACCAACAGAGGTTATTCATATCTACTGTATATGTGTCATAGAGCATAGTGCATGATAAATGTCACACCCTCCATACAGACACAACCTTCCCTCCACACACACCTCCCTCATCAATGATATTTCATTGACAGAGCTTCAACCAGTACAGAAAGCTGTACCTTGAAGGTGTGAGCAGGCTGAACCTGTCTGATGTGTATGACGGGGAACCATGTTTCGATGCTGTGTGGTCATATGCCATAGCTCTGAACAGAATCATTCGAGGTATGGCGGCCATATCTCACCCCTAGGAATTCATATTATGTGACTCTTCCCCAGACCTCAGAGCTGATCCAGCCTTCAACAGGCTGGCAGCTGCTGCCTCCCATCTTCCACCCAACTCTACTTTCTACATGGAAAACTTCACTTATGCCAATGATGTCATTTTGGAGAGAATGTATCAACATCTGATGAATGCTTCCTTCGTTGGCATTACGGTATGTTCTGAAGTATATGCTAATCTGAGTGTAAAGAACATAATGATAATGATAATGATAATGATAATGATAATGATAATGATAATGATAATGATAATGATAATGATAATGATAATGATAATGATAATGATAATGATAATGATAATTTATATGCACATAGTATACACAAAGGCAAGTAATGGCACATGTAAATGCACTGTTATACTGCCCAGAACTAAAACGGGAAGCATCTGCAAAAGGGAGACAAGTTCACTGTTCATAGTAATGACTTAAATATTATTTCAGAGGATGAGATGACAACAGTGGCTGGTAAGGAAATTCCAAATATTAACAATTCGGACAGAGAAGAAATTGGATCTGAAGTTATGGTGTGATGTACACACCGGACTTAGTTTAATGGAGTTACCACTTGTACCATATGGTGACAATGAATGAAAACCTAGGAGTAGAAGACGATCAGCATAGCTCATAGTGTGCAGCTTTACCCGTTTAAAAATAGCTCTAGTGAAAAAGCGCTGAATCCTTTCAACACTTCTAATGTCTTGTCCACACTGGAGAATTATATTCAAGAATTGGTCTGACATAGGATATGATACTCGACAAAGTGTAGAGATATCAAGAGTATGAAGACCCTTAAGCAGATAAGAACACTTTTGGAAAGCCTTTGCAGCAATAGATGCACAATGTTAGCTGGACTTAAAGTTGGATGTCATATGCACACCTAGGTCACAAATATCATAAACTCTATTCAGCAACACACCACTCAAGGAATAAGAATTGTTGGCAGAGGTATGTCCAAAAGATATTACACTACATTTCTGAAAAGCAATATTAAGCTGCCAGCTTTGAGATCATATACAAAAATTCGCCAATGATAGGAACGAAGGTGAAATTGAATCAGAACAGTTAGCAACATAGAGTTTAGTATCATCTGCAAATATTTTAGCTTGATCTGGTGGTACCAAACAATCCAGGGAGGTCATTGACATATATGAGGGAAAAAAGAGGACTAAACACTGAACCTTGTAGAACACCACTAGCAATGGATAGAGGCAAAGATAATGACTGACCAATATAGACTTGCTGAAAATGAGCAGTTAGAAAGAAAATAACCATCTCACCAATGAAGGACTAAAACCATAGCACTCTACCTTGCATAGCAGTTTTCGATGGGAAATTGAATCAAAAGCTTTAGCAAAGTCAATATATACAGAATCAATTTTAGAACCGATATCAGTGAACAGTGTCCATTCATTAAGTGTGGCTAGCAATTGGGTACAAGTAGAACGCCTGGCAAGAAACCAAATTGATCTTTAGAAATGAGGTTGTTAGAGCAGAGAAAGGATATCATTGAATCATAACAATAGACTCCATTACTTTGCAACCAACACTGGTTAGAGAAACTGGGCGATAATTACTAGGTAATTTTTGAGAGCCTTTTTTGAAAATGGGCAAACGATTGTCTGTTTCCGACCCTGAGGTATACACACACAACCCATAGACATAGTAAAAAGCCTGGATAATGGAAAGGCAATGGCATAAAACAATTGACTTTAAAAACCCAGCAGGAAAACCATCAGGGGTTCTGGAGTATTTAGAAGGAAGACGCTTAAGAGCACAAAACACTTTACAATGTGTAAACTCAGCTTGTTGGTGCATAGCCAATTGGCAGAGATCACAGCAGAGCCAATATCAGATCATTATAACACAATCACCCTAACCCTCGTAATAACCTTATCACATGTCTCTATTTATACAACGTACATAGACTACTAGCTTTAATACAATAACAAGCTGAAAGTCAACCACAAAAGTCTTTGTATCTCATGACTTGAGATCAGAGGTCTGACATGCGTAGAAGGCTCTGACCTATTGCATGCTAGAGCAGCCTATGCAGGTGGTGACATGGGGGATGAGCTGGATCACATACTGGGTGACATATTAAAGTGTATAAGCTAATCTGATGATATGCTGGTGACATAAATAATGATAGTCTGTGTGACAAAAAAGAGGGGTAATTACATTGTACACATCCTGAGTAGAAGCTGTTTGTGAGTTAGGGACCCACGAGGTGTCATGTTGGATTGTCATCTGACATGGCTGATCATCTCAGGTGGGTATCTCTCATTGGATAATCTGATATGTTTATCTCCTATCTGATCATCTGAAGTGGTATTTCCTGATTTGATCATTTGAGGTGGTGGTAATTATCTTACTGATAGTCATACAGTGGTGTGGATCCACCACACCACTGTATGACTATCAGTGTATACCTCATGTCCCTTCGAGTCTTCCATTTCACCACACATTGTGATGGCTGGTCACCTGAGGTTGGTATCTCTCATGTGGTCCTCTTCCACATACAATTGTACAGTGAGATTTAGAAGGGAGTCCTTTATACTTCATACCAGATATGTTTGTCCACCACACACAGGGGAACATATCCTTCAATGCCAATGGCATAAGGAATGCTGAACGTATACGAATTCAACAGTACAGATTCAATAACAGTGGGTACTTTTTAAATTTGTATATGTATCCATGGTTACAATTCCTCCAATCAGGTAATCAGCTGCAGAAGTTTGACATTGGATACGTGGCATTGGACCAGAATGGACAGTCAGTTGCATTTGACTTTCTCCCAGGAGAGTCCATGGAAACAATATGGCCTGGTGAGCACATATCATGAGGGGTCAGGGCCACTAAAATTCCTGACTTCATTCCTGTATCCCTTATAGATGGTGTTCCACATGATGGAACTCTGATAAAGTCCACCATTAACATTGAGCTAGGGGTCACTGCTGTCATGTACATTCTGGCCACACTAGGGATAGCTCTGGCCATCGTATGCTTCATCTTTATGGTGGTCTTCAGAGAGAGAAAGTGAGTGAAAGCACCACAGATCAGGGCTCAGATGTTCAGTTACACCCTAGTAAACTGGATAAACATGCTGAATGTATGTAATATACTGTAGCTGGTCCATATATGTATGATTAGCATTGTTGGTTTGGTGCAGATGGACAAAGTATATATGCTGTGTGATTGGTCAGCGTAACACAATTAATCCAACATGTACTACACAAGTAATCTATATTTTCTCCATGGTGATCTGTAGCACAAAAGTTATAAATTATCCTTTGATTCCTCTGACAGATTCATTCGCCTTACCAGTCCCAATATCAATTACATCACTTGTGGAGGTTGTATGGTACTCTACACCTCCATCTTCTTCCTGGCTATACAGTCCACTGATGAGACCATAACCACTGCCATTTGTAACGTGAGTGTCAAGAATAGTTCAAGCACACAACTGGGTGTGCACAAACTTTAAGAAAGGAGAGGGGGATGGGTTAGATTTTATTGAAATGTGACCGTATAGAAAAATGACCATTCACTATCATGTAGGGTTTAGAGCAAAGCCCACAAAGGCTATGTATTTACTCTTTATTTCCTGCCTGTAACTTCAGAAGGTAAATTGAATGCACCAAAATTGATATTGATCCCAGACTAGGTACAGCACACATGCGCATAAAAATTTTTAAATAATTGTTACTCAAGGATATGGATTATTAAAGTAGTAATCAAAATATCAGGGCCAAAGATGACCTTGCTTCTTTTGGAGGGGGGGGGAGGGGGAGGGGAGGCATGTCATTTGAACCAGAGGACCCTCCCCTATCCGTACACTCCCGACACATGTTTGATGTAATTCTCTGTCATCACAGTGTGGATGGAACATTGTTTATTGTATTCAAACACATCACACAGCTTAGACAGTGTGCGACCAATAGGAGCATTTCAAGCTAAGCAAGAAGTATTATGTCATTCATTCACAGGTTCGGATATGGTTGTGGGCCATTGGTTACTCGGTTGCCTTTGGGCCTGTTCTGGGAAAGATGTATCGTGTTTACTACATATTCAACAACCCTAAACCAAATAAGAAGAGGGTAATGATGAATTAGCAGTGGGCATCTCTTTGTTTATGCATTCATTGTTGTCCACAGGTGGTCAAGGATTGGATGATTGGGGTGTTGATCAGTGTATTGGCAGGCATTGATGTGATCATTCTGGTCATTGTCACAACTGTTCCTGAGTTGAGGACTACTGCAATTCTCAAACAGAGTACTGAATACCCGCAGATTGTGTCTGGAGTATGCTTACTGCTCTGTTCTATTAAAATTAATTATGTATTCCTTCCATCCACTTCCTATGAAGGCCTTTCACGACACAACCATTAACTGTATCTTCATATGTGACTCTCAGAAAGGCTACACCATATGGCATGGAGTGTTGTTTGGCTACAAGGGTCTCATCCAGGTGATTGCCATCCTGCTGGCATTCGGAACCAGAAAAGTAAAAGTGAAAGGATTGGATGACTCCAAGTACATAGCAGCCATCATCTACGTCACATCAATATGTTTGGTTGTGGTGATCATTAGCTTTGCCACACTGAGGGATAAGGTGAACACATTGGCAGCCATTTACTCCCTTGGATTCTGGTGTGCTGCCACCATTATTCTGTTGCTGGTCTTCATACCAAAGGTACATGACTTCAATTAATGCACAAGAAGTGAGTAATCAGATCCCACTCTCACTAGTTCTTTGCAACATACAAGGATCCAGAGGGACAGACTGTGTTTCCATCTACAGTTGTCCAGGTTGATACAGATCATTGTAAAGTAGTAGCATTAGAGAAACGAATACAAATCCTTCAACTGCAGCTTGCTCATGAGGTAAGCATTGGTCATTTCATCTCTATACTGCTTGGCTTTATGACATTATAATGTATCTCCAATCTTAGCACAAGTCTCTTGAAAACATGAAGCAGTTGACTATTTCACGTGATTCAAATGTGGGGTTTGGTGAAGTGATCCAGTATGATGCAGATGTCGGCCACACACCACCCATGGTTGTCAATGTGTAGTAACTAAGAATCTCAATTTTGTGTTTTGTTTTTTACGTTTACTATGTGTACAACCTTGCAGCTGTTTCCTTCATGCGTTGTGTCTATTTAACTGCCCACTATGGTCAATCCACTTTGTTTGCCTGCATGGTTTAGTGTAACTATCAAATGATTCTTTTGAATCAGCGGACAGGATTGAAGACTGCAACAGTGTTGTGAAAAGCAAGGAAATAAGTCTGATTGTGAAGGGAATATGAAACAGAACATATCACATGTGTCATTCATTCAAATATAGTTGCATGCAAGTATATGAAAATTGAGTGCAATAAATTAGGCATAGTACACATGTCAGACACACCTAGCTAGAACTTTGTTTTTACTCGGGGAAGACGGGGGGGGGGGGGGGGGGGGGGGGGGAGGGGGGGGCATGTCAAAAACAAACTACATGCATTTGTAGACCAAAGAAACCAAATGTGGGACGCACATGTTAATGTACAGTAAATTACATGCTAATTTTATGCTTGCGGAGGCAATCTCACGGAATGAGCCTTTTTTGGTGTTGTAGGCTTCAATAGCCATTCTTGCGACTTTAGAAATCGCCCATTCTATTCTATGCAGACGATTGCGTTGATCTAATTATCTCTGATCTACCCAACTGAAACTTCTTTTTGTTAAAAAAAAAAAAAAGAAAGAACCCATGCAGCTATAACAACCCTGTGATGGACATCACACACGAATCTTTCAAATTAGTATGTAATTAGTATAGCTGGAAAGAGCGTGAGAAATGCATCATAATAGTACATCGTATGTGCAGAAAACGTTCATATTACGAACAATTATGAACGTTTTGTAACACAGCTACTCTAAAGAGACGCGGTATAGTCAATACTAGTCAATAGGGAGCGGTAAACCAAAACAAATTCGCATGGCAATGGTTTCAAAGGATGTAGTGGTGTAAAAATTATATATAATCACTAAAAGTTCATAATTTAACATTCTGGCCCTATAGAGGTGTAATGAGACGCTGACAGACTATTAATTGTGTATACTTATACGCATGCGCTAAAAT
Organism: Ephydatia muelleri; assembly: GCA_013339895.1. Classification (NCBI taxonomy): domain Eukaryota; kingdom Metazoa; phylum Porifera; class Demospongiae; order Spongillida; family Spongillidae; genus Ephydatia; species Ephydatia muelleri. The sequence continues at coordinate 7,117,979 of JABACO010000013.1, forward strand.
TAATGAGATATAAATATGCGTGTATGCTGATGTGAATCACCTTTTTGCTGCCAGTGAGGCTGTCATTACATTGGCGTAGTCGGCACTCACTGGACCAATGTCGGTAAAGCGTCCCCTTATTTCACCGGACGCGTACTCTGGCGACACCAGCTGGACAGACTGGGTTGACCATTTTGAGGCGACGGCCTTGGTGAACGGCTGGGATGATGCTGCGAAGCTAGTCTGGCTACCAGTCCGCCTTACAGGTAAAGCTCAGGTAGCATGGAAACGGTTGACAGCAGACGCGAGAGGCTCTTATGACACCGCGAAAGAAGCTCTCCACAAGCGCTTCGAACCGGACAGCAAACGGCAGTTGTACGCGGCTGAATTCCACTCTAGGCGCAGGCGGAGAGCAGAGCAGTGGGGTGACTTCGCTGACGCGCTGCACTGTCTGGCGGACAAAGCGTTCCCGACTCTTGGAGAGGAAGCAAAGGCGCTGTTGGCGTTGGACAGGTATCTAGGTGAGCTAGACGACACTAAGGTTGCATTCGCAGTTCGTCAGGGAAGACCGAAGACGCTGGAAGAGGCAGTCGCGGCGACGCTAGAAATGGAGTCATACCTGTCGCACGGCCAAAAGAAAGAAGCTGGGGTGTCTGTGGTACACGAGCAGATGGACGGTGGGCAAGAAGTGGACACAGCATGTGCTAACCGGGAGGTACTTCCTTTGCTAGATGCTATAGTGGCGCGGTTGGAGCGACTGGAGACTGACGACCGAGGTTCTGAGTACAGCAAATGGAAGGGCAGGGCAACATCTTCTAGAGGAGGACCCACAGCTACACACGGCAAACCAACGAAGCCAGTGGTATGTTTTAAATGTGGGCAGGAGGGCCATTTTGCTCGAGGATGTGCAAGAAGGATGACGCAGGAAAACGAGAAACCCTCAGCACCAGGGACCCGGTGAATGAGGGTAAACAGCAAGGGGTCCAACTAGAGGATAATTTGTGTAGCTTAGCAGTTAATCCTGTTTTGTCATACTTCGTAACAGCATATGTACAAGGTGTGCTTATTCAGTTGATGGTCGATACAGGGGCAGCCGTGAGCCTCCTTGGAAAAGACGTGTGGAACATGTTAAGCAGAACTAGCAATTGTACTCTAGAACAATGGTCTGGAGGACGATTGGTTGGTGTTGAAGGGAGTTCTGTCCCAGTTCATGGAGTGACTACAATGGACATTCAACTTCAAGGACAAATGGTGAGCATAGACTTTGTAGTGGTTGAGATGTTGAAGGTGGAGTCACTCATGGGTCTGGACTTCTTAGAAAGATATAGCTGTGTTGTTGATTTATCTGAGAAGGTCTTGCAGTTCAAAGGAGTCCAGGTACCACTATCCAAGCAGACAGCTAATAGAAAACACTGTCAGACTGGACGTGTCAATGTGTCTCTACTGGAAACAGTGACAATTCCACCCTTCAGTGAGGTGGAAACCTTGGCAAACACAGAGCTAGGTGAGGGTGATGGGGGGATATGGCTGTTGGAGGGTCTAGAACATCCCAATCTGTCAGTACTGGTGGCAGCAGCAGTTGTATCTCCCCTACAAGAAGATGCATTGTGTTCTGTGCCTATCCGGATGGTTAACCCATTGTCAACAGAGGTGGTTGTGCACAAAGGAACAAAGATTGCCAAGTTAGAAAAGATGGATGAATGGATGTTGGCTCCAATTCAACTCACCGAAACTGCCGCTGAAGAAATACCCGAGGTACCAATGCACAAGCAGGACGTATTGCATGAGATGGCAGAGCAATGTGGGGTGGGTTTGACAGTGGAGGAAAAATCCCAACTTTTTCACTTACTGTTAGCATATGCTGATGTTTTTGCGGATGCAGAAGATGGGTTAGGGCGGACTAGGGTGGTCAAGCATTCCATTGTTACTGGTGATAATCCACCTATCAAACAGTCATGTAGGCGTGCCCCTCCTTCAAAGAGGGAGCACGTGAGGCAGTTGATTCAAGACATGTTGAAGAAAGATGTTATTCAACCGTCATCAAGCCCCTGGGCGTCACCGGTTGTCATAGTCCAGAAGAAGGATGGTTCCTACCGATTTTGCGTGGATTATCGCAAGATAAACACGATCACACGTAAGGATGCCTATCCCCTTCCCAGGATAGACGACACCATAGAAGCCTTGAGTGGCTCCCAGTGGTTTTCCACGTTGGATCTTCTATGGGGTTACTGGCAAGTCGAAATGAGTGAGGAGGATAGGGCCAAGACTGCTTTCTCTACTCATGAAGGTTTGTACGAATTTAAAGTGATGCCATTTGGATTATGCAACGCGCCTGCGACTTTCCAACGGCTAATGGATCTAGTTCTTTCCGGTATCCAGTGGAGTAGTTGCCTCGTGTATATTGATGACATTGTTATAGTGGGAAAAACAGTTCAAAACCACTTAGACAATTTGCAGTTAGTATTGGATAGAATTAAGAGGGCGGGACTGCGGTTAAAACCGTCTAAGTGTCATCTTTTTCAGAAGGAGATCCTTTACCTGGGACATAGGATCACGAGGGATGGTGTAGCCACAGATCCAGGCAAGATCGACGCGGTACGGAAATGGGCCGTACCTCAAACGGTTCAGGAAGTCCAGAGGTTCTTGGGGTTAGTTGGGTACTATAGGAAGTTTGTCAGTAACTTCGCGGCCACTGCAAAACCGTTGTATCGCCTTACGGAAAGGGGACGCGAGTTCATCTGGACTACAGAGTGCGAAGCAGCGTTTTTGAAGTTGAAGTCACGTCTAGTGTCGGCACCTATTCTGGCATTTCCAGATTTTACCAAAATGTTCATTCTTGACACAGATGCCAGTCAATCTGGAGTTGGTGCTGTGTTGTCACAATTACATGACGGACAGGAGCGAGTGGTGGCTTACGCTAGTCGGGTACTCAGCAAAGCTGAAAGACAATACAGCGTCACAAGAAAAGAGCTACTTGCAGTGGTAACATTCGTTAAACATTTCCGACACTATCTCCTAGGCCGACATTTTGTCGTAAGGACAGACCATAGCTCATTGCAGTGGCTTTATAATTTCAAGGAGCCCGAAGGTCAAACAGCGCGTTGGTTGGAGTCACTCCAGGAGTTCGATTTCGAAGTGATCCACAGAAGTGGACGGAATCACTCAAATGCTGATGCACTGTCAAGGTGTGGTACCACCGGAGAGGATGAAGTCAAACGCTACAAGGTGAATGCTGCGACGGTGTCAAAGGATCCCTTGGACTCCTTGAATATGCATCAGCTGCAGGAAAAGGATGAGGTTATCGGCCCCGTGCTGCGAGCCATGCATTCAGGTACGAGGGTGAGACCCTCAGACATTCAAGGAAGAAGTCGAGAATGCTATCAGCTGGCAGAACAATGGGACCAACTGACAATAGTGGACGGAATACTGCACCGACGACATGAAGATGCAAATGGGAGGAGCCATCTCCAGGTAGTAGCACCAAAAGTGAGCCGTTCTGATATAATGCATCACTTGCATGATGGAATCGCTGGAGGCCATTTGGGTGAAGCTAAAACGTTGAGCCGATTGCGGGAACGGTTCTATTGGCCGGGGCACGCTAGTGATGTGCGTATGTGGTGCAAAACATGTTCTCATTGTGCAGCACGAAAGAATCCAACCCATACACGGAGAGCACCTCTTCAGAGCATGTTAGCCGGGTACCCCATGCAGATAGTGGCAGTGGACATTGTCGGACCATTTCCATCGGGTGAGAGTGGAAATACTTATGTATTGGTGGCCTCCGACTATTTTTCTAGATGGGTAGAAGCCTACGGCATTCCGAACCAAGAAGCTGTAACCGTCGCAACAAAACTGGTGGATGAATTATTTTGCCGATTTTCCATACCCGAACAGATTCATTCGGATCAGGGTCGGCAATTTGAATCTAACCTCGTGCAGGAGATCTGTAAGCTGCTTCATGTCAACAAAACTCGTACAACACCGTATCATCCCCAGTCAGACGGCCTAGTAGAGCGATTCAATCGCACGTTGATTAGCATGTTGGCGACAACAGTGCACGAACTATCCGTAGAGTGGGATAAATGTCTCAAGAAAGTGTGCATGGCTTATAATACATCTGTTCACCCCTCAACCGGTTTTACTCCGTTTTTCCTGATGTTTGGGCGACAAGCTAAGCTCCCACTTGACATCATCTATGGCTCTACCCCAACTGAACCTCAGCCAGTCCACGAGTATGCAAAGAATCTGAAAAGAAGTTTGGAAGATGCCTACTCTAGAGTCAGAGAGCACCTTGGCACTACCGTTGAGAGACAGAAGGAGGTCTACGATTTGAAAGTCCACGGGAAAGCGTTTGAGATTGGTGACTTGGTGTGGCTACACAACCCGGTTGTGGGTCGAGGAATGGCAAAGAAATTGCACTGTCCATGGAGTGGACCGTTTAGAATCATAAAGAAGTTATCATCGGTGGTGTACAGGATACAAGACACAAGAAGAGCTCGGAAGAATCGGAAAGTCGTGCATTTTGACCGATTCATGTCCAGCAATCCCGGACATGAATAATTGAATACCCGCGTCACGCGTATAAAATTTATTGAACGGGAAGTGAATGGGGAAATGTCTACTAACAGGCACGGTTCTTGTACGGAAGCTAAATCTTAAGTCTACCAGGCAGATTATGGTAGTAATAATAATAGACTGTCTTTTTCCCATTCTGATCTCCGTTAAAATGTGTTCAGTACAAATTAGAAACGCAGTTTTGTGTTTATTACAGACTTTGTACATGGAACATGCCATTGTTTTGCTTGTTCTATTTATTTCCAATTACTTTGACAGAAACTTCAAGTCTACCGGATGGAATATGAAGGCTGAACTATTGAGATAACCTTCAGATCAAGTCGTATATTTTTGAGACCTACACACAAGATTAGAATGTCACTTTAGTGTACCCTACTTCAAAATCTGGGGCAATATATGATGAATTATTCATGAATAATACGTCACGTTTTCAATGTACAATGTATTATGAGTAGCTGCCATAGAGCTAGAGCTGCCTGGCTTTGGACTTATTTAACATTGTAAACTGCAAGGCCGTACGCACACATTATCAAAAATAGCAGGACGTACCACTGCGTGACAACGTGCCGTATTCTACGCAGAGGGGGGTGGGGGGGTTGACGGTTCCCCTCCCCAAAGCGAGGTCACCTTCACCATTGAGTAAGTATACCGTACAGGGGTGGATAAAGGGTCTGAAGCGTACAGCCCCCCCTCCCCCCCCCCCCCCCCCCCCCCCACCTCCGCTTTTCGTATCGCGGGTCTGACCTGCAAACCCCTCTCCTGTGTCCGCCCTTGTCGTATGATGCATGTGAACCAAATTCGACCCTCTTCCTGAAGGCTGCGTACGCCCATGGGTATACAGAGCTATGCCATACCTGCATACGTACATAGCTGTATGCGGACACATATGCTGGTATTCGCGTACGCAGACCAGTATGCCACGCAAACACGTCTCATGAAATTAACCCGCAAACCAGTTATTTTTTTACAAATGATATCTGGATAGCGTCCTAACTCTGCATGGTCGTGGTGGTGGTGGTGGTGGTGTGACAATGCAGCATTGATTTAACGATAATATATACGCATACACTGCCGTTGCGGAATTGATACATTATACGCGATCCGTTTCTTCGTTGTCCCTCCAGACGCGAGTGAAGTTTTTTTAATGATATTCATCAATCATCAATCAATCCTATATTGAACCTGCTGCCGCAGGTTCAGATAGTGCTTATTCAGTTTTTTGCTTCTTAAAATGGAATCAACGAATCACGGAGAAGGACCAGTTGCCGCCAGCAAAAGACGGTATATACCATTGAATGATGTGCTTCCACCTTTGGAAACATTGGTGGTAGCAATTGAAGGATCCGTCGACCCTGATGGTGTCTGCTGTCTGTCCATACCCAATCGTGTATTGGGTGACTGGGCAAATAATCGAGAGAAGAATACAAGCTTCGTAGCACTAGCAAACGAGTACATCGTGGACGAAGCAATTACGCTGAATCCAGAAGCAGCGCGCTTAGAGGATTTACTTTACCGTAAATCACTTGGCGTGGTTTCAAAAGTAAGAGCTGCAAGAGGCGTGAATAGAAAGAATGCGCTACTTCGTTCCACCACGATAACTATCCTGAATGGTGAAACGATTTCTGCTGCGGATTTACAAAGCGAGCTAAACGAAGTTACCTATATGAATGAAGAAGCGGATGCATTCATTGAAGGCTTGCAAGAAGAAGTGCAGGACCTAAAAGATGCGTTGAGTGAAGCCCAGGACTCACAGAACAACCCAGGAGGTAAGATTGATGCAGTCAGCAACCGGCATGCACGAAGAAAAATCCAAGAGGTGTCTGAACATGCAAACAAGGCGTTGGAATTTTTGTCTACTTATGGGCTTGTTGCAGAGTCGCTGAAAGTCCACACCACTTCTGGCAAGACGTTCTACATACCTTTCTCAGATGATGCGGCCTCCGAGAACGAGGACACTGTGGATTTGCGAGTTCTATACATTTTAGATAGGTATGGAGTAAGTGATGCCTTCTACCACGAACTTGCAATGCTTTTTAGCGAGTTACCGAGATCTCGTGCAGTTAAAAAAGCTCGTACGGATCTCAACCACACGATGCAACTAACACGCATCCCGGGACATGAAGGTGCCTATCGCTCTTTCGAACGGTCATTGTGCGAACAATTATCCACCATGGTAAGCATGAATGTGTTATGTACATGTATTCTAATACTTGCCTGTATGCAACAGATCGCTCAAGATGCTACAAGTTTTCAACCTAACCAGAAAATTAAAGTTAGGATATCTGGTGACGGAGCAAAGTTTTCACGGACGTCAAGCTTTGTTTTGCTTTCGTACGCCATTCTGATGCCAGTTGGTCGCTATCTGTCTGGAATAGGTAAAAATCTTAACGTGCCTGTGACTCAGCCTGAGACTCAGTGACTGTTTTATCTAGGCAACCATACCATCGCAGTTGTAAAAGGGGCTGAAGATTATGACACCATTTCCACAGCTTTCGCTGCAACTTTTCAAGAAATTGATGGTCTTCAGCAGCTAGGATTTGTTGCTGTCAATGGCGTGAGCTACAATATTGAACTTTTTTTTTCTTCTGACATGAAGGTTTGTGATGTAATGGTATTACAGGCATGCACATTTATGTTTCGTATGTGTTACAGTTCATGCTCACAATGCTGGGCCTTAATGCAGCTAACTCCATTTATGCATGTCCAAAATGTACAGTGCACCGTGATTGCAGGTAAGTTACCAATACATTTGGCTAAACATGGTGTCAACCGATGTCACTATATAGGTGGGATGTGTCAAAGCCTGAATCGTATTACAGCACAACTATGGCCAGAACACTAGTTACCCTCAGGTAAAAATGCATGATCCTAGCTGACTTAAGTAGCATATGTCAGTTCTTAAATTTCTGCACAGACGTGCCTTTGCCTCTCATGGCAGAACTGCTGCTGTACACCAAGGGTCAGTTAATCGTCCACTGACTGCCATTCCAGTGGACCACATGATGATTGATGAGCTGCACCTATTTCTGAGAATTTTTGATGTCATGTTAAGAAACTTAATTAAAATGTCAGAGCCACATACACAGCAGCTTGTGGCATACATCAGGAGCTGTGGAGTCTCATTTAATATTTGGGAATGTGAATCGAGTGATGGAAAAGTTGAATGGACGTCGTTAACTGGGGAAGCCAAAAAGAAGGTTTTGAAGGTACAACACACCCTATAATTTATGTGTTCCAATTCTGCCTTTCCATATGCTAGCTACTTCCTTCCAAGATGAAAGATATCCCCTTACCAAATGCTTTTCTGGATGATGTAGTTCAGCTATGGAAGGTGAACTACTTCCCTCGATAGGCTAACAATAATGTTTTTTTATTCCTAAAAGGATTTTGAAGTTTTATACAACCTGTTGTCTAGTGAAACACCTCCACCAAATGCTGCAGATGACTTACATTTGAAGGTACACATCAACACATGCACACACACACACACACACACACACACACACACACATTCTTGTGACCAAATCAGCTTACATTCAGGCTAAAAGATGGATTCAACTCTTTCTGTGGATAAAGAGTGATGGTCACCAAAAGAAATTTGTAACTCCTTACTTTCATGTCATGGTGTACCATGTTCCTGATGCCATCCGACAGTATGGAAACATAAAACAATTCTCTTGCCAAGGTAAGTTTGTTAAGTTCTTAACATCATCTACATCAGTAACTTCATGTAGGTGTTGAGAAGCACAACGATGACTCCAAACGAAACTATTTTTCAAGTAATCGTTGGGATGCTCCTGCAGAAATCATGTTGGCTGAGCACAGGCTGGAGTTACTACAACAGTATGCCAGAGAGAAGAGGCACTACACCAAACATGCTGCAGCATATTGGCATGAAGGAGGAATGCAAGAAACGCGATCTCAGATGCGAGAAACTTTAAAATACTAACTTTGCAGCCATTGATGTATGACAGGAAAATAAGTTTAAAAAGTACAATCAATGCACAAGTGAAGTGATGGGGGGTAAACAAAATCAGGTTGTCAATAGGACTGAATGGTTGCTTTCCCAGGAATTAACAGTAGTACAATACCTGGAACCAGACAAAGGGATAATCTTGTTTGGGGATAAGTTGTATATAGAGGGGAGAGTTGCAGACAGGAGGCAGGCTTAACCTAATAACCTTAGACAAAGCTCCCTTTCAACATACTGTATGTTTCCCCATGCCCAATCTAAGCCTGGGAGGTATGCATTTACTTCCTAAATAAAAACACTCAACGTCCAGGGTCAGGCAGCTGCAGCACTGTATACATGTTTACAGAAAGGTGAAATAACTGCTCTACATGAGTAATTTCAGAGGTTGGTATACTTATTGCAATGTCTTTAAGTATAGCTGTCTTTTTAGTACAGTGTACACATCAACACAGTGTTTTGGACTACTGATATCATATTTATAAGAAATGACATTATGATTCAGGCAATGATAAGAGTATAATACATCACACAATATACTTCACAAGACGCATGTACACTTTTTCCTCAAAGTATCTCTTCTTTAACTTTAAAGTACCATCTTCCTCTCTATTGAAAAGTTTCTTGGACCATCTTATTGCACTTTTCATTTCCACTGGAAAATGGATGCGACAACCGTCCCCAAGATGATCAAAAACTGTGTCCCAACCAGGTGTAAAAAAGATAGGATTGAAGTCTTCCAAATTAAAGGATTTGTAACCTCTTTTTGACTCTCTGCTAGTAACACCTTTGCGTCCAAAAAGAAAATGGAACACATCAATTCTAAATTCAAAAGATATAAATCTTTTCCGTCTTGTTCCTGTGGACAGTGAAAGCTGGACGTCCCTCATCATTCTGCTGACACAGCTTAGTACCAAGCGGGATGAAGGTTTTGGGACGTGAAATGTCCTAAAGAAAAGATTCTCTTACTACATAAAATGAAGTACGAAATCCATACTTTAAAAGATACGGTGTAAGATCTTTCTGCGCAACCCAGGAGGCATCCTGGATAGGCCATCCTTTCCACAAGACTAGGAATTCCTTTTGAGCACCCTGGTAAGGATTAATGATAGAGTTTTTACTAGGATTATGTCTACCTTTGTTCTTGACGTTACGATCCTCTCGACTGGATAATAAGCCATTGCGCGCGTAAGTGTGAAGGACGAGGGCTCTAAATTCTATCCCCTCGTCCCCCTTCCATGGGCGCTTGTAGTTACGCACCCTATACATTATTGCATACTACATAATACTATACTTGGAAAGTGTCATACGAGGACATCACGTTTACAGCGCTATTTGGACCACTACGATCGGAGAATATCTAGAGGTATGCAAGGAGCCTACACGATCGCCGTGCCGTCTGCATCAAGAAGGGAGGTGTAATTGTTGGTCATGTACCACGTGAATTAACAGCAATTCAGGTTAAATTCATCGATCACGGTGACGCTATCAGCTGCAGGGTGCGAGGGAGACCACAACAAGGACAAGGATTAGAAGTTCCGTGTTCCTATATATGAGCAGGAAAGAAGAAACTATTAACTGCAATGCAAAAGTACCTAAGCACACTGCATGTATCCATAGATAGTATGGAGTGATATGCAATGAACTGACTGTGTTGTTCAGTGCTAGGCACGTAGCTGTGTGATGATCCAGACTCATGCCCAATGTAGTTACCATGAATACATGTACATGTATATACTGCAATGTTGTTTACAATGAGTTGCAATGTTTAGAATGAGCTCTGCATGATGTTGCCTGCAGGAGTTCATAATGCTTGCATGCCTTCAAACATACACGGGCCTATGAACTTTTAATGGGTGTGAAAAAATAGTGCGTTCCAACTGATAATCATGTAGCGGGTTTTACGTGTACCACATGCATGTATCCACCTCATCCTGACTTAATTCAGCTGATCAATGTGAAAGCAGTTCAGGAATTGATTCTCTGGCCGCGGCTAGACCATGCTGTGAATAAGGTCTATAAGTTGTCTGCACTTATGACCTATATATATTGTCTCTCTTGTTACTCCTGTACTATAGATGTTTTGAATGAGCTCTGCATGATGTTGCCTGCAGGCGTTCATAATGTTTGCCTTCAAACATCCACTGACCTATGAATGTGATAAAATGGTGCATTCCAACAGATAATCATGTACATGTAGCGGGCTTTTCCACTGTACTTTTGTGAACCTGATGTATAGCAACCAGTTATTTCAGGGTTTTACATGTAGCTGTTCATATGTGTGCATGATATGACGCTTTCCTATATATTTTATAAATCATAATTGTACATCTCCTTGTAATCAATCACACATGTTACACAACTGCTATGGACTTCCTATTTTCTGCGCATCATATACTACACATCAAGTTTGCTGTATGGTAAAATGCATATTGTGGGATCTTGCTTTAACTTCGTGTTTTTATCCCCGAATCCCACGATTATTAAGACCCACCATGGATTTTTGCTGATATGACCAAATTGCACCTCTCATTAAAAACGATACAGATGGGGAAATAATCGTGAGCTACATGTATACAACAGAAATTTCTCCATGTGCTGTTTGATAGCTTCGAACGCTTTGGCTTAAAACGTACTCGAACGAAACTGTAGAACACCATCATTCCCGCCTGATGTAGCGACACCTCGTGTTAAAATACTCAATCGGTTACTGAGTATCATGATTAGTTCCACTATTGTGTCGCGTGAGAAATGCACGAAATGAGACAATGTATCGTCAGAGATATATTATCTCTGGTATCGTACTATTTGAGAGCAGAAGTCTCGTGAGCAGACGACACATCAAATGACGCAAGGTATTACATAATGACATACGTTTATGAATAAAATTAATTATGCTCGGTTGTAATGAATTTGTCTTGAATTTAGTTCATGGATGCTTAATGTTCTTTTCATGATACACGTATATTATAATCAGACTGATTTTTAGCGAATACTGAACGTGTTTGGAATTCAATTTGAAAAAAATAATTTTAGTTAATTGATTTGAATTAATAATTTCTTGTCTTGCAACATGATAAATCATTTAAAAAGGTGACAAATTTATTGGTGAAATCAGAATTCTCAAATCTCTATCACAACTTGACATATTCACTCATGTCCTCCATTTCTGGCCATGTGAAGCCGTGCCCAGAAAATACTCGATTGGATGATTCTAACCTGAAAGTTCGGAGCCAGACAGAACCTGGAGTTTCCGACGTTCTCCCAAAGAACAGGTTTCCTGGAAATCAGTTGCAGTTAATGGATGACGATGGCGCGGAGAGTGAACCAGAAAATGCTGAGCCTGCGCAGAGGGACGTAGCGCCGAGAGAACAACAGATTGAAACCGACAATTTACCGGTACCCTCGGACCCTGATGCAGGAGAAGGCCATGGCCAGCCAGAGCCAAGGTACCCAACGAGAGAGCGAAGACCTCCAAGCTACTATGGAAGATCTCCCTATGTCTAAGTCTTACGAAGAGGGGGATGATGTAATGAGACGCTGACAGACTATTAATTGTGTATACTTATACGCATGCGCTAAAATTAATGAGATATAAATATGCGTGTATGCTGATGTGAATCACCTTTTTGCTGCCAGTGAGGCTGTCATTACAGAGGCTATTGGAATCTTACAAATGGAATATGAAAACGGATTTCGCCTATTATACAATGTTCAAATATCATGCATGGAAACTAATATTTGCATGAGGAGTATATGCAGGGCCGGCGAGAGCCGTAGTGAGGCCCAGGGTAACAGCTAGAGCGTTTGTGGCATCATAGGCCCCATAAAGCCTGTCTCATCACCATCTCTAACTCGCATGCATATGGATAGCTAACGCATGCCGTTTCGTGTTATTATGCACGGTAGTTTCTTCAACAAACATATAATTGTGCATAATTGAGCAAAATGGTGCTATACATGTATTACAAAGGTGCTTTTCGATTCTTTATCGAAGCACACCGGTGGTGCAGAATATTCTAAGGCCGCTAACGCATATGATGCCTCCAGATGACTATAATGGAGTCTGTTCAAAATCGTCCATTAGTACCTGTTTTGTGATAACATTATATTTCGTGCTTCCTCTGACAGCTCATCAGACACATCCTGCGCTTGCTGAAAAACCAATTTCAAGTCCACCTCTGTCATTGTTTTGTACTTGTACAAGAACCCAAATAGAGCATCAAATGCGTTTACAGCATGCATCAAAACGCCACGTCAATCCCTGTGTATAACAGCGTCAATTAGACGATAGAATACGCCTACACGGAAACTGGTGGTGGCAACATAACTAGAAAATTGTGTCAGCGTTGGTAACGGATTATTGATTAGGAAACATAAATATGCCAACAACCCTCCTCTGCGTAGTGTCATCATGGTGTGGATGAACATTCTCTATTGCATCACAGGGCTTATATAGCTTGCGATCGACCAGTAGGAACAGTACACATGCGCATAAAATTTTTTAAATAATTGTTACTCAAGGATATGGATTATTAAAGTAGTAATCAATATATCAGGGCCAAAGATGACCTTGCTTCTTTTGGAGGGGGGGAGGGGGAGGGGAGGCATGTCATTTGAACCAGAAGACCCTCCCCTATCCGTACACTCGTGACGCATGTTTGATGTTATTCTCTGTCATCACGGTGTGGATGGAACATTTTTTATTGTATTCAAACACATCACACAGCTTAAACAGTGTGCGACCAATAGGAGCATTTCAAGCTAAGCAAGGAATATTATGCCATTCACAGGTTCGGAAATGGTTGTGGGCCATTGGCTACTCGGTAGCCTTTGGGCCTGTTCTGGGAAAAATGTACCGTGTTTACTACATATTCAACGACCCTAAACCAAAAAAGAAGAGGGTAATGATGAACTGGGTATTCAGCACTCTGTTTGAGAACTGCAGTAGTCCTCAACTCAAGAACAGCCACAGATTGTGTCTGGAGTATGCTTGCTGCTGTGTTCTAGTTATTAACATTAATTATCTATTTCTTCCACCGACTGTTTTGATGAAGTCAGCACTACTCACTTCCTGCACTTAATCATGTGCATAGTTGAAGATGGTAACTGTTTTGATGAAGTCAGCACTACTCACTTCCTGCACTTAATCATGTGCATAGTTGAAGATGGTAACTGTTTTGATGAAGTCAGCACTACTCACTTCCTGCACTTAATCATGTGCATAGTTGAAGATGGTAACTGTTTTGATGAAGTCAGCACTACTCACTTCCTGCACTTAATCATGTGCATAGTTGAAGATGGTAACTGTTTTGATAAAGTCAGCACTACTCACTTCCTGCACTTAATCATGTGCATAGTTGAAGATGGTAACTGTTTTGATGAAGTCAGCACTACTCACTTCCTGCACTTAATCATGTGCATAGTTGAAGATGGTAACTGTTTTGATAAAGTCAGCACTACTCACTTCCTGCACTTAATCATGTGCATAGTTGAAGATGGTAACTGTTTTGATGAAGTCAGCACTACTCACTTCCTGCACTTAATCATGTGCATAGTTGAATATGGTAACTGTTTTGATGAAGTCATGCAGCACTACTCACTTCCTGCACTTAATCATGCAAGTGTTGAAAGCAGAGTTATTCGCAGGAGGTATGCTGCTCGGAAGTATAGCAAACACAAAATTTGTAATTTCAACAATTATTTGCTATGATCTCATCCTGAACTTGAATGCGTGCTTCCACTTCATCAGTTCCAAGGCTGCAAGGGCTCTCCATGACTCCGTAGTAGTCCAGCATGGCAATGCTGCTGCAGTCAGTATTTGGCACAATGGCTGATGTACCTGTCTGTGATTTTGTTTAGGACTGTTTATTGTTGTGCATTTGACATTTACTGTCATATAGGATGGGGGAGTCTTGTTTGGGTGGAGACATTATAAGTTCCTGTCTTGGTGACCCCGTTCACTTCTGGTACAAGTAGCAAGTAGTCGAGCTACTCGTTCGTGATTCTCTCACAGGTACAGGTAGGTTGATGTCCAGAGCGTGAAAGATGTGCGTGTGGGGTCGTGATTGCATGATCGTCTTTCGGAATAATAAGGAAAAGGTCTTGTCTTCAAAAAAGAAACAACAGCTTCTGGTACATAACAAATTTACTTTGGAATGTGGAATGTGTTGCTAGACTCGATTCCTGACCCAAACGTGCATAATGATGATTATCATTTATAGTAGAACTCTATACACGTACGGTTGGTCTAGTCCCGTCCCCAGACTCTTTCACAGCAGCCGATTGATGTCACACGGTAAACGGGTCTGGGGACGAAATAACAATGGTGGATAGAGGGAGGGGTGGGGGCGTCATTGGAATGTAGAATGTTAGGTCCTCATGCGAAGCGCACGGCTAAAAACAACACACTGTAGAATCATAGCAACAACAAAATACGCATCGAATCAAATCCTTTCATTTCCAATAGATTTATTACTTACATCTGGCACACCTACCTGGTTCAAAATGTACCAGAATGTAAGTTATAAATCTATTGGAAATCAATAATTGATTCAACCTTTTTTTTTTTTTTTTGTTTTTTTTGTTGCTGTGACTGCTTAATACATTTTCTACAGACTGTGCATGTGTTCCTCCTATATGCAATACTAATCAACCTGCCTATACGGTAAGATGTTTAGCCGACGTGGTCTTGACGTTTCCATTTGGTTATTTTGGGTATGAAGAAATGTGACTGGCTACATAATAGTTAGATACTGGAACCGAGGGATCTACGTGATTTAGAAGATCCGAGGGCCCTGGGCTGTAACGTCCCGAGCGTAGCGAGCCGAGGGCGCTACTAAGGGCCCGAGGGTATTCTAAATCACCTTGATCCCGAAGGTGACAGTATCTAACTGATTTAGACTTTAGCAACGCGCAAGACATTGGGTGAATAGAACAAAGAAGTTTGAGCTGCTAAACTGCGCAGAGTTGGAGTTGACTGATGTGTTATGTCTTCCGGTTAAAGCCAAGGTGAGCTAGTAAATCACGAAAGCTGCATGCCATGCAGGTAGTGTATACGGACAGAGGGAGGGGGATGTGCTCCTTTGTCTTCCTCCTCCTCATGTAGAATCAGATAAAATCTAACCTTCTTCAGGGCTTTGACAGAGGAAAACCAGCTACCTTCAATGTAACAGTTGCAGTTGTTCTTTCCTCTATATCCTCTGTAAAGAGGCACATTGCGCATTTTCCATTTTAGGAAGAGAATTGCATGGTAGGCGCTTTTTAGAACTTTAGGTTATATGTACGTGTATGTGTATTGTTGGTGTGTCTTGTGCATATATGTATTATATATAATAATTGCACATGTATGGCTCACAATTGCTTGAATGGGTGTATTCAATTAACTATTTCTTTCTACTTAACAGAATGACAATGACAATACTATTTTTGGTCATTATCATGTACTTGCCGTTCATTATGAAATCAATTAGTTTTCAGTCTATTTATATGCACAGTGCTGTATGACTGTGTGATACATCCTAATTACAACGGAAAGTGGTCATGTTGGCTACAAAAAAAAACTCTGGCAAAAGTATGTCTTATGTGTATTTGTATGGGGTCGGATGCTATGTTTGTATTTTACTGTACATCAAAACAGTTATATTTAGTATGTCAGTATTGCACTCTCAAATTTCAGGTACAGAAAACGTATGACTGCATACCTAGAGAAGCTGTGCAGTATTTCTGTAACACATGTTCAATTTGTCAACCTAAACAACCCCAGAATGGTACTGTTCCACTTAGACCAATAGTGTCATCAGGTTCTCTTACTCGATGCCAGGTAAAGTGATGATGTTATGTATGCCTCATTTCTATAATTAGATTGACCTCATTGATATGAGACATATGCCTGATGTTTCATATCATTACATAGCTCATTACGTGGATCATTGGTCTAAGTTCCATATTCTGTGGCCTTAGCAGTTGATGTTGCTGTTCCAGTGAAAAGAGTATTTCCCTATTTGGGCATTCCCAAGATCCTGCAATCTGACAATAGGAGGGAGTTTGTCAACGAGAGATTGTGAAAGAAGTAGTTCGATCATGGCCGGGGGAGGTTGTTATAATCAATGGGCATTCTCGTCACTCACAGTCACAAGGGTTGGTAGAAAAAGGTAATCATCTTGTAGAAATGCAGATTCAGTCAATTGAAAAATGAGTGGAAGGAGTGTGGAGATGTGCAATGGTCCGATTAGTTAGCTTGCATTCAATGTAAGTTGGACTAATTGATTAATTTTTAAGGTTCATGTCACATTCTTCTGCAGACAATCTAAATACTCAAGTATGCCGCACTTTGAAAAAAAGCCCCTATGAAGTGGTTTTTGGGCAACCTCCAAGAACAACTCCATTTGCTGAACTTCCAAAGGGAAAGAATCCTTGTATTATGGAGGAAGATGTTGCAGATCTCATTGCCACAGGTTAGGACACCATTTAATATCATGTATACCATTTCTATCTAGTGCTTCACATCAACTAGCACATAGGTGATGATGAAAACATTATTTCTCCTCACTCATCTCCTCAAACGTTACCACCATCAAGAAGTCCCTTATCAAGCCCAGAAGTTCAATCACCAGCTTCAAGTCAGCAATTTGCAAATTCACCTTCAGCTCTGCCGTCATCACTTCTGTGTCATCAGTTACCTGCTCAGCCACCAATATCTTATTTACAAGTCTGCAACCATACAAATGTAAGGTTTGACTTATGCTGTTGCCATTTTATCACACTTTTTTAGGGACGCCAAATGTTCTACAGTTCCAGTACTTAATTCTTTACCGCATTCAACTCCACCTTCAAAGCTTCCATTGACTTCTGCATCTCCTGATCAAGTTTTATCACCTCCAAGACAATCTTCAGTCTCACATAATTCAGATTCTCCAGTTATAAGGCATGACAACATAATGTGTTGCATAGTATATTGATATAACCTTTCAGTGATCCAAAAGTGACATCACCATCGGCTACACTAACAACCAGCACCCGTCATCTAAAGATTAGAGAAGAAGCTGACAATGAGTATCGCAGAACGAATGATGATCCAGTATGCCAAGCACAAACGTCATCAAATCAAAACGTATTCTGCAGGAGATAGTGTCACAGTAAGGATACCCAGAAATGAACGATCTTCAACCGATATGCATCACTTGCTGTGCTACAATGTGGCAGCGCAGAATGATCATTACCACCTTCAGTGAGTTATTTTTATCTGTGTTTGTCTATCTATCTACATCTACATGTACATCTGACTTGTGTAGGAATAGGTGTGAAAATGGAATTCTATCAACTTGTTATCCGACTGGTGAGCTAATGCCTTACACCGGGTCTGTCCCTTTCAAGTACAGTTCTAAGCTACCTATTGTACCGTAAGCCTTAGGGAAGCTGCTAGAACCAAAATTGACCAGTTGAAATGCAATTGTACAAAAGGGTGCAAGAATAGGCGTCCTTGTAAAGGATCTAGAGGTTATTGTACAAGTCACTGCCATCCAAAGCGTGCTTGTACAAATAAGGAGTGCATGCCATGAAACAGCTGATGGGGATGAGGAGTGTAGAGTAACTGGGGCTGATGATTGTGAGGATATAAATGAGTTGAAGGTTAAGAAGAACAGAAAGCCTATCAAAACTGCCAAGCACAAGACCGTAGCCACAATGTTAAAATCAGTTCGAAGTGGGGATTGGCTTGCTGATATGCACATGGATGCAGCATCATCACTTATATCCTCCCAATTTCCTTCCTTGCGTGGTTTGTACAGTCTGCCCTCTTTAAGAGCGCACCTGTTATAAGCGCATTCCCTCGTTAGAAGCGCAGGGGCGTGTTCTTAACACCGCGTCCGTGAAATTCGAGCACTTGTTTTGTCGAATCATGAAATAGAAAATTAGTCTCACTATTAGTATGTGAGGTTTAAAATACATCAAAAGAAAGCCTAACTCCCGCTTTTATGTTTGGTGCAATCCCTACACTCATAGCTACAACCGTTCGTGCGATATATTTATTTTAAAAGTAACATGGTTTGCGGTTACGTAGTACACTTTTTTCGTAGACCGTTTTGTTTGAATTTGGCATACCTCGGTCACTTATTTTTGCCTATCTAGAGGGTCTAGGCAGTATCACGTCTAAATTCAGCTCCTTTAGGCGTAGAAACGGAACGTACAGGCTAGTACAGAAATATCATACCAGTCCAATATAGTAATCACAGCAAAAAAAGACCGCGAATCAATTTTTGATTTCATAAGTGATTTCGCAGTTGTCGCTTGTGATTTGCAATTGATTCTCACATTGGGAAATCACGCTATGATTCTTCAATTGATTAAAAATCACGTAATGATTATGCAATGATATACAAATCAGTTATTGATTTTCCAAGTGAATCCGAATCAATTGATGAATCCTGTTTTGATTTTATACGTGATGTTTCAATTGATTCTTTACATCCTTTGGAATTTCTTTTGCGTACATTCCACCTTGTGAAAGTAGGCCTACTGTAGAAAATGGATATGGATTAGCAATTGATAGCAGAGCGCCATATGCTCAAAATGTGATTGGTTATATATAGATCCCTAGCTTGTTAATTGAGAAGACATCAATATAATAATGTATACACTTGCATACACATAAACAAAATGATTAATACATTAGATACAGGCTATCGTGGAAGTTCAACAACATAAAAGGATGTCCCTTTTCCTGCTTGAGCTAGAACACAACGACCTGCAAATCTCCTGGGACTAATGATTTTATCCTGTTCATAAAACTTATTACTAACCATGTAAAGTCCACTTAATTTATCTAGCTCAGGTGATTTAAAAGACATCCATTTGACATATGACAATATACATTCCCGTATTTCTTCTTGCTGACCATCATGTCTCAATGTGATGCAGATTCGGAAGAAAAACTGAATGCGACCATAGTATGGATGTAGCTTGTTATTTTCTTTCAGTACAAACATTGCTTTTACAATTGAACCTCTATCGGTGGAGTTGAACTCCAATTAGTACATATGATCATTGACAACACAACGTCCAAATTTGTCCATCCTATGGTGTATGTGTACCTCAGTGTCATATGTATTCTTACAAAACTCTACTAGTTCTTGGCGTCAATTATCAAGTTGCATTTGCTAGGATGTAACAATTCTATGGGCCAATCTGCAGCATTGCCTTGATCAATCTTATGCTGAAATGCAAAGCGTGAATCTGGGGGCTCTTGAAGTATTGAATTTAAGTGCCTTTTTTGAAAGGTAACTGGAGTTTCTATCGCAGTAACACATTTCAAGCTCTTAGGAACATCTGCCAATGAGAATGGAATTACAGGTAAAGTAGAGCTAGCATAGGAAAATTGTAACAACATTCTACTCATAATTTGCGGCTCAATATTTACTTTGGAATTTCAGCGAGAAGTCCATTCAAGCGTTCGTATTCGAAACACCAATAACCGTGAGGAGGTCCATAGTCTGCTATTACATCTGGAATGTGTAATGCAGTATGGTAATTGATTGACACCTCCCATTTTCCATGTGCAGCTTTGAAGCACTTATGATGGTCATGAAGCAATCTATACAATGTTGCAATGTCTTCATTAGTAATGACTGGTTGTGAAATAAGCTCAACAATTTGACATAGTAAGAGCATTGATTGGCATGCTTTGTCTGATATCAATCCAATGAAGTATGGTCGGGCATAGATGCAAGCTAAGTTCTTCCACTGTTGCGCTGTTAGTTCTGTCAGTCCACCTGATTTGTTGAATATATTAGTTGGCAGCCTTCCAAGATCATATGGAATTCTTATTCTTTTAATGCGACTTTGAAATTCAGTGGCATTATTTACTGACATACTTGAAAGGCACAATTTGACTTCATGATGTACCATTCCCAAAAGAAATGTATGCATGGGATCAGTTATCATCATTCGAATGATGTCAAAATACTCCAGTCGAAGTAATTCAGTGTATCGAACACCATTTTTCTTCTGAATAGTTTGGGCTTCTGTCTTTGAATGAGCACTTTGATACTCTTTGGCTTGAATTCTTACTTGTTCCATTGTCCTGCTCGGTGCTTCAGATTGTGTAAAGTAGCTCATTTTGCCACTAGCACCTCTAGTTGAAGGTTCTCTCTGCTGTAAAGGTACAACGGGAGCACCCAAGATCAGCCTTATGACCTAAGAATTGAGATACCTACCTCAATGCTGGCATATCACAAGACACCCCAAGAAGTGCAGCTCTAATAACAGTTCCTGCTGGATGCAGTGGAACTCCATTCCACAGTGATATCAAATCATCCACTATTGGTTTCAGAAAGGTGTTGATATTGCCTTTCGGCTCTGTAGGTCCAGGTATCACACCCAATATCATAGTCCACTTGCTCTTGAAGCGCTCACTTCTTGGCAAGTTAAGAACAGTCATCATGATGGCAGAAACCTTGTACTCAGAGCGTTTAAAGGGCTTGAACCAATCCACATTTAAAAGCAGTCCAATGTTGTTATTGTCACATGGTAACGGAGATGTTGGTTGTAGAGGATCCATTAAAAAATCTTTCCACATTTGCCCATCAAATACATCTTTCATTTCATTACCAGTTGGATCTGATGTATCCTTGGGAGCACTCAGGAGTTTGCAAAATGTTTCATCATTGAACATGTGTTTCAGCCATTGAGATGGAGGTACAAAATGAAATGTTTTATGGGGGGTTCATTTTTCTTGTAAAAAAGCCATGTGTTTATAATATCCTAGTTCACAACCACATCTTTTACCATAAATGAGATTGGAGCATGATTTATTTTGCGTAAGTTCATTTGGTTTATACAGCTGGTTACATGCATCATTAGGACACACAATGAAAGCTGTCTTTTCCATCTAACTTGATCGGACAACCTTATATAAATTATGAAGGGTTGTGGGAAACATATTGCGCAGTGGATGAGCAATGTGGTGCAATAGGATTGATATAAGCCCACATATTGACAAAAGTGCTGCTTTTGTTAGCTTAAACTTGAAATAGATGCGAAATAGGACCATACAAATCCAAATCTGTATGATTTTGAATGATGTTGTCACATGCGGCAGGTTTTCATTATGCTCATTTTCAACATACATATCATTTTGCTGATTTTCCAATATATTATCTTCCATGTGAGCAGTCATTTCATGCTCCACCATTTCACCTGTCACCTCAATCATTGTGTCATCTATTGCTGCCTGTGTTGTCATTTCATCATCAAGTATCTCCTCATTCTCAGATGACAGCAGATCATCGGTAGAGGTATCCGATGTTGTTGCTTTTTCTTCATCAGATGATAATGACTCATTGTCAGTGGCCTGATGTTCTAGAAGAGGGGACAAATATGTTCAAAACAGTTATTGGAATTTAATAATATGCTCACCTGATAGCCGTTCGTTATCACAATAATTCATCTCAGAGAATTCTTCCAAAGTACTTGATCCGATACATATTGAATCATCATCTAGAAAACAAAAATCCTCCACATTAGCACTTACAAACAATAAGTGTTCTTTAAGATATTTAAAATATAATATCATAATTATATATTCTATCACATGGAACGTTCTATACGAAAATGGGTCTTGTGGATTTCATTATATACATAAAATTTAAATCGATATATCTTCCGTCATATTAACGCTATCGGGTTCCTATTTTTAACACAACATACCACACCATTACTATATGTGAAAATCCATTTTGGTGTCTTACACATGCGGGGTACCGACGTTACAAGGTCCGATACCCCGTAGGGTTCAAAACGGCCACATCTTCAGGTAGGAGTGTCCAAATCGGTTCAAAATAGGTACCTATGTAGAAGGGCCCTACCGCTATTGATTTGTTCTGTTCGTTAATTTTTGCTTTATCCGTTATGGAGATACAAGTGTGCAAAGAAATTGCATATTTCCCGGGCGTTACGCGCCATTAACGTATTACTCGAGAACGTCCTCGTAATACGTTAACGGCGCGTAACGCCCGGGAAATATGCGATTTCTTTGCACACTTGTATCTCCATAACGGATAAAGCAAAAATTAACGAACAGAACAAATCAATAGCGGTAGGGCCCTTCTACATAGGTACCTATTTTGAACCGATTTGGACACTCCTACCTGAAGATGTGGCCGTTTTGAACCCTACGGGGTATCGGACCTTGTAACGTCGGTACCCCGCATGTGTAAGACACCAAAATGGATTTTCACTTATAGTAATGGTGTGGTATGTTGTGTTAAAAATAGGAACCCGATAGCGTTAATATGACGGAAGATATATCGATTTAAATTTTATGTTATAAAATGAAATCCACAAGACCCATTTTCGTATAGAACGTTCCACATATATACTTTGTACAAAAATTATCATTATTCATTGCCTAGTTCCTGACCCTTAAGCAACATTGCACTGATTACTTTTGAATAGCATACATGATCATGAATGACATTTCAAGCCTTCCAATAAGATGTAAATGTATACAGGGTTGACATGATTACATGTAGGTTAATACACACGTACTTATACACTACCACAAACAAAACCCACAGGCCACAAACATATCGTTAACCCACCGGCAAACGTAGCTTCTCTTGTGTTACAAGATATTCCTAGGCCTTCTACGCGTGGACCTGCTAGCGCTTGGGTGTGGACCCCGAAAATTGAGCGGTGTCTTCGAATGGTAGAGTAATAATGCCCCCTTGCAATTTGCACAATCACAGGCATATAGCACTGTATCTTTACTTGAGCTTGCTCGTTCACTGTCAGACATGAGATATTACGTACGCACAAATGCTCTATGCTCTAATTTTTGCACACCAATTTTCACGTGTTAGCACAGTCATTCGGTCGTGATAGCTTCTCTGAAGCAAAAAAAAAAGCGGTACCGGTGGGCAAACATCCGAGATTGCATCCCTTCGTGACAAATGGAAGAACGCATCCTTGAATTAGAAAGCGCTGTGGAGCGCATTGATGCATTAGAAGAACGATTGGAACAGATATCTCTGAACCAAAAGGAAGATTGTAAGGATATATACATACAAATACATGCATATTTAAATTGACTTTTCGCTAGAATGTGGTGAAAGTGCATCGAAAGGTGAAGGTGCACGCGCAAAGGCAATTATCCCACTGGTATGCTATGTAGTAAGTCGTATACTTTTATTTCGCGTATTTCGATGCCTACGTAGGCTACGCTCCAGGATGTCATGCACCAGTACACAGAGCAACTGCCACTAAAGGAAAAAATGTAGAGTGCTCTTGGAGACGAATTACAAGCACGGCTTGTATCGTCTGTTGTAGCCAGTCTTAAGTTTAATAATCTACCGGTGCCACGAGATCAACTCATAAGAAAGAGACTGAAGGTGGGACACGCCAATCCGTGATCCATGCACTACCTCCTTTCCACCCAATCATGCATATCTAACGATAGGACTACTACACTTCGCGGAGAAATACTGTCCTTACGAAGGAGGATGTTCAGAAAAGGAACAAGAGGCGGTTGGCTCTGAAGAGAAGTAGATTAACTCTATATATAGTAAGTCAATTTCACCATGTTATATGCATACAGCAAATTTCTGCTAGGATGCGCGTGACAAGGCAGTGAAAGACGCCATTGCTGCTGGGGAGCTTGATCCAAATGATTTGGAGTCAATAAAAAACTCCGTGCTTCAGTACCAGTTGCAACAGTTCCGGCGCCGCTACCGCTACCAGAGACTTCGAGCTCTTTGGGCTCTGTTGAATTAGATGAAGTCCACGAGCTCGAACGTGAACGGACAGTGTATCAGAAGAAACGGCTGATGAGTATTGAAAAAGCAAGAGCGTGCCGTGGAGTTGGAGAGACAAGCCATGATATTGCTGACCACTCACCAGAACATTCTTCAAGCAACTCTGATGCGGACTGACGCATTCCTTTTCTCTGTCTCATTGTAATGTTTAGCCTCGTGAGCATATAATAATCATTTGAGAAATCACTCGTGAAATCGTGCGTTTGATTCTACACGAGATTCACTATACTAAAATCGTGTGCAAAATCACGTAATAATTTTTGTGGATTTTACAATGGATACTACAATTGATTCGTAAGAAATTCAATTGATAATTACACTGCGTGATTTCTACGTGATTGTTCAATAGATTTTCGATTGATATAGCTGTTAAATCAGTCATTGATTTCGCGCGTGATTCCGAATAACAAATCAATTGATGCATGTGAATCAAAGCTTGATTCGCGGTCTTTTTTTGCTGTGGCGATCTGGAAGGGCAGGATCACATCTACCCTAGCACCGTTGCCCCGGGAGACACCCGAACCCCCCCTCACGCTGGGTCTGATGCTAAGCTTTTCGGAAAATACGTCACCAAAAATACCATCCCGGGAATCCAACTAGCCATGGACACTATCAACGCAAGAGATATTCTGCCCGAGTACAGATTGCAGTATAGTTTGACCAACTCCCAGGTGAGCCAAACGTGTTGTCTGGTACGTCTCACAGCAGCTGTCACATGCATGCATGCGCGCCTTTTGCTCGTGTGCAAAAGAAGTACTGTGCGAGTGAACAATAATGTACGTATGCTGCATGACGCCATGCATGCGCGTATTTCCAGTGCGACGAGACTGTGACGCTGACGCAGTTCTTTAAAGACATTGCGTGGAGCAGACCGTCTAAGGTCGGCTTTATCGGAGGGGCCCCTCCGATAAAGCCGACCTTATTTATATTAACGACAGTAGGCGAAAGTCTAAGAAAATGTGTACGACGATCGTAAAGAATCGTTTATGTACGTTTGCATGTACGATGCTCGTAAGAGAGGTACGAATCAGGTACAATCGTATAAAACGAATTTCGTACTATTTATACGATAAAAGCAGATCTTAACAACGATTGGCCCATACGATTTTTTTGCTGGGGGGCTGCGATGATTCCACAATCAAAACGGCTAAAATCAGCTACTTCTTCAACCTAACTCAGGTGAGCATGGTCGCCACTGGGTGAGATCACGTGCTGCATGGGGCGTTGGTCTTAGACATTGGGCAATCATGGGGATGCAGTGGTGGATACAAGGGGCACCCGCCCCAAAAATCATGATGAAATGGCGCGGAGTTCTACACGATTGCACATGCTATAGACTGGCGAGCATATAAGTGAATGCTAGAATGTTGCATTCGCGATCGGAAGATGGCAAAACGCTTTAGACAATCAGTAATTGTGTTTGGTGCCAAGAATGGCACCACAATTGATGAAGAGGACCAGGAAGGCACTAATTTGGACTGTCATCCTATCATGCCAATGCAAGTGGATGCCGCGGACTGCGCTACAGTTTCTGATCAGCTTTCGGAGTCCGAGACTGATTACACTCACGCTACTATGAGTGCCACATTAACACCGCGTCCGCGAGTAAAGTGGGTCAGAATTGAGGGGAAACTAAAAACCTAAAAGATCCGCTAACAATAGAATCACAGGTACTAGTCGTAAAATAAGTAGAGTAGCCTTTTACACGATGTTCGCATTATAATTTATAACAGCTGCAACTATCACAGTTTTGATGCACGCACTTTAAATAAACTAGTTCGGTACTACGCTTATCATTTTATCATTTTACACCCCTTCCCTTCTTTACTGTAAATTCATAAGCATGCATAAGTAATCTATATCAATGCAGCTCTTGGTTTCCCTGAAAATAAAAATTATGTGTGTATGCATGCAGACTCGCAAAGCAGCGTGCAAAGCGGTAATGTATATAGCGTTCTATAGACACGATACAACACATGCACACAGTAAATAAAATACATTGCATATGATTGAAAAAGCATTGAAACGTTTAAAAGTTCGTATTTATTATACTAGCTAACGACTCTCCGTGCACATTCATTTGGTCTCGAAATGTCATAGCATGCACTTTTTTTTTTTTTCCCCCCAGATGTAGACCAATCAAGAACGGAAATTGTAACACGATAAAAATCGACCGCACGCCTACAGGTGCTAAAGCGTACATCCTACATGTAGGCTTTCCATTGCGACCTCTTGTCCTCGCTCGCACTCAATTGCGTCAAAAACGTTGAACTTAATTCTCGAACACCATTGGCTCTTTAAAATCATCGGACTGAGGCCGGGGCCCAGAAAATGGTATATAGGTATGGTATGAAATAGAGGGGGAGATTAGAAGCGGAGGTACATGTATTTAGATAAATGTGCGGTTATCGCAGTTTATACTATTATCCGCCATTGAAGCGCACGTTAGTGGCAAACGAAGCCGTTGAAAGGAATGGCATTACACTTCAACTCTGCATTTAACCATCAACACGTACAGCGGTTATTGAATAACAGATGTAACCTCTGGAACATCACATGAATGGAACTGGATGAACTCAAAAGTATGGTAGTTTGGGACAGTGGTATGTGACCCGCATAAGTAAGGATTCATTGTGCTGTAAGCAAGTTGTGATGCAAGCAAGTCATTTCAGATCTTTTCTTAGGGCAATGGAAGTAAGATCCTGACATAACGACCACCAGAAGTGCATGCCAACAGAGCAGATACGGATGAACATATGACCCATACACTATGTAGATCAAATAGGATGAATGAGAAAATATGTTCCTCTTGCACTTGACACCTGTACATGGAGTGTCAGCCTTTGAACTGATGTTTGGATGGCAGCCCGAAGGTATGCAGCAGATGAGGACCAAGCTCTAATTCTAGCAAAGCTAGCAGAACTAACTGACTTCGTTGGAGACACACATGGTGGATGCAGCCAGACATCAAAAGCACGAGTATGAAAATTACATGGGAATAAAGCTGGAGATCTTGTATGGTTCTCCTCAAACTAGACCATCTTGGGAGGCTAGATGGAAAGTTAACTTGTGCAAATCTCCCATGAACATGGAAGTTTCTTATAACCCAAGTGGTGCATGTGAACACCATATCCAGGCTGGCTGACGAATAAGACTGGAGAACACAGGGTGACTGGGTACCCCCACAAATCGAACACACTCAAGTTGAAGGTACTCCTTCACTACCGAACCAGAACAGGACATGGAACAACTAGAGAGGAATCTTGAGCTGCCAGGAGCATCACCTGTACAAGCCGAGGAACCTTTCCAACATAAGTATCCATTTCGAATGCTATGTCTTCACAGACTATTTGCTTGAGAAAGGTGCAGATGAATGCAAACCTCTGGAACATAGGACTGTATAGGCAGTGGAGACATTGGGATGTGCTGATTTGGACCTATAAATTTGGTAGTGCGAGATTCATTCACATTGTAAGCAGTTGAATTACATGTTCAACCATGCACCAGTGCCTTGAATAGTAATATCTAAAGGTATAGGATATATCCGAGAGAATACAAGAACCTTTCACTTCTAGCTATATATTCCCCCATATGAGCACTGATAAGGGTGGTGTGCTTATTGTGACATGTCAAGTTAATTAGATACAGACAGCAGGGTCTTCCCTCATGTTGTGAGGGCTGAGCCCTGGTGTTATAAGGGACACCTAAATGGTGGATAGTTGGGAGTATGTCAGCCTTTTACTGTACATGAGTTGCATAATATTTATGTACCGTCAACCACTCTTCTCATGCTTCACCCTCTCTTCATGCTCCACCCTCTTTTCATGCTCCACCCTCTCTTCATGCTCCGCCCTCTCTTCATGCTCCACCCTCTCTTCATGCTCCACCCTCTCTTCATGCTCCGCCCTCTCTTCATGCTCCACCCTCTCTTCATGCTCCACCCTCTCTTCATGCTCCACCCTCTCTTCGTGCTCCACCCTCTCTTCGTGCTCCACCCTCTCTTCATGCTCCACCCTCTCTTCATGCTCCACCCTCTCTTCATGCTCCACCCTCTCTTCATGCTCCACCCTCTCTTCATGCTCCACCCTCTCTTCATGCTCCACCCTCTCTTCATGCTCCACCCTCTCTTCATGCTCCACCCTCTCTTCATGCTCCACCCTCTCTTCATGCTCCACCCTCTCCTTCATGCTCCACCCTCTCTTCATGCTCCACCACTCCTTCTGCTCCACCCACTCCGTGCTCCACCCCTCTTCGTGTTCCACCCTCTCTTCGTGTTCCACCCTCTCTTCGTGCTCCACCCCTCTTCGTGCTCACCCTCTCATCATGCTCCACCCTCTCTCAGTGCTCCACCCTCTCTTCGTGCTCCACCCTCTATTCGTGCTCCACCCTCTCTTCGTGCTACCACCCTCTCTTCGTGCTCCACCCTCTCTTCGTGCTCCACCCTCTCTTCGTGCTCCACCCTCCACCTGCTCTTCGTGCTCCACCCTCTCTTCGTGCTCCACCCTCTCTCGTGCTCCACCCTCTCTTCGTGCTCCACCCTCTCTTCGTGCTCCACCCTCTCTTCGTGCTCCACCCTCTCTTCGTGCTCCACCCTCTCTTCGTGCTCCACCTCTCTTCGTGCTCCACCCTCTCTTCGTGCTCCACCCTCTCTTCGTGCTCCACCCTCTCTTCGTGCTCCACCCTCTCTTCGTGCTCCACCCTCTCTTCGTGCTCCACCCTCTCTTCGTGCTCCACCCTCTCTTCGTGCTCCACCCTCTCTTCGTGCTCCACCCTCTCTTCGTGCTCCACCCTCTCTTCATGCTCCACCCCTTAAAGCTGTTGGGCCATAGCCATAGAAGTGACCATCTACTCCCTTTAACTTCACTAAATAACATGATATTTCAATCTAACCAGTTGTCATGTGACTCGACTACACCTGAAGGAGAGGACAGAACAAAATTCAAGCGGTACTTCCAAATTCTTCCCAATGACATCCTCTTCTCTCAAGCCTTCATACAAATTCTGAACACCTTCAATTGGACAAAGCTTCATGCTATTAATCTGGAGTTTCACCTATTCGTGCTGGTCTGTGATCTATCTCTGTATGTATTCAAGCATTTGAAGCTAGTGTGTGTCGGAGGAGCCAAGGGTAAATTGTGTGAGGAACTAAGGGTGTAGGAGCTGGGGATGTAGTGTGTGAGGAGCTAAGGGTTGGAGTGTAGAAACAGATGTGTCATTACAGTTGGTGGACAGATTCATACAGTGCACAGTGGATAATTTAAATGGTCACTATTTTTTTACTGATCAATCAGCAGTCCTATTTTCCGATATAATCCATGCCCTATACATTTCTTTGATTTAGTGGAACCTAAAAGTCAAGAGATAAATTATCCAGTGTCCCTGCACTGTAAGTATGCTTATAGATTAGATTAAAAAAAAAAACAGGACAACAGGAAGTGGGTAGTGAGGTGGCTACTACCTTGCTCATTTGGTCTCCATCTCACACAGACTCTGAACCTGCTGGTGTCATTGGAGCAGCATGGTCCACGTCATAACATCACCTCAGTCTCATACTCCAGTGACCCCAGAGCCACCAACACCCTGGATGCTATCCTCAGTAATGGACAAGCATTTGTAAGCACCCATCCCATGCCCATGTGTTTGTGTGTGTGTGTGTGTTGTGTGTTTGTGTGTGTGTGTGTGGGGGGGGTCACAAAGAGAGTATTAAAAAGAGAGGGTTAAACACTACTGAATTACCCATAAGTACATAAGCATCATTCTTAGCACAGAATGCATCATGCAGTACTGGTGAGAACAAAAGTTGGTGCAACCAAGTACAATTGATACTACCACTTTGTTACTTTATGGTGTCACCTACATAGCTGAAATGGTGTAGAGTACCTACAGGATTGAAGCAGCACATTCTTTTGCATCACTATGGAAACAGCTAGCTTTACTAGTCACACTGTTAGGAAGATTGCTATGAAGCACACCTGAATGCAAACATGCTTGATGATAACTTCTGCACTTCAGTGTCATCCTATGCTGTGAACACAACACTTGGCACCATTCAAGTATAAATACAATCATAAAAAGTAGCATACATATAGAGCGTAGCACATATTTGTTTGTTCTAACTTTTCTCTGCTACTGTATATTTCATGTGAAGGTGGAGTGTGATCCCTCCTTCCCAGTCCACATGTTTTCCAGTGTAGCTCTGTTGTATATGGCTCACTGATAGTGATGTCGTATTGGGTACAATTTATTGGGTACACTTTTATGTGCTTGCAACTATGGCAATCAACATTATTCCATTTTTCTCTTAGTGTAGTTACTATGGTAACACCCTGTTATGAATACTATTACATGTCATCCATTTTCTGTACAGAACACAGAATCGAGGATAATCTACCTCGCCATGTATGTGGATGACATCATATCAGTTTTATGCGAGGTGAGGAGGCCTGGGGATGAGGATGTCTGTAATAAACTCATTTTGCACCATTGAATGTTAGTCTTTGGCAAGAGACATTTCTGATAACCTGTGGCTAGCTAGAGCCATTTCTGTTCCCACTCTACAAGCTGGAAACTATTGTAACACCACCGATGGTCTTATTGTTCTTATTATCAGGCATACCATCAGAACAAGGTGTACCCACTGTATGTCTTCATCACACTCGGATGGTACACTGATGGATGGTGGGACAGCAGTACTGTGAACTGTACGAGACATCAAATGGAGATAGCTCTGAACAGATCGCTGGCCATCACCCTAGACCCTCAAATCAAGGACACCAATATGACAACCAGCTCAGGATTTGGTCAGTTTTATGCAAATGTATTTGCTGTTGAAAACTAAAACATGTTAACGTTTTGAAAGAAATGTAGTCATATTGAAACTGAATATAGTACACTTCCTCAAGAATTAGCATCAGCTGAGAAACAATTATTCATATTCATTTAGCGTAGTGTGCCACACCCCTCCCTCAGACACATCCCTCCCTCAGACACACCCCTCCATTCAGACACATGCCTCCCTTCAGACATATCCCTCCCTCAGACACACCCCTCCATTCAGACACATGCCTCCCTTCAGACACACCCCTCCATTCAGACACACCCATCCATTCAGACACACCCCTCTATTCAGACTACACACAACTCACTCTACACATAAATTCCTCCACACACACTTCCTTCCAAACATACCTCCCTCACCAATGATACTTCATTGACAGAGCTTCAACCAGTACAGAAAGCTGTACCTTGAAGGTGTGAGCAGGATGAACCTGTCTGATGTGTACGATGGGGAACCATGTTTTTATGTTGTGTGGTCATATGCCATAGCTCTGAACAGAACCATTCGAGGTATGGAGGCCATACCTCACCCCTAGGAATTCATATTATGTGACTCTTCCCCAGACCTCAGAGCTGATCCAGCCTTCAAAAGGCTGGCAGCTGCTGCCTCCCATCTTCCACCCAACTCCACTTTCTACATGGAAAACTTCACTTATGCCAATGATGTCATTTTGGAGAGAATGTATCAACATCTGATGAATGCTTCCTTCGTTGGCATCACGGTACGTTCTGAAGTATAAGCAACTTGTGACATTGATCTGGTGGTGACATGGATGATGGGGACATTGATCTGGTGGTGACATGGATGATGGGGACATTGATCTGGTGGTGACATGGATGATGGGAACATTGATCTGGTGGTGACATGGATGATGGGGACATTGATCTGGTGGTGACATGGATGATGGGGACATTGATCTGGTGGTGACATGGATGATGGGGACATTGATCTGGTGGTGACATGGATGATGGGGACAAGGAGTGCTAAATACCTCATTTAGCATAAGTACTAGAAAGGTTGCTGTTTGCATTAGATCCCCCTTAAGTGCGTCACATTAATTGTGATGGCTGGTCATGTGGTCCTTTTCCCCATGCCATCGTGCAGTGAGGGGTGTAGAAGGGAGTCCTTTATACTTCATACCAGAGATGTTTTGTCCACCACACACAGGGGAACATATCCTTCAATGCCAATGGCATAAGGAATGCTGAACGTATAAGAATTCAACAGTACAGATTCAATAACAGTGGGTACTTTTTAACTTTGTATATGTATCCATGGTTACAATTCCTCCAATCAGGTAATCAGCTGCACAAGTTTGACATTGGATATGTGGTATTGGACCAGAATGGACAATCAGTTGCATTTAACTTTCTCCCAGGAGAGTCCATGGAAACAATATGGCCTGGTGAGCACATATCATGAGGGGTCAGGGCCACTAAAACTCCTGACTTCATTCCTGTATCCCTTATAGATGGTGTTCCACATGATGGAACTCTGATAAAGTCAACCATTAACATTGAGCCATGGGTCACTGCTGTCATGTACATTCTGGCCACACTAGGGATAGCTCTGGCCATCATATGCTTCATCTTTATGGCAGTCTTCAGAGAGAGAAAGTGAGCGAAAGCACCACAGATCGGGGCTCCGATCAATGCAGTACATCCAAATGCACCACATGCACAATGTACATGGTATGCCAAGCAGGGTTGGTTTAGTGTGGTCCCTCATATACACTGCTCCTCATATGTGGTCAGTGCAATGCAGTTTATTCATGCACTAATTCATATTTTCTCTATGGTGATTTGTAACTTAATAGGTATGACTGTCTTTTGTTCTCTCTAAACAGACTCATTCGACTTACCAGTCCCAATATCAATTACATCACATGTGGAGGTTGTATGGTACTCTACACCTCCATCTTCTTCCTGGCTATACAGTCCACTGATGAGACCATAACCACTGCCATTTGTAACGTGAGTGTCAAGAATGGTTCACATATACATCTTTGATGTTATACGATGTGATCATGTTATGTAGAACATTCATTTTTGGCATCAAAATGCATCATTTCATTTCAACAGCTTGTGACCAATGCAAGCATTTCAATCTAAGCAGTCTGCTGTATCGTTTTGTGATTTCTTTCATTTGTCATTCACAGGTTCGGATATGGTTGTGGGCCATTGGCTACTCGGTTGCCTTTGGGCCTGTTCTGGGAAAGATGTATCGTGTTTACTACGTATTCAACAACCCTAAACCAAAAAGGAAGAGGGTAATTAAAAAATAGCAGTGTGATGGTCACTTTGTTTATGCATTCATTGTTGTCCACAGGTGATCAAGGATTGGATGATTGTGGTGTTGATCAGTGTATTGGCAGGCATTGATGTGATCATTCTGGTCATTGTCACAGCTGTTCCTGAGTTGAGGACTACTGCAGTTTTCAAACAGAGTACTGAATACCCACAGATTGTGTCTGGAGTATACTTTATTTTATCTGCTCTATATACTAGTTATTAGTATTTCACATATTTTCCTTCCATCTTTCTCCCATGAAGGCCTTCCATGACACAACCATTAACTGTATCCTCATATGTGACTCTCAGAAAGGCTACACCATATGGCATGGAGTGTTGTTTGGCTACAAGGGTCTCATCCAGGTGATTGCCATCCTGCTGGCATTCGGAACTAGAAAAGTAAAAGTGAAAGGATTGAATGACTCCAAGTACATAGCAGCCATTATCTACGTCACATCAATATGTTTGGTTGTGGTAATCATTAGCTTTGCCACACTGAGGGATAAGGTGAACACATTGGCAGTCATTTACTCCCTTGGATTCTGGTGTGCTGCCACCATTATCCTGTTGCTGGTCTTCATACCAAAGGTACATGACTTCAATTAATGCACAGTGTATTGAGTAATCAGATCCCACTCTCACTAGTTCTTTGCAACATACAAGGGAGGGACAGACTGTGTTTCCATCTACAGTTGTCCAGGTTGACACAGAGCATGATAAAGTAGTAGCATTAGAGAAACGAATACAAATCCTTCAACTGCAGCTTGCTCATGAGGTAAGCATTGGTCATTTCATCTCTATACTGCTTGGCTTTATGATATTGTGGGATCTTTTGCTAATGTGTCTCCAATTTTAGCACAAGTCTGTTGAAAACATGAAGCAGTTGTCAATTTCGCGTGGTTCAAATTTGGGGTTTGGTGAAATGATCCAGTGTGACACAGATGTCAGCCACACACCACCCATCGATGCCACATGTAATTAGCTAAGAATTGCCTTTTCTTTTTTTTAAATTGACTACGCATGCAACCTTGCAGCAATTTCTTTTATGAATTAATGTTTGTTGACTTTTTAAACCACAGTAGAGTCAATCCACTTTCTGTCTGCCTGTTAATGTTACTATCCAATGATACTGTTGAATCGGATAGAGATAGGATTGAAAACTGCAACAGTGTTGTGAAAAGCAAAGAAATAAGGTTGATTGAGAAGGGAAAATGAAATGCAACACAAGAACATGTGACTGTCATTCACATTTTGCTAAATACAGATGGTGTGGTAAAGGAAACCCAAGTCAGACACACTGATCCTAGATTAGGTTTATTTAGTATTTCATCTTAAAACAAATTTCAAATACCAAATTTGAAGACGCCTGTGTCTGCGATTTTGACCCTTGTAATAGCATCCAATCCAAATCGCTATAACGTCCGCAAGGTTTACGCCTATAGTTTCAAAGCTTTATACCGTACCACTGCTCTACGTGTAAATATAGTTTGGTGTCTTGTGATGCCAACGTTTACGAGGTCCGATACTCTTGGGGTTTAAAACCGCCGCATCTTCAGGTAGGTGTGTTCAAATTTGGTGTGTACGTATGTTGCTATTGAATCTTCTGTTCGTTAATTTATATTTCATCCGGGACAGAGATATAGCTGTGCAAAGTAATTGCACATTCACCAATGATTTTTTCCATGTAGTTGGAAGCGTTTTGCTGAAATTATTGGCGCGAAACGACCGGGAAATTGTGCATTTACTTTGCACAGCTGTATTTTCGTGCGAAAAAGTAACAATTAGTGAACAGAACAAATCAATACCGACAGGGCCCTCTACGTACACACCAAATTTGAAGCGATATGAAAACTCCTATATCTGAAAATGTGGCGGTTTTGAACCCCACGGGATATTGGACTTTATAACATTGACACTGTGCTTGTGCAAGACATCAAAAAATATTTTCACGAAGCGCTAAAAATATAGGAAGTCCATAGCGTTTACCGTTCGGAAGACATAGTGCATTATGTGATTGGATGGATGCCATACACCATAAGGCTCGTTGAACCACAGAGCGAAAAAAGCGCAATTATTGATATTTGAATTGATTTTTTAAAAATCAACCTCTGTCTTGTTCAATGTCCCTTGCATGTGTTCAATAATTGGGACAGAGATTCAAATCCCGCTGAGAGCTTTTGTTTTAATCAGCAGGGATTGGATGAACACAGACAATTATGGATTGAATAGACCGCAAAACCAAAAAAAGGTAAAAAATAAAACTTGGCGCAGACTCCCAGTTTCTCTGATGTGTGATGTGCATGTATGCTAGTTATGGCCTGAATAATACAGAGTGTAGATAGCCTGAATACATACACAGTGTAGATAGCCTGAATACATACACAGTGTAGATAGCCTGAATACATACACAGTGTAGATAGCCTGAATACATACACAGTGTAGATAGCCTGAATACATACACAGTGTAGATAGCCTGAATACATACATAGTGTAGATAGGCTCAATACATACGTAGTGTAGATAGCCTGAATACATACATAGTGTAGATAGCCTGAATACATACATAGTGTAGATAGCCTGAATACATACATAGTGTAGATAGCCTGAATACATACATAGTGTAGATAGCCTGAATACATACATAGTGTAGATAGACATAGTGTAGGCAAACAAATATTTAGATGTAAAGTGATCATTTGCATTGCAGTACTCATTAAATGGAACTGGAGTGTTGCTCAAATAGAACTGTATTTTTGTGCATTTTCAGTTAGCCTTCACAAAGGACATGATGTCGTTGACATCATATGCGGTGATGGCAAACTGCTTTGCTTGCGGGTCACAGAACTTCCCTCCACAGAGAATATGGTCAGTCATTGTAACAGAGAACACAAGATGTACCTAGAAAAGCCAAGAAAAGAAAGGGAAGTATCAAAGGAAGAACTGTGGCACACATCACCTTAGGATCTTCCTTTCTTGGTAGTGACCAAACTGATGCAACACAGTCTTCTGCAACTGACAGCAGCTGTGTGTGTATGTGTGTGTGTATGTGTGTGTATGTGTGTGTGTATGTGTGTATGTGTGTGTATGTGTATGTGTGTATGTGTGTATGTGTGTATGTGCGTGTGCATGTGTGTGCATGTGTGTGTGTGTATGTGAGGACAATGTACGAGTTTCTCAAATACACATTGTAATCTAAACTCTTGCTGAGATAGCCCTGTTAAGCAGTGCTAGTAAGCTTTGTGTTTAGTATCATTATCCTGAGAGTGCAATCCATGTGTGCATGGTTGAAGATGGTAACTGATGAGCAGCTGATTTGATGAATGGCACTACTCTACTTCACTTCCTGCCCTAATCATGCAGTGCAGAGTTCTTTGCAGGGAGCATGTGGCTCTGGAGCATAGCGTACAGCACAGGCAGCATGTGACTCTGGAGCATAGCATACAGCACAGGCAGCATGTGGCTCTGGAGCATAGCGTACAGCACAGGCAGCATGTGACTCTGGAGCATAGCGTACAGCACA
Source organism: Ephydatia muelleri (assembly GCA_013339895.1). Lineage (NCBI taxonomy): Eukaryota > Metazoa > Porifera > Demospongiae > Spongillida > Spongillidae > Ephydatia > Ephydatia muelleri. Next base: position 7,154,961 of record JABACO010000013.1, read on the forward strand.
GGCAGCATGTGACTCTGGAGCATAGCGTACAGCACAGGCAGCATGTAGCTCTGGAGCATAGCATACAGCACAGGTAGCATGTGGCTCTGGAGCATAGCTTATACAGCACAGGCAGCATGTAGCTCTGGAGCATAGCATACAGCACAGGCAGCATGTAGCTCTGGAGCATAGCTTATACAGCACAGTGGCTCTGGAGCATAGCGTACAGCACAGGCAGCATGTGGCTCTGGAGCATAGCTTATACAGCACAGTGGCTCTGGAGCATAGCGTACAGCACAGGCAGCATGTGACTCTGGAGCATAGCGTACAGCACAGGCAGCATGTGGCTCTGGAGCATAGCATATAGCACAGGCAGCATGTAGCTCTGGAGCATGGCTTATACAGCACAGTGGCTCTGGAGCATAGCGTACAGCACAGGCAGCATGTGGCTCTGGAGCATAGCATACAGCACAGGCAGCATGTAGCTCTGGAGCATAGCTTATACAGCACAGGCAGCATGTAGCTCTGGAGCATAGCATACAGCACAGTGGCTCTGGAGCATAGCGTAGAACACAGGCAGCATGTGGCTCTGGAGCATAGCATACAGCACAAGTTTGTATTTCACTGCAGTGCCCTTACAATGCCATGTAAAAACAGTTTCACAAAATTATCTCTATGTACTAATGGAAATAGTATTGTTTTAATGCAGCAATAAAATAAATAAATTTGTAATTCAATAAGCTAATGTAAACATCACCTGTATTTAGTAAACACCTTTGTAATTCCTAATAGGAACACTGCTGTTGCCTCCGAATTTATATGCACTTTCAGCTCAATGTCCCCTATGCATCTGAGTGCTGCTGGCCATTGAGATTGAGTTGAATTTGATGAAATCTGAGACCCTTTTTGCTTTGAAATAATAATTTGACTTAATTAGATTTGAAAACTTTACAAAGTTGCAAGAAGGTCTCTAGCCTACAAGTATTCTTATAATTTTATAAACTCAAGAATGGACGTTATATTGCAGGCTAAGGCCAAAGATAATAATTTGTACCGTTTTGTTGTGACTTTAGGATATAATAGTTAAACATTGCACATTGTCAAATGTTAACTGTAATTGTGATGGATTAAGAAAAGACAGGAGGTGAGTAAGGTAGGGTGCTCTCAGAAAGCAGACCTCACACACCTGTCTTTTCAAAATCTATCACTATTTGCAATTAACACTTGAGCAGGATGTTCAAGCATGTTGATTCTTATCCTAGCATTAGAAAATACAAGTCCATTAGCGCAACATAACTGTTACATAACTGTTACACAGAGATAATGTTGCAAAACCGAAAAAGCCATTTTTTACATGACATTGTAAGGACCACTGTAATTTCAACAATTATAGCTATGATCGCATCCTGAACTTGGATGTGTGCTTCCAATTCATCAGTTCCAAGACTGCAAGGGCTCTCCATGACTCCCATGGTAATCCAGCATGGCAATGCTGCTGCAGTCAGTATTTGCAACAATGGACTGTTTATTGTTGTGCATTTGATATTTAGTTAAGTTTTTTCTCTTGTTATTAATACATAACAAAACAAAACAAAAAAAAAACAGCACAGACCAGAAACATTTTGCCATGACCTGACCTAGGTATGATGACTGGTCAGCTGCATTACTATTTCCCTGTAACCTGCTGACCAGACATGTGACACTTTGCTATTTGCATTAAAAATATTCCATTGGGTGCATGGCATTTAAAGCTTAACATGTTATAGCGACGGGGTATAAATCATGAGAGAGTTTCCCCCAACCCTGCAAGAGGATTTATCCCTCCTTCCAGCCCAGCAAAGGGTACAGCTTACCATTCCATTCTCTGACACATCCAGAGAGTTGATCCATCTTCCATGGGCCAATATCTCCACCATTGTCCTGCCATTCTCTGAATTGTAGATGCATATTTTACCGTTCCCAAATCCTCCAATCAGCATGTTCTGCCAAAAGCCCAGACAGGTACATGGAGTGTCACTGAGCAGATGGGAGAAGAGCAATGGATCCTGATGGTCATCCCTCACCTCTCCCCTTCCCAATGGATCAGTACCTGATGGTCACCCCTCACCTCTCCCCTTCCCAATGGATCAATACCTAATGGTCATCCCTCACCTCTCCCCTTCCCAATGGATCAATACCTGATGGTCATCCCTCACCTCTCCCCTTCCCAATGGATCAATACTGATGGTTATCCCTCACTTCTCCCCTTCCCAATGGATCAATACCTAATGGTCATCCCTCACCTCTCCCCTTCCCAATGGATCAATACCTGATGGTCATCCCTCACCTCTCCCCTTCCCAATGGATCAATACTGATGGTCATCCCACACCTCTCCCCTTCCCAATGGATCAATACTGATGGTCATCCCACACCTCTCCCCTTCCCAATGGATCAGTACCTGATGGTCATCCTGCACCTCTACCTTTCCTCCACACTAAAAGCAGAACCGAAATCTACCTCACATAGTACACACACACATATACACACGCACACACACACACACACACACACATACATATATACATGCACACACGCATGCACACAAATAATAACTTACCCCTTTCCTGTTATCACCATCTCGCTCTCAGCGTTCATTACAGGATTGGACCACACAATGATAGTCCCCCTCTCATCAGAGCTGGCCAATCGTCTGCCCCCATCAGTGCAGACATCACATATGGGAGCTGTGTGCCCCTGTAGCTGCCTTACAAAGACCACACTCCCATCTGCTCCCACATTGAACACCTTAATAGGACCATCCGAAGTGCCTGGTAGATGGATTAGCAAGTGCTCAGCAATGCAAGACATGGTGCTACAGTGTGTAGTTTTGAATTCTCCCAGATAAGAGGGTACCACATACAAGGTAAGATTACTCTCGTTAGTGGAAAGTGCCTTCTCCTTTTTTCTAATGTCCTTTCTTCCCTCTAGTGATCCCTCAATGTCCCCTTCCCCTAACCTCTCCTGCTAGTGATCCCTCAATGTCCCCTCCCCCCTAACCTCTCCTGCTAGTGATCCCTCAATGTCCCCTCCCCCCAACCTCTCCTGCTAGTGATCCCTCAATGTCCCCTTCCCCTAACCTCTCCTGCTAGTGATCCCTCAATGTCCCCCCTCCCCCTAACCTCTCCCTCTAGTGATCTCTCAATGTCCCCTTCCCCCTAACCTCTCCTGCTAGTGATCCCTCAATGTCCCCCTCCCCCTAACCTCTCCCTCTAGTAATCCTTCAATGTCCCCTTCCCCCTAACCTCTCCTGCTAGTGATCCCTCAATGTCCCCCTCCCCCTAACCTCTCCCTCTAGTAATCCTTCAATGTCCCCTTCCCCTAACCTCTCCTGCTAGTGATCCCTCAATGTCCTCTCCCCCTAACCTCTCCTGCTAGTGATCCCTCAATGTCCTCTCCCCCTAACCTCTCCTGCTAGTGATCCCTCAATGTCCCCTCCCCCTAACCTCTCCCTCTAGTAATCCTTCAATGTCCCCTTCCCCTAACCTCTCCTGCTAGTGATCCCTCAATGTCCTCTCCCCCTAACCTCTCCTGCTAGTGATCCCTCAATGTCCTCTCCCCCTAACCTCTCCTGCTAGTGATCCCTCAATGTCCTCTCCCCCTAACCTCTCCTGCTAGTAATCCCTCAATGTCCCCTTCCCCTAACCTCTCCCTCTAGTGATCCCTCAATGTCCCCTTCCCCCACCCTCTCCTGCTAGTGATCCCTCATGTCCCCTCCCCCTAACCTCTCCCTCTAGTGATCCCTCAATGTCCCCTCCCCCTAACCTCTCCTGCTAGTGATCCCTCAATGTCCCCTTCCCCTACCCTCTCCTGCTAGTGATCCCTCAATGTCCCCTCCCCCTAACCTCTCCCTCTAGTGATCCCTCAATGTCCCCTCCCCCTAACCTCTCCCTCTAGTGATCCCTCAATGTCCCCTCCCCCTACCTAACCTCTCCTGCTAGTGATCCCTCAATGTCCCCTTCCCCTGCCCTCTCCTGCTAGTGATCCCTCAATGTCCCCTCCCCCTAACCTCTCCTGCTAGTGATCCCTCAATGTCCCCTCCCCCTAACCTCTCCCTCTAGTGATCCCTCAATGTCCCCTCCCCCTAACCTCTCCCTCTAGTGATCCCTCAATGTCCCCTCCCCCTAACCTCTCCTGCTAGTGATCCCTCAATGTCCCCTTCCCCTACCCTCTCCTGCTAGTGATCCCTCAATGTCCCCTCCCCCTAACCTCTCCCTCTAGTGATCCCTCAATGTCCCCTCCCCCTAACCTCTCCCTCTAGTGATCCCTCAATGTCCCCTCCCCCTAACCTCTCCTGCTAGTGATCCCTCAATGTCCCCTTCCCCTGCCCTCTCCTGCTAGTGATCCCTCAATGTCCCCTTCCCCTAACCTCTCCTGCTAGTGATCCCTCAATGTCCCTTCCCCTAACCTCTCCTGCTAGTGATCCCTCAATGTCCCCTTCCCCTAACCTCTCCTGCTAGTGATCCCTCAATGTCCCCTTCCCCCTATTTATAATTGGTTAGAAACAGTTATCTTACGGTAGACTGTCTGAATGTGGGTACTTGTCATCGACACTGTACACCAATGACATACACAAAGTCTGATCTCAACCACATGCAAACAAACAATATGGCAACAAGCAAAAAAAAACCACGAAGCCTTACATGCATGCTCACATACGCTGGTAAACTGTGGTTGTTGGACCTACCAACACAGACGGTATCGTTGATTGTGGCCACGCCTTTGGCGTACCTTTGATCTGAGAAAGAGACGCGTAATATCGCTGAAGTCGCCCACACGATTAGCTTACCATAAGAATCCGCAGGCGTCTCTATTGGGTCGTAGTGGAGAAGACTGGAACCATTCCACGCCATGAACTATGGAAAATGTGACCATCAAGGCACAGCGCAAATCGTATATTGCAGAATAAACCATACGGGAGCGCGATCGCCATTTTAAGAACATTACGTTACCTAGGTTACCTTGATGCCGCTGTGCGAAGTCAACACAAGGACCTTTCTTCCGCTTCTTAGAAAGCACCATTTTGCCTACGAAGCACAAGAACTGTATGGAACAGGGTGGACTAGAAGCGCACTGTTACCTGGGTTATAGTTGTGAAGCTGTTCTTTGCATCGAAGGGGGCCTGCTCCTGAGTACACACACCCCCGGACACAAAGGCTATATTTACGATGTTCTTGTGTATCACCACGTAAGCCACGTTTCCATCCGACGACGATGCGACAGAGAACGATGCGGCATCGAGGTTACCGGGGATCGGGGAAACACTGTACTTAAGCTCTGTCGTGGGTCCTTTGATGTACGCCATTCTGTCTGGTCCCCAGCACCTTGTTACACAATTATACGTACGCGGTATTCACACCTCATTGCGCAGGATCCAATGTGATGTCTTTTTTAAAAACGTAATAGGTTAAAAAGGCTGACAGTCAAGATTAATCAAATTGAATAATGCGATTACGTGTATACACGTAGGCTGCTGCAGCTATATCAGAGCACGGCTGCGGTTCGAGCTATGAGTTTGCGCCTAAGAGGGTCACGCACCAAATGGAGAAGTGGGACTAGGCTTCGATGATGGTGCTCCCTTGGCCACATTCATGGAGTAAAGTTGTTTGTTTCTTTGTTTCATTATTCATTTATTATTCACCCGCTGTGCACGTAGCGACACAGAGCTAGAAATCCATGCAGGGTGATCAATTAATGGCAGGACAGCTAGCATGAGATAACAATGATGATGCTTATACCTTATGCATGTTAGATATTATCCCTTGTACAATTGCATGTACAATCGTTTCACCAGACCAATGACTGAGTACTGATAAACTTTTGCTGATACAATACCCAGGATAACCTTGTCACCGGACCATTAAAAAAATTGTTCTTACGTAAGCTTAATGTCGATTGTCATAGTTATGAATGGATCGGCTACTACTAAGTAATAACAAAACTGATATAAACCGGCTTCTTGCATGTGGGTTGAGTTTTCGCATGCAAGACTGCATGTTTTAGTGTTGTATAACAGCCATGCCCGCATCTAGTGCAACAAACACATGAACGTTAATAATTTGGGCATGGACGACCTCCTGGCTGCAGCTTAACTTTTACAGGCCTCCTCCCCCTCCGTTGCACTCTACTGGGCGAGTCCCTAAGCCAAGGAAACTCTTCCATCGGCGGACCCCAGGCCATGCAGAAGTAAACTTCTGTACAATAGCAACGGACGTGGGTGTTTAATTGCAAGAGGAATTTTGTACATGTAGCGGCATCACTTGTGGTCATGACCGCCTACCACACTGACAACGGAAGTAGGAAGAAAAAACAAACAAAACAAACCTTCTGGCTGCATTTATTATTCAAATCCAGCTCCAACTGCGTTTCACGCTTTTTTTTTTAGCGAAGGCTTAGGAGAAAGGAACGAGCCCTTTCTCGTCAGGGGCTGAATTTCGATCGCGCCCGTCTGGTTACCGTGTATTTCCGTTTACGCATTTGGTTACGGCCAAATTTGGATATTTATTAGCACGTGAAATGCTCTGCGGTTCTGTATATAAGGTCAGACTCCGGACACTTGACACGTGCACAGCAGCACGCTGGGTGTTTATCGAAGCCTCGCCTGATGGACGACGAGCAAAGAAAAAGATTGTCAAGCGTATACGAGAGATGGGAGAAACGCGCCAGGCCCCACACCATCGCGGTAGACCCGAGGTAAACCCCCCAGCAACGACCATACGACCACTCATTGATGACACTTTAATCGCTTGTACCCCAAACACGGTTCAGGCTCCCCAAGCCGTACTCGGATAGGCTGCAGCCCAGAAGAGCTCCCAAGAAAGCACCGATCGTAAGCACATAAGCGCTAAAAGCTCGTTCCCACGGCGTCATGCAGTCGCGCATTCTCTTGTCGCGTTTTCTCTCGAAACCTGTTTCTGCAGGAGAGCAGCGTCCCCGCCCCCGCCGCTAGTTTTGTGCCCACCATCGGCGTGTCCAGCGGCGATCTCGTGCGACACACGAGAATGAAGTACCTGTGCGTGAACAAGTGTTGTCAGACCTGCGTCCCCTACAGCAGAGTGAGTCGTGTCTCGTCAGTGCGCGGGCCACAATAGACGAGTGAATACAAATTTACAAAAAAATAGGCCAAGACAAATCAATAATTTGTTGTTGTTGATGCATTTGTGTTAGCAGTAGAAAGTGTGTTTATAACTTGCCCATTTGGCTTGCCCCAATCCTTGTCATTGTTAAGTACTCCTTCCCATAGCACCCATCCCCCTCCCCTTCCCCTTAACCCTTTCTGTAGCACCCCTCCCCATAGCACCCCTCCTCCGTACTCCTTCCCATAGCACCCTTCCCTCTCCCCTTATCCCTTCATCCACATTTCTGCAGAAGAAGTTCTGTGTGGATGGAGTGACCTCGTCGGGAATGAAGGATATCCTGAAGGTCAACACTAGGAAATATAACAGGTGGGCCTTTGTGCACGCATGTGAGTATGTGTGTGTGTGTGTGTGTGTGTGTGTGTGTGTGTGTGTGTGTGTGTGTGTGTGTGTGTGTGTGGTGTGTGTGTGTGTGTGTGCATGCATATGTGTGTCTGTGTGTGCATGCGTATGTGTGTGTGTGTGTGTGTGTGTTATGTGTGTCTGTGTGTGTGTGTGTCTGTGTGTGTGTTGTGTCTGTGTGTGTGTGTGGTGTGTGTGTGTTGGTTTGTGTTCGTGTGTGTGTGTGCATGCGTACGTGTGTCTGTGTGTGTGTGTGTTGTGTGTGTGTGTGTGTGTGTGTCTGTGTGTGTGTGTGTCTGTGTGTGTTGGTTTGTGTTCGTGTGTGTGAATGCGTATGTGTGTCTGTGTGTGTGTGTGTGTGTGTGTGTGTGTGTTGTGTGTCTGTGTGTGTCTGTGTGTGTGTGTGTGTGTGTATTTGGGCCAAGTGTATAGTGGGAACATCATGTACAGTTATTTAAGCCACATGGTGGGGTTCTGGGGTATTGAGAGAAGGGAAACCCTTCAATGCCACTTCTGGGATGCTGCCCTTTCTTGCTGACCTTGTTGTTTTGTTGTCTTCGAACAGTTGTTTTGTTGTCTTCAAACAAATGCTGTGACCCCAGTTCCTCACATAATAGGTCTTGCAGGTCGAGGGGTTAACTATTATACTGGGGCATAGTGGGGTAGAGATTGGTGTCTGTTGTCATGGGTGTGTGGGCGTGGCTTGTTGAGAGTGAATTGTGAGCAGTAAGGAGCTTACAGCTCATTATCACTGTGTGGTAACGACACTACAATGTAATAGTGACCAGGTTCTGTCCCACTAGTTGGGTGGCCAGGCACCTCCCCTACACTTACCATGTATGGAAGATGGATACCCAGTTCCCTCCGATAGACCTCAGAAAGAACACCCTCAAATCACAGAGGTAGTGTGTATATGTGTGTTTGTGTGTGGTGTGTGTGTGGTGTGTGTGTGTGTGTGTGTGTGTGTGTGTGTGTGTGTGTGTGTGTGTGTGTGTGTGTGTGTGTGTGTGTGTGTGTGTGTGTGTGTGTGTGCGTGCGTGCGTGTGTGCGTGCGTGTGTTTTGGTATATGTGTATGGGTGTGGATATATGTGTGTTACGCATAAGTACTCGTGTGTGTGTGCTAAGAGCTCTTCTCCCTCAGGGTAAGGAAAGCAGTTGACAGTGTGCCCAGGTGGCTAGTGAGGAAGGGGGAGGTTCCCATGACTACCAGACAGCCCTGAGGCAGCAGGAGAAGAGAGCTGTCTCCATTGTGTACGGAATGTCTTCGGCCATCAGCAAGACCCTCCTTAGGTGGGGAGAGGTGTGGTATGATAAGTGGAGGGAGGTGTGGTGTGATGAAGTGGAGGGAGATGTGGTGTGATGAAGTGGAGGGAGGTGTGGTGTGATGAAGTAGAGGGAGGTGTGGTGTTGTGAATGGAGGGTGTGGTGTGGATTAAGTGGAGGGAGGTGAGGTGTGATGAAGTGGAGGGAAGGTGAGGTGTGATGAAGTGGAGGGAGGTGTTTGGTGTGATGAAGTGGAGGGAGGTGGGTGGTGTGATGAAGTGGAGGGGTTTGTGATGAGTGGAGGGAGGTTGGTGTTGAGAAGTGAGGGAGGTTGTGATGTTGGTAGGAGGTTTGGTGTTATGAAGTGAGGGATGGGTTGGTGTGATGAAGTGGAGTGATTAGGTGAGGTGTGATGAAGTGGAGGGAGGTGTGGTGTGATGAAGTGGAGGGATTAGGTGAGGTGTGATCAAGTGGAGGGAGGAGGTGGGGGTGTTTATGTGTGCATTTCTAGTGTATGGTGTTTCTTACCCACAGGGTTGCAAACTGGACACTCTTCTGGCTATTGGCCCGTCTCTTCAATGGAGTCTATGTGGACAGGGGTCACATCACGATGCTTCGTGAAGCCAACAAGGTATGCCTGAAGGTGTGTGGTGAGGTGGAGAGAGTGGTAGACAGGTAGGTGTGGTCTCAACAGAATGGACCACCATTATGTGCCATGGGAGGAACGTATTCACCAGCACAGTTGTATTGTTCACATTGGACTAATGGCAGAGGTGTTGATAGCTGTTTTGAGTTTTACGCCAATCTTGTCATTCATCTCAGTCACACCACACACAAAACACACACACACACACAGATCACAAGTGTACACACTCACCTAGACCCACACACACACCTCAACTCACACATACATGTACACACCTCGACCCCACACTAAGACCTCATTGCCAAGTTCACAGATATCATATGTACGCAATTGTTGATGATTCTTGAACAAACCACATCACATACACACGCACACATGTACACACATCATGTACATAAACACACATAAACGTACAAACGCATACACACATGCACACACAAACACACAGATCATGTAGTGCAAATTTATAGGTGTGTGAGTTAGATTTCTTGTTATCTGTGTTGCAGGCTCAGGTTCCCATAATTGCATTCTCTTTATTGCAGGGTCAGGTTCCCATCATCTTCCTTCCAGGACACAAGAGCCATATGGACTACATTTTGATGTCATTTGTTCTGGCCAACATAGGCATCACTGTGCCACATATTGCATCTGGAGACAACCTGTCCTTGTGGGGAATAGGGTGTGTGTGTGTGTGGTGTGGGTGTGGGTGTGTGTGTATTGTAGATCAGTGAATGTATGTGTACATGTAAGTGTATCTATTAACATGCTCTTTAGTGCCTTCTCCCCCCCCCCCCATCTCTCTGATGTATCTGTTATTGGTCTAGTACACTGTGGTGAATCCATCTTTCATGTGTGCAGGTGGTTAATCAAGCACTTGGGAGGGTTCTTCATTAAAAGAAAGCTAGACACAGCTGCTGGGAAGGATGTCCTCTATCGCAAGTGTCTTCACGAGGTGAGGAAGGGAGTGGGGTCCCAACCCAATGGGGTTTGGGTCTGGGGATCCAATCACTTCGGTGTGTGTGGGAGGGGTCTGGGGCCCCGATCTCATAGGTGTGTGAGAGGGGGTGGGGCCATGATCTCATAGGCGTGTGAGGGGGGTGGGGCCCCAATCTCATAGGCGTGTGAGATGGGGTGGGGCCCTGATCTCATAGGCGTGTGGGAGGGGGTGGGGCCCCGATCTCATAGGTGTGTGGGAGGGGTCTGGTGCATGGGTGTGTGCACATTATGCTGAATACGTGTGCAATACACACTTACGCACATGCAGACCTACGCACATGCACATACACACATGCACACTTACGCACATGCACATACACATATGCATGCACATATGCATGCACACGTACACACACTAAGTACACATGCACACATTAATTATCAAGCAAATAATTCCGTAAGCTGTCCTTCCCCGGTTGTCTGGTTGGCAAGGACAGCTGGCAAGGGCCGGAGTGCCTCGTGAGTATGTGGTAATGTCCCCAAACCATGCCTGAAGTAATGTCCCTGATCCATGCCCGAAGTAATGTCCCCCGATCCATGCCCAAAGTAATGTCCCCGATCCATGCCCAAAGTAATGTCCCCGATCCATGCACAAAGTAGTGACACCAACTCGTGTTCGGATGACATTATGCTGACTGCAAACGTAATGACCTGTGAGGATGCTAGTCCAAGTTGGCTAGCCGGGTTTGTAGGTCAGAGGTTCCTCCTGGCTTGCTGGGATTGAGGGAAAAAAATCGATGCAAAGGCAAATACATGGAGGGAAGAGGGAGGAGGGAAGGTGGAGATGGAGGGAAGGTGAAGGAGTGAATGATGAGTGGGAGGGGAGTGGAGATGGTGGAGAGGGTGAAGCTTTCGAACACCAGCCAGCCGACACCAAGTACTGATGTTTGTGCACTATGCGTCATCATGACCAGAAATCAGCCAAGACTGTAACTAAGGCGTAGGCAAGCATCTCATATCGAAAGTTAAGGCCGATCACAAGAGGTGTAACGTGAATGGAATTTGCTCAAACCTATTTTAAACTCTGTTTGGTCCTCTGAACAGTCTACACACTCACACACACACCACACACACACACACACACACACACACACTGACACACACACACTCACACACACACACACACTCACATGCACACACACTCACACACATTCACACGCACATTCATAGACTTTGTGAGACACACATACATTGTTGTTGTGGGGCTCTATAAGGGCATCTGATTTAATAAGGGCTCACCCCAGTAGTTGTATACATATATTTTTTTAAATTGCAGCTGTGAGTGGGAGTGAAAAATATTGCAGCTGTAGCAGATATCTGGTCTGATAACTGGTGTGTTTGGCTGGTTGTTCTTTGGTTCTGGTTTCCCACAGCACTTGTTAATGATTGTAAAGGTCATTCATCAGTGTGTTCATTTGTGTGTTTAAAAAACAATTTGCTGTTGTGAATTCCATTAGTGTGCACACCTGCTGTACATGTATACGTATAGGGGCAAATTGATAGTGGAAGCATTATTTATTGCTGTCCTGGCTTGGTGGCTTAACCCACTTTACTTTGGGAACATGCCTAACTATTTGATTAGTTACTGGTGAGTATAATACAGGTCTCATTAGGCTGTTGACCTGTGAGGTGCCAATTGTGAGACAATGACCATGACAATGGCCACCTTTAGGTGTAAGTTGAGTGTAGCTGGAACAGTGGTTCTGTGTTTATCAACACAATGCAGGGTTTTCTTTGTCATACCACAAATTATGTGTACTCCTCTGACCAAGTCACACCACACTCCACCCACAAACCATGTGTACTGTTGCTAATATTTAAATTTCCAGAAGCGAATTCATTCACAAACACGGATTCATTCTCATCTTCTGGCCCTCTCTGCTAATGGTTTTCTCCTTCCTCCCTTCCTCACTCCTCTCACTCACTCCCCTTACTCATCCCATCCGCCAATCTCACTCCAGTTCCTCTCCTCCCCTCAATCCATCATTGCCTCATCATGCACTCCTCCTCTCACTCATACCCTCCCTCACTCGCTCCCTCTTCTCAGCAATCACTGCCTCCCTTCTCCCCTCCCCTCCCCGTTCTCTCCCTCCCTCCTTCTCGCCCTCCTCCCTTCCTCCCCTCCCTCCCCTTCTCCCATCCCTCCCTTCTCCCCTCCCTCCCTTACTCCCTCCTCCTTCTCCCTCCTCCCTTCTCCCTCCCTCCCTTCTCCCTCCCTCCCTCCCTCTCTTCTCCCTTCCTCCGCCCTTCTCCCCTCCCCTCCCTCTCTTCTCCCTCCCTCCCTTCCCGACCTCCTTTTTCCCCTCCCTCCCTTCTCCCCTCTCTCCCTTTTCCCTTCCCTCCCTCCCTTCTCCCCTCCCTCCTCCCCCTCCTTCCAGTACATGGTGGAGTTGTTGACGACAGGTCAGAACATAGAGTTCTTCATGGAGGGCTCCAGGAGTAGGAGTGGCAAGCCAGGGATGCCTAAGGCTGGGCTTCTGTCTGTGTTAGTGGACACAGTGAAGGAAGGTATGTCCAGGTGTGTGTAGTCATGTGATTTTGTTTATCTGTCGCACCCACTGGTTCCCTCTGTAGGAAAGATTACATTGTTTCTTTGTGGGTGTGGGCAGGACAGAGGGACAGTACAAGAGGGATGCACTGGCATGACCCCCTTGCATTGCACCTTGCCCTGATGCAAATCACATGTTCCGTTTACAGCTTTGGCAAAATGTTTGAGATATCCTGGCATATAGCTGATATCAGATGATATCCTGGCATACCTGCTTGAGACTTATCAGGTGATATCCTGGCATATAGCTGATATCAGATGATATCCTGGCATACCCATACCTGCTTGAGACTTCCCATTTTTGTTTACCTCAGTTACAATATGTGTATATACATGTACATGTGTGGAAACAAAACACAACACACAAAGCATACAGGTAGGCATCACATGTAATTGCAAATGTGTGTGGCTCAAGTCAACATAACTACTTTCATGCCATCACATGACCACTTTCATACCGTCACATGCTCAGCAACAATCCTATTGGCTGCGTGCTTATAAAATGGTTGTCAGGGCTGTGTGCTTATAAAATAGTTGCCAGGGCTGTGTGCTTATAAAAAGGCTGTCTTACATGTACACTGTATATAAAATGGTGTATGTTTGGTTAGTCTATGGGTTACATGATCCGAGGATAAGTGGTCAGTGGGCAGGTGGTCTGACAGGTCAAACATTTGTGGCTTAGGTCTGGGGTAATTAGGTGCTTTTATTCTGAGCTTGCACCTTGCTGGTCAGCTGCCTCGAAGGAAGGAAGGAAGTGTGTAGTATTTAATGGTACCTGTGTCCCTTCAGGAACTGTTCAAGATATCATGATTGTTCCAGTCAGTATATCATATGACAAAGGTATGGTTACCATGCTATTTGCAGTGAGGCACCATGGTAACGTGGTAATGAGATGCAGTTGTTTCCCTGGCCCAGGGCCGTTACTAGTGTTTGTGAGGGATTAGGTGCTGGTGTGATGTGGTGTGTGATGCTGGTGTGTTGTGTGATGGCCGGTGTGGGTGTTGTGTGATGTTGGTGTGGGTGTTGTGTGATGTTGGTGTGGGTGTTGTGTGATGCTGGTGTGATGTGTTGTGGTGGTGCTGGTGTGGGGTGTTGTGTGGTGCTGGTGTGGTGGTGTTGTGGTGATGTTGGTGGGGTGTGTGATGTTGGTGTGATGTGTTGTGTGATGTTGGTGTGGGGTGTGTTGTGTGATGCTGGTGTGGGGGTGTTGTGTGATGTTGGTGTGGTTGTGTGATTGTGTTGTGTGATGTTGGTGTGTTTGTGATGTTGGTGTGGGTGTTGTGTGATGTTGGTGTGATGTGTTGTGTGATGTTGGTGTGGGTGTGTTGTGGGATGTTGGTGTGGGTGTTGTGTGATGCTGGTGTGTTGTGTGATGCTGGTGTGTTGTGTGATGGGAGGTGTGTGTGATAAGAGGTGTGTGTGTAGCGACCACTCCTGGCTTAGTTACTTACGTCAACCTGCTCCCTCCTCCTGTAGCTGATGGAGAAGAATTTTGTGCCTCATGAACTCATGGTAGGTCATGTGATCATCATGTGATCATCAGGCGTTTACCCCGCATGTGTTGTCATGGATATGTCCCTCCAGGGGGGAAGCAAGACCCCTGAGACTTTCTTCAGTGGACTGAAAGGGGCGTGGGCCATGTTGACATACAAGGCTGGCTCAGCTCGAGTTGACTTTGCTGAACCTTTCTCCCTACAGGTAGGGAAGGGGAGGAGGGAGGGATAAGGGTCGTCATTGGAAGAGATGGGGAGAAGGAGAATTGATTTACCCTCTATTGAACACCCTTGAGTGGGCATTTGAGGGAGGGGGGCAGACATTTGAGGGATGATGATGTTTATCACACTACTGTGCGCTATTTCACAGGAGTTCATCTCTAATGGTCGTATCTCCAAGCAGTCTCTGCTGGCACTATCACAGATGAGCGGCAATGGAAACATTTCTCCCTCAGCCAATGACCAGGAGAGGAAGCTGGTGTCTGCCCTCAGCCACCACATTGTGTACCGTAAGGAGGAGAGGGTGGGAGGAAGAGGGGAGGAAGGGAGGAGAGGATGATAGAGGAAGCTGGTGTCTGCCCTCAGCCACCACATTGTGTACCGTAAGGAGGAGAGGGTGGGAGGAAGAGGGGAGGAGGGGAGGGTGATAGAGGAAGCTGGTGTCTGCCCTCAGTCATCATATTGTGTACCGTAAGGAGTTACATCAGACATGCTGTTGAATTGCTAAAAAAAATCAGGAAGCAAAATGAAGTTAATGATTTGTTGTGGAATGTTTGTTGTACAGTTTTTGCAGTGAGGATGGAAACTGAGGAAATGAAATTGTAATTTTCTCTGTTGCAGAGGTTTCACAATGCTCTGTTCCTATGGCAACTAACATGGTGGCATTTCTACTCATGACCAAGTACAGAGAAGTAAGTTGTACGCTTGTATTGGTGTGCTAGCAACAACCCACATCTGCATGTGTTCTTGAAACATTTTTCTGCATGTAAGGCTGTGTTCGTAGCAACATACGTGGACCAACAATCAAGCAGGGGAGGAACAGAGGGAGGAAGAGGGGAATAGAGGAGGGAGGGGAGAGGAGGGAGATAATAGTCCAATACTTCTACTGCACACATAACACGCATGATGCTGTGTGTATGTGTCTTTCGTAGGGTGTGGCTCTGCCTGACCTGATTAGCAGCTATGAATGGTTAGAGGAAAAGATTACCTCCAAAGGAAGGTGTGTGTGTGTGTGTGTGTGTGTGTGTGGTGTGTGTGTGTGTGTGTGTGTGTGTGTGTGTGTGTGTGTGTGTGTGTGTGTGTGTGTGTGTGTGTGTGTGTGTGTTACCTGTGTACGTGCGCGTGTGCATGTGCGTGTGCATGTATGTGTGTGCACGTGCGTGCATGTGTGTGTGTGTGTGTGTATACCTGTGTGTGTGTGTGTGTGTGTGTGTGTGTACCTGTATGTGTGAATGTAAGTACATGTAATAGCAGTTACCCCTTCTCCTACCCTCAAAAAGTGGCATTTTTTCAACTGAGCATTTCCTGAGGAACACCACCAACCTTTTTCAAATGCCATTTATGAATCCATTCCTTTCCTGATATTCCTTTCCTGATATATCTCTTGATTTGCTTTGGCCTCACATGATTTCAAAGTAACCAGCTCTGGCAACTAGCTTAGTTCTGGTAGCCCTTGAACCGTTGCATCTCAAGTGTGTGAAAACCCCTCAACACATGTGGTAGGTTTAGCTCTGATGTCATTGGTCAACCTTGGGACATTTAGTCTATACTTGACGATTGGGTTTCCATTTGAGTACTACATCGTACTGAACCAACCTGCAGAGATAACCTGGGAATCACCCGGGAACCAGGCTAAACAGCACACAGTAGCTCTACAAAATGGTAACACAATCATGAAGTCCAGACTACCACATTGACCAATGACATCAGAGCTAAACCAATCGCATTTGTTGAGGGATGTTCACAATCATGGCTGAATCTGCTCATTTTAAGATGCAGCCAGGGTTCAGGGTGTAAGGTGCAGCCAGGGTTCAGGGTGTAAGATGCAGCCAGGGTTCAGGGTGTAAGATGCAGCCAGGGTTCAGGGCGTAAGATGCAGCCAGGGTTCAGGGCGTAAGATGCAGCCAGGGTTCAGGGCGTAAGATGCAGCCAGGGTTCAGGGTGTAAGATGCAGCCAGGGTTCAGGGTGTAAGATGCAGCCAGGGTTCAGGGTGTAAGATGCAGCCAGGGTTCAGGGTGTAAGATGCAGCCAGGGTTCAGGGTGTAAGATGCAGCCAGGGTTCAGGGTGTAAGATGCAGCCAGGGTTCAGGGTGTAAGATGCAGCCAGGGTTCAGGGCGTACCAGTTGTTCCATGCAAGGCAAGAAAGTATTTCAGGGAAGAAATGGTTTCACAACGCTGTTTGGAAAGCTTACATGTCTTGAGAAAGGCTCATTTAAAGTATTTAACGTTTTGGAGTCACATTGCAGAAGGGCGGGGGGGGGGGGGGGGGGGAGATTGCTGTCCACTTGTATACGTGTGTGTGTGTGTGTGTGTGTATGTGTGTGTGTGTGTGTGTGTGTGTGTGTGTGTGTGTGTGTGTGTGTGTGTGTGTGTCAGGCTCTCGCATGTCTTTTACTGTCACCATATTGTATATTATACACATTCACACATGTACACACACACACACACACACACACACAGGGCTGTAGGCTTCTCGGGGGAACCAGCAGATGCTGTACGTTACGCTCTGAATCTTCTCAGCGATCTAGTGGAGGTCTCACGTTGTACCAGAACCAACGGGGTTACCGTGGAGACACAGTGGATCACACCTCGTCTGGCCCTGCCCACTGTATTCAGATTACATCACTGCTTTAACCAGGTGTCTCCGATATTTGCCCTGGATTCTGTCATTGGTAAGAAAGGGTGGGTGTTGATTGAGGATGGGTGTGGTCATTGAAGCATCATTTGTCTGAACTCATGGTAGCGATATCATAGATACAGTAGCAATGGCCTGGGAACCATGAGTGAGTGCCACATACATATGGTCTGGGGACCACACAACATGTTCTATTTAACCAAATGTGTACACTGTGTCCAATAGGATTGTGTCATTGCATCATATTACCATTTACATGGTAACTTCTTGGCACACAACTCAACCCGCTTGGCACACAAATCAATCCCTTGGCACACAACAGTTGACTAGTCCTGTCAAATTGATGTGACTTGCTTGTCTTTGTTGAGTTTCTGTTCTTTCTTTCTCCCTCCCTCACTCCCTCCTCTCACTCCCTCCACTCCAGCCTGCAGTATACAAAGGGTCAGTGGATCTTTTGCCAGGTCTGGGGATGAGGGGGAGGACCAAAGGCCAACGACCAAGATATCTTTACCAAAAGACAAGGCAAGCAAGATATGTGGTGTGTGGGATGTGAGGATGTAAGATGTGAGGGTGTGGGTGTGTAGATATGAGGTATGTGAGTGTGGATGTGAAGGTGTTTAGATGTGAGGATGTGTGAAGGTGTGAGGATTATTGTGGATAATTGAGGCTGTGAGAGTGCTAGTGTGAGGGTGGTAGTGTGAGAGTGCTAGTGTGAGGGTGTTGACACAGGACATGCAGAGATTGTTAGAAGAAGAGAGTAGAGACACACATGCACTTCTCCAGTGTCAATAGATCCATGGATCACCAACACATTGCTCAATGACAGTAGTTGCACAAGTGGTGATACAAATATTGTTAGTGAAGAGGGTAAGGTGTTAGTGAAGAGGGTAAGGTGTTAGTGAAGAGGGTAAGGTGTTAGTGAAGAGGGTAAGGTGTTAGTGAAGAGGGTAGGGTGTGTCCTAAGGTTGACTGCTACTCTCACCACAGCTCATAGTGGAAGGTGTAGAGTTGTGCAGACTGCTGGGGAGGGAGTTCTTCTTTGCTCCGGTAAGATGCATGTGACCTGTGTGTGGGCTGCATGTGACCTCTGTTTGACCTGTATGTGATCTGCACGTGACCTGCGTGTGACATTGTCTGCACCTAGGGTCTTCACAAAACCGCATAGCTAGCTTACTTGTATATACGCTGTTTCTGATCGCTTGTTCTGTACAAATCTTTTGTTTACAAGGTCTATCTCTTGCCTCATATTTGAGTACAGCCAAATGAATTTGGTAACAAAACACATGTGGACCAAAAACAACGGTTGCAGTATATTTGAAGTTCCAGTCATTAAACACAGAGGTACCATGACACAGTACATGTTATTGGCTGCTGTACTGGGCTAGTGAGAACCCTTTGCAGTGCACAAAGGGGCATCATTGTAGAAATGATGGGAGCCATGGCAATCAAATATGTACAATGAGGTATAATTGATCGAAACACAAAGATAGTTTTTTTGGTACACATCTATTGGTACTAAATTTGTTCAACCCTGCACTTTAGACTGCTGTTATGGAAATAACTTGCATGTAGTATAGACCATTTGTCCTTGGTCTGTTCAGTTTAATTCCGCCAATGATATTTGCTAACAATACTTATGTTTTCTGGTTATGCGATAATGATCTCTAAGCCATAGTACGAACTTTGATGTGCACAACTAATTATACGACACCTCGTCCCATGGTGTTCCTTAACACCTCACAGTGTTCCCAAGACACCCATCATCACATGGTGCTCCTGTGACACCATATCACATGGTGCTCCTGAGACACCTTATCACATGTTTCTATCTTTTAGCCATGTGTTGACTTGTGCACAGTCGTGGATGAAGCCATTGACTCCTTCATTGTGGCTGACATATTCAAAGTTAAGCAGGTAAGTACTTTATTTATTATTTGGTGAGCAAACCAGCAGATCATCTAACCACTACTGGCTATGTTAGTCTCCGTAGTTCTATTTAAAGCCTAAATGTTTGGGGAGGGCGGGGTTGCCTTCCTGGCAAGAAAATGAAAATGTAATGTTCAATTTTTCAAATGTGGTTTAATGATATTCTTATTCATTGCAGTCGTGATGTGTGTGTGTGTGTGTGTGTGTGTGTGTGTGTGTGTGTGTGTGTGTGTGTGTGTGTGTGTGTGTGTGTGTGTGTGTGTGTGTGTGTGTGTGTGTGTGTGTGTGTGTGTGACATTACACTTGTGTAGGCTGGACCTAGCCAGGCATCAAGATATGATGATGAAGACAAAGATCGGGCAATCTGGCTTGAGGTAATGTGTGGCTACCTTGTGCCTGTCATGACCCCTCCCTCCCTCCCTTGCTGCACAGGTCAGCCATGACAGTGCCCACCTGGACCACCTGCAGTTCCTTCAGCTTCTTCTTGATCCGTTCCTGGAGGCTTACTTTCTGACAGCGACTAGCTTGCTGGAG
Organism: Ephydatia muelleri; assembly: GCA_013339895.1. Lineage (NCBI taxonomy): Eukaryota > Metazoa > Porifera > Demospongiae > Spongillida > Spongillidae > Ephydatia > Ephydatia muelleri. The sequence goes on from JABACO010000013.1 coordinate 7,174,718, forward strand.
AGAACAGGCAGCCATGATGGTAGGTGTGTTTGTCCTCACGACCCACCTGATTGGAGGGGAAGGAGGCGGCGGCCTCATAAACTTAGGCCCAGGGGGGAGGTTTGCCCTTGCACGTGTGTCTGGAGGAGTTTGTACCCCACCCCCAAACAACATATGACCTCTTGTCTGCATTGTTGCAGAGAACCAGTTGGGGAGTGCCATACAGGAAGAGGCGGTGAGGAAAGGGAAGAAAGGCCTCCTGAGAAATGGTGAGAACCTGTGTCTGGCGATTTACAATGAATTTACTACTGTCAAATATCAAGTACATGTAAATGTATAGGTATATGTGATATACAAGATGTGACATTTGCAGCTCACATTTGCTATTGCGGAAATGTCATATATTCATATTTATCTACACATTTGTTTGGCAAATAATAAATCCAACTTTGCACCCATTGCAAGCTAGTATGACATAGGGCACCCTTGCAAGCTAGTATGACATAGGGCACCATTGCAAGCTAGTATGACATAGGGCACCATTGCAAGCTAGTATGACATAGGGCACCATTGCAAGCTAGTATGACATAGGGCACCATTGCAAGCTAGTATGACATAGGGCACCATTGCAAGCTAGTGATTATTGTACATCAGTGAAGGCAATTAGTAAAGTAGTTCTAATCTGGTTTTAGTCAGTTAAATAAAGGCTGACTTTATATAATTTTATTCAAAATTAATTATAGCTTATTGTTTTGAAGTTTCAAAGCTAACTGAATCAAGCCAGCTTTATGTGGCAAATAGTTGAAGTGATTACATTTTTAGTGATACAATATACAATTAACTTGGTGAGACTTTTCGTAGTTTTCATTGTTTGTAGTTAGCAGACGTATTTTCTCAACATGCTAGTAACTTAACTGCCTGTTACTAATTTAAATGCATTTTCTGTGATGACCTTTGTTTTAATAGTATTTAAACAAAGAATAAGCAGCTGTCATATTTGCTTACTCCTCCCCATACCCACATCTCATTGGTTGACAGAGGTGAGCTGTTCAATGGACACCATCAGAAATGCTGTGAAGACCTTTACTGATATGGACATACTGTCCTTGGATCAGACTGATGGTCATTTGCACTTGAGGTACCCGGACCTCTTGCTCCAGATTGCTGAAGCCCTCTCAGAGTACAGACCTTAAGGACACTATTCATTCTGTAACTCCGCTGTTTGCACCCCCACAGTCCCACCCAATAGTATGTGTTGTGTGTGTGTGTTATCTTGCTATATGTGTACCACCATTCATTTCTGACATAACAAAACTGTTACCTATTTATTGTAGTCAAGGAGACATAAATAGGGTAATTATTCTAATCATCTATTATACAAGTATCCTTGCTGCAGCTCAGGACATCAATATTCCTTTATATTAGTTCAGTACTTTCGATGTTTGATTTAATTTTGGATAGATTTGCAGACAAACACAAACCATCATTTTGCCAATGCCAACATTGTTAAATTTAAAAAGAAAAACATTTCTGATATGATATTGAAGCATCAACTACAAATCATGGACAGCTGTTTACAACAATTACACACTAAAAGTAATCTTCATTTTCGTCCTTTTTGATAGCCTTTCTTTTATATAGAAAACTCTCACAGCAATTCGACTGCCCTGCTGCGGGCCCGTAACGTCACGTAAATTCATTTGTAACCCTGACGTGACGGATTACGTTGGATTCAGGCTCACCTACCCGCGTTCGGACCGATTACTCACGAACAGTATTGCGGGCCGTGACATTCATCCGCGTGAGTACGTGAACAATACCGCGAGCTTACGTTGTTTCATCGTGATTTCTCTCGTCCCCACTGTAGTTGTCATTCAAATGTGTCGTTAATTAATTAATTTAAGGTTTATCAAAATCAATAAACAGCATCCAAGCTAGCCCCGCCCCAGTCACTGAACTCATTAATAGTTAAATGATGTTTAATTTTGATATTTGAATACACATATAACTTGGAAAAGCATATACATGTATGCATAAGAATTGTACATTCAGGCCTGCGTGACTTCAGAAGGATGACCTAAGATAGGATTAAAAAGTAAACAACATAAACAGGCATCAAATAATGTCAGCTTACGATTCCAATTTTCTTCTTTTTGCTCTCTGTATTAAAACAATAACACATCATACGAATAGACCTATTGAAATACATTCTCAAATCCAACCTGTTATATCCGTATGATGTCCTCGAACGCCTGCAGAACACTAAGCACCACAATGTAATGTTGAATGCTACACAAATGACTTACCAGATAACTTGATACGCTCATGACATTGCCATTGTTCGGATCAGGGAGTACGGAAGCAGTGTGGTTTAGGAGAATGTATACTAACCTTGATTGGCGTAAGACGCGTCACACTGCTGCTAATACATGTAGAACACAAACCATAATAAAAATACCAACTTACAGTGTGGTATCCATTTGAAAATCCTATCCGACGACAATTTGGCTACTAAAGTACACTTCTCTTACCTAGAAGACGTTGTCAACAACTGAGACTTAAACTGAAAAATGAAGCGAAACGTTAATAAAGACATAGTAACTAGAATAAGGATCGGGCTAACCTTATTGCTCCTAATACAGCTACACTGTACTCGTGCCAGCCTAAATTCACCATTGGAAATATACTGGCTACATCCACCCCTTTTTTTTTAACCGCCAAAAAGATTAGGTCACGTGAGGGATAATTATTTTATTAATTTAAAATTGGACTTGTACATGTCACAGGCGGCATGTACAATTCTAAATTGTCCTCAGTAATAACATTGTAGCACACAATTACAAGCAAGGCAAATATGAACTATACATATATGTAGCACTACTATATATATAATAATCATTATTATATATATTAAGCTAGTGTACTGTGTCTGTGAATTGAGCATGACAGCTACGACCTAGGCATGCATGGGATACGATGAACTTGAGTTGAACATTGAATAGTGATATGACGCTTTTATTAATTAGCTGACAGCCCCATGCAACATGCACCAAAGCAACTACATATGTACAGCACCGCCGATACAATAATCATAATAATTATGATGCAGTTATACGATAATTGGCTCTGCTGCTTATATATAAGCATCGATATCTCGATGAATGATGCAAGGCACGGGCAGTGGCCTAGCCCGAGAAGCATGCAGTTCCAATAATAAGGAACGACATTAGCTGATGGACGTCATGTATTCGCAACCAAAATTTTTTCCTAGTCCCGATGTTTACATGCCACGCCCCCGTCTGCAAACAGTGATCGTAACTTAATATATAAACTAGAGAGCGAAGTGTTCACCCGCGCTTTCTAGTGATGTTATCGTTAGTACATTGTAGCACTTGTTACCCTCTTAAGGTGCATCACGCGCGTTAAAACGAGTGATTGGCTCATCGTGCCCCGCTGGTTCCAAATCAATCAATATAACAGCAACATGTTTACAATTACGAATTACGTACACGTGTAAAAAATAAAGCACCAGTCAAATTTAAGCTTGCTGCTGGGGACGACAGAGGAAGGTACAGATACAACTCCTGCAGAACCAAGAAAGTGCATGTGTATGAGACAGAGAAATTGGTAATTGAACCTTAGCTTACCCGATGTATGACCACACCCACCATGGTCACATGACTCTCTGCTGAACCATCACCCTGACATGGTTGGAAAATACCAAGTGTGCAGGACATCTAATACCAAGGATAGTTCAAACAACTCCTGACTCAGTACACATGCACACAATACATATACGTTTAGTTATCGGCTTACCTGACCTGACCACACCCACCATGGTCACATGACTCTCTGATCTAATACCAAGGATAGTTCAAACAGTTCCATACAGTTGGCTTCATACTCTAAACCACATGCACATACAGAATGCTACCCAGGCACAAGAGGAAAGACACCCAAAGTGTCACAACAAGATCACACTCCCTGCCCATCACAGAGACAGCTCTGTCAGTAGGGCAACACTAGCCGACATACAGTTGGCTTGATATTCTAATTAATCACCACATGCACATACAGAATGCTACCCAGGCACAAGAGGAAAGACACCCAAAGTGTCACAACAAGATCACACTCCCTGCCCATCACAGAGACAGCTCTGTCAGTAGGGCAACACTAGCCGACATACAGTTGGCTTGATATTCTAATTAATCACCACATGCACATACAGAATGCTACCCAGGCACAAGAGGAAAGACACCCAAAGTGTCACAACAAGATCACACTCCCTGCCCATCACAGAGACAGCTCTGTCAGAAGGGCAACACTAGCCGACATACAGTTGGCTTGATATTCTAATTAATCACCACATGCACATACAGAATGCTACCCAGGCACAAGAGGAAAGACACCCAAAGTGTCACAACAAGATCACACTCCCTGCCCATCACAGAGACAGCTCTGTCAGAAGGGCAACACTAGCCGACATACAGTTGGCTTGATATTCTAATTAATCACCACATGCACATACAGAATGCTACACAGGCACAAGAGGTAAGACACCCAAAGTGTCACAAAAAGATCACACTCCCTGCCCATCACAGAGACAGCTCTGTCAGTAGGGCAACACTAGCCGACATACAGTTGGCTTGATATTCTAATTAATCACCACATGCACATACAGAATGCTACCCAGGCACAAGAGGAAAGACACCCAAAGTGTCACAACAAGATCACACTCCCTGCCCATCACAGAGACAGCTCTGTCAGTAGGGCAACACTAGCCGACATACAGTTGGCTTGATATTCTAATTAATCACCACATGCACATACAGAATGCTACCCAGGCACAAGAGGAAAGACACCCAAAGTGTCACAACAAGATCACACTCCCTGCCCATCACAGAGACAGCTCTGTCAGAAGGGCAACACTAGCCGACATACAGTTGGCTTGATATTCTAATTAATCACCACATGCACATACAGAATGCTACCCAGGCACAAGAGGAAAGACACCCAAAGTGTCACAACAAGATCACACTCCCTGCCCATCACAGAGACAGCTCTGTCAGAAGGGCAACACTAGCCGACATACTGTTGGCTTGATATTCTAATTAATCACCACATGCACATACAGAATGCTACACAGGCACAAGAGGTAAGACACCCAAAGTGTCACAAAAGATCACACTCCCTGCCCATCACAGAGACAGCTCTGTCAGAAGGGCAACACTAGCCGACATACAGTTGGCTTGATATTCTAATTAATCACCACATGCACATACAGAATGCTACCCAGGCACAAGAGGAAAGACACCCAAAATGTCACAACAAGATCACACTCCCTGCCCATCACAGAGACAGCTCTGTCAGAAGGGCAACACTAGCCGACATACAGTTGGCTTGATATTCTAATTAATCACCACATGCACATACAGAATGCTACACAGGCACAAGAGGAAAGACACCCAAAGTGTCACAACAAGATCACACTCCCTGCCCATCACAGAGACAGATCTGTCAGTAGGGCAACACTAGCCGACATACAGTTGGCTAGATATTCTAATTAATCACCACATGCACATACAGAATGCTACCCAGGCACAAGAGGAAAGACACCCAAAGTGTCACAACAAGATCACACTCCCTGCCCATCACAGAGACAGCTCTGTCAGTAGGGCAACACTAGCCGACATACAGTTGGCTTGATATTCTAATTAATCACCACATGCACATACAGAATGCTACCCAGGCACAAGAGGAAAGACACCCAAAGTGTCACAACAAGATCACACTCCCTGCCCATCACAGAGACAGCTCTGTCAGTAGGGCAACACTAGCCGACATACAGTTGGCTTGATATTCTAATTAATCACCACATGCACATACAGAATGCTACCCAGGCACAAGAGGAAAGACACCCAAGTGTCACAACAAGATCACACTCCCTGCCCATCACAGAGACAGCTCTGTCAGTAGGGCAACACTAGCCAACATACAGTTGGCTTGATATTCTAATTAATCACCACATGCACATACAGAATGCTACCCAGGCACAAGAGGAAAGACACCCAAAGTGTCACAACAAGATCACACTCCCTGCCCATCACAGAGACAGCTCTGTCAGAAGGGCAACACTAGCCGACATACAGTTGGCTTGATATTCTAATTAATCACCACATGCACATACAGAATGCTACCCAGGCACAAGAGGAAAGACACCCAAAGTGTCACAACAAGATCACACTCCCTGCCCATCACAGAGACAGCTCTGTCAGTAGGGCAACACTAGCCGACATACAGTTGGCTTGATATTCTAATTAATCACCACATGCACATACAGAATGCTACCCAGGCACAAGAGGAAAGACACCCAAAGTGTCACAACAAGATCACACTCCCTGCCCATCACAGAGACAGCTCTGTCAGTAGGGCAACACTAGCCGACATACAGTTGGCTTGATATTCTAATTAATCACCACATGCACATACAGAATGCTACCCAGGCACAAGAGGAAAGACACCCAAAGTGTCACAACAAGATCACACTCCCTGCCCATCACAGAGACAGCTCTGTCAGTAGGGCAACACTAGCCAACATACAGTTGGCTTGATATTCTAATTAATCACCACATGCACATACAGAATGCTACCCAGGCACAAGAGGAAAGACACCCAAAGTGTCACAACAAGATCACACTCCCTGCCCATCACAGAGACAGCTCTGTCAGAAGGGCAACACTAGCCGACATACAGTTGGCTTGATATTCTAATTAATCACCACATGCACATACAGAATGCTACCCAGGCACAAGAGGAAAGACACCCAAAGTGTCACAACAAGATCACACTCCCTGCCCATCACAGAGACAGCTCTGTCAGTAGGGCAACACTAGCCGACATACAGTTGGCTTGATATTCTAATTAATCACCACATGCACATACAGAATGCTACCCAGGCACAAGAGGAAAGACACCCAAAGTGTCACAACAAGATCACACTCCCTGCCCATCACAGAGACAGCTCTGTCAGTAGGGCAACACTAGCCGACATACAGTTGGCTTGATATTCTAATTAATCACCACATGCACATACAGAATGCTACCCAGGCACAAGAGGAAAGACACCCAAAGTGTCACAACAAGATCACACTCCCTGCCCATCACAGAGACAGCTCTGTCAGTAGGGCAACACTAGCCGACATACAGTTGGCTTGATATTCTAATTAATCACCACATGGACATACAGAATGCTACCCAGGCACAAGAGGAAAGACACCCAAAGTGTCACAACAAGATCACACTCCCTGCCCATCACAGAGACAGCTCTGTCAGAAGGGCAACATTAGCCGACATACAGTTGGCTTGATATTCTAATTAATCACCACATGCACATACAGAATGCTACACAGGCACAAGAGGAAAGACACCCAAAGTGTCACAACAAGATCACACTCCCTGCCCATCACAGAGACAGCTCTGTCAGAAGGGCAACACTAGCCGACATACAGTTGGCTTGATATTCTAATTAATCACCACATGCACATACAGAATGCTACCCAGGCACAAGAGGAAAGACACCCAAAGTGTCACAACAAGATCACACTCCCTGCCCATCACAGAGACAGCTCTGTCAGTAGGGCAACACTAGCCGACATACAGTTGGCTTGATATTCTAATTAATCACCACATGCACATACAGAATGCTACACAGGCACAAGAGGAAAGACACCCAAAGTGTCACAACAAGATCACACTCCCTGCCCATCACAGAGACAGCTCTGTCAGAAGGGCAACACTAGCTGACATACAATACACACCTATACCAGGGAATGTTATGATTACAATACTGTACATGTAAACACATAGAAGAGTGAACAGTTGACTCACCCTATGTCGGACCACCGTCACATACACAGGCGTATTGCCATTGATTCAGATTAGTAGAAGGCCAGCACTGTTGCGCACTTACTGAGGGCATGAAGGGAAGCAAGACAAGAATGTATTAGAATGCACACTTGTAGGCCAACACATGCCGTCACGCACCTATATACTCAGTTTCATCGTTGGATGAATCGAAATCGTCTGTATGTTCATCTGGGTAAAGACAATTAAGCTAGCAAATCGGCCGATCGTCACTTAAATTAGTAAAATACCATCTTGTAATTGCAGAGAGTCATCGTTGGATTTCCTGCCGATTAGTTCTTTCTGGTGTTCAAAATACGTCGATTTGCTCACATACTGAGCTGCTACCACTGTAGCGAGTTACTCGCTACAGTGGTAGCAGAAACGTCGTTTGCCGCTCATCGCACAAATTTGAAAAAAGTCTTTCACGTGATAGCATTGATTTTTAAAATTAACTGCTTTTATAAACCCGCGAATAGGCTATAGTCTTGTACCCAGACCCAAACGTACGTAAGCCATCATTGTCCGTACAATCATTGTTACGTACATTTGGGTCTGGGTACGAGACTACAATGGGCTTGCGGACGTCGTTTCAACTCGTACGTACCCGCAATCTTTCGTTCCGTTAACTTACGTAGATTCCTTATAATGCGTGATTCGTAATGATACGCAATCAGACGCCTGAATTGCTGTGTCTCTTTTGCTACGGAGGGTATAAATATATTGATGGAGGGGCATAGCTCCATTCATGTCACGTACCAGTTTGCTCGACTACAGCGCACCCGTACTGAGGTAGCTGCACACAGAAGCAAGGCATTGCAAGTGCAGTACACATACCTCTTGCCACGAGGAGGTCGTCCAATAGGCTTAGAGGGAGGGAGAGAAGGTGAATCAGGGGGAGGAGGAGCACGACAGAGGTAGACAGGAAGCTGGGGACTGGTTAGACGGAGGAGTATTAAGTTACTGAACATACCACTTGAGTTCCACATGTGCAAGTAACAACTTGACTATCACTGGCGACAACTTTGCTATTCGTCACCTTGCACACTGGACATTGAAAGATTTCTGTCCAGGTGTAGTGTGGGTGTAGTGTGGGTGTGTGCGGTGAGAAAAATTTGGTTGATGGTAAAGTGTTCTACTTATTTTCTAGACCCCCAGATCAGCCTCCTTCAATTAAAGCCACCCACAATGCAACCACTCTTACATTACTACCAGGCCACCGTGATACAATGGTACAATTGAAATGTATCCTGTGTCTATGTTGAAATGTCCCTTGTTAGTACATCAATGGTATTGTACATGGTCTATATTTTTACAGCTTACTCATGTTGGTGCCTGAGTGTGGACCTTGCATGTGAATATCCACTATCAGTTTGCTAAAAAAAAAAGATCGAGAGCACCGTTGAGAAGATTGCATGCAGAGTGGGCCACCATGGAGATCAGGGTGCTTGCTAACCATGTTTGCCGAGGGCACAACACTTTACTAGATGTGACCGAACAGGTGAGGAGACAGTTGCAGTAACATCTGAAGTATCTTTTGCCTGGATCAGGTGATTCCAGGGGCTGAGGGGAGGAGGGGGAAAAAGAGAGAGGGATCGGGGGATAGAATGCATAATGATACACACCTATCCCAAGGCCATGCAAAGAAACAGAAGCAAATCCACGTGACGAGCCATGAACATTTTTGCAGCAGTGCAGGGGTTAATATGCCCCAATCCTAGGCATTATTTTGGCTGTTCTTCTGGTCCATAATGGTGCAGTATTCTTTGCTTCATTGTACTCAAATTATGTGATCTTTGAGTAATTATATATACACGAGTCTCTTCTCAAATAGAAAAGTGTGTGAAGGAGCATTCAACAAAATACCTTCGCACAATGCTCTGACAAATATGGTTGCTCTGGCAACACACAGGAAATACTAACACTTGCACCCTCCCATAGCTCACTCCCACCTAACATCTTCACACAAATGCTCCCCTTTGGCAATACCAATGATAGACATAGAAACACTAAACCATACACCTCCCATGGCTCACAGTGGCTTCCTTGCAGTGGTTGCAGGAAAGTAGTTTCTTTGTCATGTTCTTTGGAACATTCAGTGTTTCGCAGCACACATCGCACGTAACTGTACTGAAGCCATTTGCAAAGCCTAGCAGCATTGAAGATGTGTGGACTGGGTAGGTCCCAGATCCAGCAGGGAACGTGACAAGAGGACCAATTTTCAAGGACCTGGCACTGAAAAGAGTAGAAGACACTGAACATGCAGTCAGAAGTAGTATCCATTTGTCCCTATTAAGCAAATACCCTTATCTAAGCATCCTGTGTGATTACAATATGGGATCTACTGTAGTGTGAACCATAACCCTATCCTCATACATGTGACCAAGTGTTAGTAGTTTGTATGCACACATGTCACCAATATATACAGGTGTGACTCACTTCTTTAAAATACCATTGTACATTTTAATTAATCGACACTAGAATACAAGCTGGTGGTGTATTAATTAAGCTCAAGTGGAGCCTTGCACACACTCACCATATTTGTCTTGAGCAAGCTACAGCTGTAGCTGTTGACGATGCAATCACCAAATTGAGGCACATGCACCGAACATATTTAGTCCCAGCTGGAGGCGGGGCTATAGGCTGACATGGTGTGCCTTTTCTAGAAGCGACAATGGGCATTATTTATTGCTTACCGTTCTTTCGCGGCAAACACACCGAATCAATAAGATGTTGGTCTCTCTCCTGAATGTACATATCTTCTCGCACACCTGACATTGTACTGACACAACTGCCAGCTCAGCTGTCTCACAAGGTGTTGCCATGGCACCAGGAGGCACCTGAAGCCTTACTAATGCCTTGCTGAGAAAAGAAAAATGAGACCACACTGATAGAGTTGAGAGGAGAAGTAATGAGAGGGGACCATGGGAGGGGAAATGGGAGGGGTAAATAAAGTCCTAGAGAGAAGGAACCACACTGATCAGGATGAGTGCAGACTGAAAAGGAAGATGGCAAATCATTGTGGCTTTAAAATGGCACACAGAATGCAGATGTGAATCCCAGCCCATTTCAGTTACCAGGTATCATTTGGGCACACAGCCTCATAAGCTGACAATGTGCACATCAATAGAGTGTTACACTGACAGCGTACATATTGTCTGCCTGCAGGGGGAGGAGCCAGGGGCTACAACACACACCCACACCCACACAAACACACACACACATGTACATAATTTTGACACTTCACCAATGTACACCTCAAGCGTACGGTTATCTCTTTGCATTGGGAACAGATCAGTATGGTGCTTGAAGGTCCCACCTTCACATTGTTTATCTTTTGGCAGACATGACAGCCGATAGATACCAACCCATTCTCCAATGGAGGAGCACTAGGCTGGCCTGGGGAAGAGAGAGGAGGTGAGTCATTATGGTGGTAAATTGTTATGGTGTGATTACTGCTTTGAGGAAGCGGAGTGCCGAATCCCAGTGACATGCTGCCCCCTGGCAGGGGTTGGGGAGTGTACCCCCATGTAGGGGGTTGTGCAGAATAACCCCCCGCTGGGGGTTGTATTGGATGGTCCCCTGCTGGGAGTTTTGAAGGATAATCCTCTGCTGGGAGTTTTGAAGGATTGCCCCCTGGTGGGGGTCGTGAAGAATAACCCCCTAGAGAATATTGTGGATAGCCCACTGGTAGATATTGTAGTGCATAATCTCCTGGTGAGTATTGTGGAGGTGGTGATTGGTAATAGAATCCTTGAGAAGGCTCGTATGGGTGGACACCCCCTTCTGATGGGAAGATTTAATCTATTAACTCTACATGATGCCCACCTCAACTTTACCATACCTGCAGTTAGACTGTAAGATGGTGGCTGATAAGGAGGTGGGGCAAGATCAAATACACTTTCTGAAAAGGAACACAAAATCACAAAAGTATACATGAAAGTGCAGTTGGAATGGATTCAAAATGGGGGAGATGAGTCATCATTTATTGTACTTTATTAAATTGCACAGCTTGTAATGCACATTTGCAAAGTGAATTTTGTGCAGCTAGAATACGACTTGCAGCGGTCATTAAATAAAGTCATATAACTAGCTCATGTGACATGGCAAATTATTACTTTAATGAGTGGTCATTAATTTAGAAACTGCAGGGTGATGCCCCCCCCCCCCCCCCCCCCCCCCCGGATCTGACGCTGCTGAAGAACAAATAATGATGAGAAGGGTGTAACTGAGGGCTGTGAGGAGAGTATGTGAGGGAGGCTGTGAAGGAGAGGCTATGAAGAGAGGATGTGAGGGAGGGGCTGTGAGGAGAGGATGTGAGGTAGCATCAACTCAATATGATAATTTGTTTGCCATGTTTCCAGGATCACTTAAGCATTCAATAGAAGTTGCTTGTGAATCTGGTGCCTCTTCATGGTTCTCTGATATTCCCATCCAAGAATATGGCTTTGCAATTCACAAAGGAGACTTTCGTGATGCCATTTGTCTCCGCTATGGTTGGCAGCCAGGTTTACTTCCATCTAGCTGTGTATGTGGCCAATCTTTCACTGTAGAACATGCTATGAACTGCCACTGTGGTGGATTTCCTTCAATTTGTCACAAGGAGTTGCGTGATATCCCAGTATCACTACTCACTGAGTTATGCCATGCAGTGGGAACAGAACCTTGCCTACAACCTCTATCTGGAAAGCAGCCTAAGTACAAAACAGCCAATGATGCAGATCAAGCTCGTTTAGATGTGCTGGCAGAAGATTTTTTGGTGCAAGAACAGGCAGTCTAATAGGCTTTCTTTGATGTCAAGGTTTTCAATCCCTTTTCAAGATCTAATGTGAATACACTACTTGCTCAATGTCATCGCCATCTAGAGCAGGACAAGCGAAGGTCATACAAACACAGAGTCTGGTGGGAGTTGAGCATGGTTGCTTTTCACCTCTGGTATTTTCAACCTCGAGTGGACTTCGTCCCACTGCAACGATTGTGTATAAAAAAAAGTGTCTTTAATAGCTGAAAAGAATGACCAACCTTACAGTCGTACCTTGTTCTGGCTCGGTTGCAGATTAAGCTTTTCATTATTACGTTTAGTCTTCGGTCCTCATACCATCGACCACCGGACTGGCTGCAAAGCCACCACATCATAAGTGTTAATCCTTTTAGCTATATGTGCATCTTATCTTTATGTACATCATTCATCTCCATCCCATGGGGGGGGGGGGGGGGGGGGGGGGGGGGGGGGGGGGGGGGCACAGGGTCTAGTAGTGACCTTTTGGTACACGCTCTCGGCCGAAAGGGGCAAATTAACTGTCGTGGCCGAACTGCACAGGACGGTTAGGGCGCCCGTCAGATATTAATAATAATAACAATAACTAGGGCGGATCCGGAAGTAGGGAAATTCTTACAAGTGGGTGGGTGCGGGAGGGTTGTGTGCACACAACGGTAGATATTATTGGCATTATTGCATTCCGTATGAGGCTTGCACCATATAGTCGCAGAGATCAAAATGGTCTCTGCTTCTACTGTACTTGCAGACATAAATAAGAAACAAGTTTTGCCCCTGCTTCACATTGACTCTTCATAGTCTCGTACCCAAACGTAATTATCGATTACTCTGGCTTGTCGCTACCAATCAGACGCAGGCAGTCATGTGATAATATACTAAATATACATTACAAACAGTTAGCTGCCATTGAACCGCCTTAAAGTCAACCTAGTTGGACGTGGCCGACCTTCTAGTTAGTCGCCACGTCCAGCTAGCTTCGTCCCTGTGGGTATCGAGAGAACAAGCCACACCAGTGGCACCACAAATGGCTAATTAATATTCATCATGAAATTAATTAGTCCCCCCCCCCCCCCCCCTTACATAATATTATACACCCCCAGAGCTCCAGTAGCGAAAAGGGAAAAGATCGCTCTACGCGCGCGTTGCTTTCACTGCGCTCACCAGTGTTACAGTCGATTGTCGGTTGTCCTTCAAACTCATTGCTCAATGGAGGGGTTGAGGGGGCCACTCATCTCGAGAAGTTAAAATTGGAACACCACTGATGTCTGATGTAGCTGATCGCTGTCATGAATGCGCGTAGGAAAATGAAGAGGTACTTTGTAATGTTACGGATGAGGAAGTCAAGGTCTGAAACGAGGAAGCTCATTTGTGTAGTTATTACACGTATTTTGTTTATTATAAATTGTTGCGCAAAAATAAATAAATTAGCATTACAGTGTGAGCGCCAAATTGGGATCTGGGGCTTTTGATCTCACTGTTGCATCACCGCTTAATCAAAACATCTCAATGAAGCCTAGGGCATCGACTCTGACATCCCAGCTTAACTAAAGGTCGACAATCAGCTGTCCAGTCATAGTCGTTGTGTATTTTGTGTGTGCTCATTTACGTAGTAGTAATAGCGTGCATTACCTGCTGTGGTGCTGTGTACAATCTAGCTATGTTTAATAATATAAATTATTCTATTTCCTGGACTACGACATTACCATGCACAATATGTTGCGTTACGTCTTGATTCGCAGCAGCGCTCCTCGGCCAATCAATCATGGATCAGCCTCGACGCAGACTATCCGCTGATCAATTCACCTTGCTATAAACCTGCCAGAATTGTCATAAACACCTTAGAAATCAGCATCTCAGTTGTTCAATGGCGCGATTTGTAGCAGAGTCCGACCCGCGCACCATTAATATTATTGTAAGCACTTGGCCGCTCTAGATTATGATTTAAACTTTTCAAATTTAATTTAGTTAAATTATTGATACTAAGAATTTGTCTCCTCGGCACTTGCTGCACGTCATGCAAAGCCGCATGCACAGCTCTTGCAGCAGCCTATGCTGAGTTTGCCATGAGTCTGGTAAAGGATTGGGATTGGAACAGCACAACTGTGATGACTTGTGTGTTCCAATGTTTGCCTGGCTTCAGAACTCCAACATTGCTCGATTGCCAATGGTTAATTTAAAGGCACTCCCAAAGTATAAATTAAATTATGTCTGAAAGTCAAATGTAGTGTTATTAATAATAGCTTGAATTATGTCATAACATAAAGTTAACTTCATTCATGACTCATTTTACTTTCATGATTAGCAGGATATCCCTATTTAATAAAGTTCAAGATACTGTACCAGCCATACCCTCCTCCCCACGCCCACCTCACCTATCCTCTCAATGGTTGGCAGAGCTAGAGATGAGCTGTTCTATGGACACCATCAGAAA